>BTHU01000004.1:134719637-135174637 GCA_036184795.1 Tokudaia tokunoshimensis | reverse complement strand
GGGTACCCATGGAGGCCAGAAGAGGGTGTTGGATCTGGATTTCCCTGGAGCTGGAGTTGTGAACTGCCTATCATGGGTGCTGAGAACCAAACTTGAGTCTTCTGCAGGAACAGAAAGTACCACAGACCACTCCTACTTGCTGAGCCATCTCTCCATTCTGTATTCTCTAGATAATCTGTAACAATCTTTTTGTGTGTAGTGACTTTAGAACATTTCCTAGGCTCATTAATATTTTAGAGCTTTTTCTCTTGCAAACAGATTATTGTTGGTTTTCACCTTTGTCTTAACCTTTTTTTGGAGATTTTGTGTCTGATGTAGAAATTTATGCTTCTGTTTTTAGGGTAGCTATTACATTTTCTTCTGTTTTCTGAACTTATTTCTTTATTTTAATATTTGTTTTAATATTAGTTCCTTTTCAAATAATATTTGTTTCCTTTTGGTCTTGAAATGAATTTTAAAGTGAACAATCTTTTGAATTCTGCAAGTGCTAAAAAGAATGTTTGTATCTTATTTATTTACATTCATCAGAGCAGGAGCAGGAATACATCATTCCATCCATATTCAGAGACTCCATTTCTCTCGGCATTTCCTCTTTCTAATCCTTACCTGTATTTTCTCTTGTCCACCAATTTTTTTCGTTTCCTTCATATCATATACACATATATAGTCTCTAAAGTGTATCAGTTCTCCTGAGCTTTAGTTGGTTCTTCTATTTATTTTTCTGAATCATTCAGTTAATAACCACTGAGGCCTTGTCTACAACTGAAAGGCAGTGAGTGCAGGCAATGAGTGCAGGCAGAATAGACAAAAGATAAGTGTAGCACTGCCCCTGCCTTCAAGATCACCAGGCTGGTTGAAGTGGTGGCATGTGATATAAACCTAACAACAATGGCAAATTGTTTTGTTTGTGGATAAAGACATTCTGTAAGATGAGGGTTGCCTAGCCAGCAAGTTTAAGTCTACATCCTATAGGCTATGGGAGGGAAACTGTGCTGTGTGAGTTCATTCTTAGAAAGGAGCCTGTGTGAAGCTGACAACAGTAAGGAAAGGCAACTAAGCAACTATGGTTGTTTCCAGATGAAAGTCGAGGGCTATTGGCATAAGAGCCCACAGTGGGAATGGAGAATATAGTGTTTGAAGCAGAATCTACAGTGGTGTGTGTAGTGTGGTAATTAAAGGATGTCACCAAAGGCTTTTTGTTTATTAGTTTTTTAGAAAGTAATGATAGAACTATTGATCAACTGGGATTGAGGGTGTGAAGGGAGAACAGAAACTAATTTGGAGATAGGCAAAGAGACTCTATTTTAGAACTTGATGATGTTTAGGGAAACACCTAGATGCTAAAATGGGCCAGCCAAGGCTGGTAATAAGGTGTTTTACTCATTTGCATTGAGGAGAATGCAACTTCCAAACAATGGATATAAACCTCTCCAAGTAGAACATGTAGACAGAAAATAAAACAGGTTCTTGGGAAAGGCCAAACTCTATATACAGGAAATCAAAACATAATGAGCATTATGTTAATGTCTAGCATGCAGTGGCTAAGTCTCCTCAGATGGCTTTGTTGATCTTCTCAACAGCCCTGTGCATGGAAATTATTACTCTGCCTTGTGAGCCAGGAAACTAAGGCTCCAAGGCAAGCTAGGCAAGCAGTGGGATTGCAAGCCAGGACCTAATGCCAAGTCTGTGCTTTTCGGCTAGAAGCGAAGTGGTGTAGACAAGATGAATGCCTACAAGGGGCAGTGGTTAGGAGGGGCACATACTCAGAGATGAGGAGGATAAGGGCACATTAAACTTCTGGGTTCTCAAAATACTAAAAGTTTTGCTTGCATGCTCAGTTTCTATATAGCACCCAAGCCAGCCTGTCCTGGATTTAGTGAGGCCCAGGGAGCAGTTCTGTGACATAGAAACGAGAAGGAAACCTAGTTTGGGGGCTGTTGCTTCATAGTTAATTGTTCACATATGACAGCTTGTTCACGTATTATTCACATATGAGGTATTCTGATTTGTTCAAGTTTTTAAACATTTGAGGCCTATAGCTCTTAGCTTGTCTTGTCCTTAGACTTTAGATATTATAAAAACAAGGGCCTTAATCCCTTTTGTGCCATCTGCTTATTTAACTTATTTACTTGAAATTTTTTTTTGCTTTGTTCTATTTTCTTTCGACATTATGTTTTTAGATGTTTCTAGACTGCAGAAACTCTGTGGTGACTCTTTTGATTGCTATTTATTCATGAGACCCTGGGGGCTTCTTCTGTTTCTTCTCTCAGTTCTTTCTACTCTGGAAGTTGTTTCCCTCTGCCATTTCAGTCTTGTTCAGCTCAGTTTTCTCCAGAACTCTAATTCACAGGTTATGACTTTCCTCTAGGAAATAGTTCTCTAATAACAGTAGGCAGTGGTGCTAAAAGCCAAACTCGAAAGCAGGCTGCCTGGGTTGAAATCTTGGCTATGACCCAAAGGCTAGTTATTATTTCCTTAGTGTCTCAGTTTGCTCCTCTGTTAACTTTGAGACAATAATAGTATTCACTACCAGAGGTTGTATTAAGGGTTAAAAGATGTACTACATGTAAAATGTTCAGAACAAATGATGTCTAGTATGTCATGTGCTACACCACTATTAACTTAGCATTCTAAGGGGGAAAATAGTAGGAGAGATGATTTCGTTTTGATTGTCATTTGATCCATACAAACAAGCAATAATTCACAGACTGCTGGTTCTTTTACTTGATAATGAAAAATAGGCAATCAGATAGTGTTCTCTTATACTACCAGGAATTCAGCAGGGAACAGTTTTAGTTTTGACCAAATGTTGTATCTGGAGCTATCCACTGCAGATATCCACTGGGTGACTTCACTCTCCCTATCTCAGTGTTCAATTGATCTTCCTTAACAAACCATAAAATTATTTCCATCTTCCAGGGTAGCTCTTCCAAATTTAAAAAAATAAAAAGTCTCCTTGAACTTTCTTATCTACAAGCAACACTTTAGATATGATTGATCTTCATTGTCAACTTAACTGGGTTTGGAAGCATCTGAGAAACACACCTCTGTGTGTGTGAGAAAGAGAGGTTATTTCTGATTAACTGGAGATGGAAGACCCACCCTGAATGTGGGTAGCATTATCCCTTGGAATGGGAATCTACAATGAATAAAAGGGTCAGGGGTAAGAGTAAGTGAGCTTACCACCAGTATATATCTCCCTCCACTTTCTGACTATGAACACAAAAACACTTCTTGCTCCTGCTGCCATGTTTTCCTGCCATGAATTATTCTTCTCAAACTCCAAGCCAAAATAAGTGAACTAAAATTCCTTGTGTCACCTATTGTCTCACAATAACAAGAAAAGTAATTAATACTATTTTTTACTACCCATACACTGTGTATGTTGATGTTATTTTAGTCTTTTTACTTTATTAGCCAGAATTTTTAAACTATTCGAGATGGTTGTTGCCTTACTTTGTTTTTTATACTTCAGATTTTATCCCCCACCCCTGTCTACCCTCAGACTGTTCCACATCCCAAACCTCCTCTCTACCCCCTGTCTCCATGAGGATGTTCCCATCCCTCACCCCTACCTAACCAGACCTCTAAACTCCCTGGGGCCCCAAGTCTCTTGAGGGTTAGGTGCATCTTCTCTGACTAAACCCAGACCTGGCAGTCCTCTACTGTATATGTGTTAGGGGCCTCATATCAGCTAATGTATGTTGCCTGGTTGGTGGTCCAGTGTTTGAGAGCTCTCAGGGGTCCAGGTTAATTGAGACTGCTGGTCCTCCTACAGGGTTGCCCTCCTCCTCAGCTTCTGTTGCCTTTTTATTGCAATGATAAAACACATAACCAATGCAGTCCAGAGGTTCAAGAGGGTTAGAGTCCATGATGGTGGAGCAAAGACATGGTAGCATGAACAGCTGAGAGAGCTTACATCTTAAACCCACAAACAGAAAGCAGAAAGCACATGGGAATGTCTTTTGAAACCTTAAAGACCATACCCAGGAACACATCTTCAACAAGGCCACACCTCCTAATCCTTCCCAAACAGTTCTACCACCTGGGAACCAAGTATTCAAATATATAAGTCTATGGGGGTCATTCTCATACAAATAACCACAGTCACAGTAGTCTACACAATAAAAGCAACTTTTATTCACTAGATGTAATTGCCATCTTGGTAGCTTACTACTGAATAAGCTTACTCTTTCTAGTTTGTTCTGAGTTGGCTGCTTCAACTCAACTGTTCTGGCTCAAAACTCCTCTCCTAGCTGACTGATTCAAAGAGGCTTTTCTTGGCTTCTCACTGAATTGCTCTGCTTTGAAAAACTGCCTCTTAATTCCATGAACTGAACTGTACTTGCTTCATGAGCTGAATAGAACTGAATGGAACCGCTTGAACTCAACTGAACTCAACTGCATTCAGCTGAACTGTGCCGAATTAGACTCAAGTGAACTCTACTGCATTGCCTGAACTCAACTGAACTTTCCTGTCTGTTCTCATGAAAGTTAGGTGTATCCTATCTCTGATTCATTCTGTCAAATATTCTCTTACTCATCACTTTGCCCCTCAATTAAATGTCACTTTCAAACATGGCTGCTTCCTTCTACAAACTAACTTTACATTGTTTGGGATTAAAGGTGTGTACTAAGGGCATGTCTGCATTCCAGTCAGAGGGATGAAAGGTATGTCATTCCAGCTGGATCATACAGACTAGAAGGTCTATGGATGTGATTCCCTTGCCAGAACAGCCATGTTGCTGAATTAAGATTCCTTTACATTACGTTCACCCTTTAGGTTTATTTTAGAAGTGAAGTATATTCCCTTTCTTGCCTATGTGCTGTTACTCTCCTTTGTTGCCTTCCTTTGGTCTTAGTATTTTTATTAGGAATGAATATTAGCAAATTATCTGGTTTGTATCCATTGAAAGACTCAACCAGTCCTTCTCATTAAATTTTTGGTTTTGTACCATGTTTATCTTGAGCTATCATTCCTCTCTGGGCCAATCCCTATCCATTTGGTTGCTCTTTTGTCATTTAATTGTTTTCGTCATTGAGAAAACCTTAAGTCTCTATTGATTTAGAGTTGTCTTTGACAAAGTTTTTTATTTTTACTTTGTTTCTAAAAATAACTAATGTGCCTTTGTAAAAGATTTGAAATAGAATAGTTACAAACTAGCCAAACACCAAAATTAATCTGATAATTCTTCATTAATGTTGGATTTATTATGAAACTCTATAGATTTTCTCTATGTATTTTGATACAAATAATTTTCTCACCTTTCTCATTCATTTTTCTTATTCTGTCTCTTTTCTTTTTCCTATGTCTGTCTCTACCCCTACCTTCATCTTACCAAAAATTCAATCACACAGTCTTGAAACTCTAATTTTCATTTACTAGTTTATCATGTGTCCAATAGTATATCATCTCTCTGTGTACATGCACATATGTCTGTTTCACTGTCTGTATAGTATTCTATAGCATAGTATGATCATAATTTATCCAGTTGGTCCCCTTGGTAGATATTTATCCTATTCCTGATGTTTTGTTTTGCTAACATCATATAAAACATTTTCTTACGTGTTTGGATGTACAAGTATTATATAGGATAGATTACTAAACATGAAATTGTGGATTAAAGGTAATAAATTCAAGAGTTTCAAGACTTTGAACCCCTAATGTTGTATGCAAAATATGTTGTATACTATATATATATTGACATTTTCCTAGATCAGATTCACAAAAAGTAACTCTCCCTACCCACGGCCAAAAAGGGAAAGACTGTGAGCTGACAAAGTGAAATAATTTGCCTGAAGTCCATGGGGGAACTTAGATAGAAACCCATGGTCTCTGACTCCAATGGGATTAATAGAAAAGTTAAAACAGAATACATATTGGTCTATTATGCTAGTCTCTCAAAGAAGATTATGAGAATGCCACAACATTTTATTTTCTTATTAAAAAAAAAAAGCTTCCGCTGCCGCCGCCTTCCCTGTATGTTCAGCTGTGGTAGACCCCTGCCAGTTCTGCCACAGGGAAGGTTCCACCTCCTCATACTTTCTAGAGAACCAGCAGCATGCAGGGCATTCAACCCTTGCTGGATCTGCCACAGGGAAGACCCCATCTCCTGATACTTCCTGGAGAACTAGCTGTATGCAGGGCATTTGAGAGAATGGGAATCCCAGGAGTACAGATACACAGGCTTGCAGGACAGAGAAGCCACAGTCAGAGACAGCAAGACCAGCTAACACCAAAGATAACTAGATGGCCAAGGGCAAACGCAAGATCACTATCAACAGAAACCACTGCAACATGGCACCATCAGAATCCAGTTCTCAGGAGCTTTTTGCATTTTGCATTTTCTTTAAGTGTTGAGTCAATGTTTTCTATGGCATCTTCAGCCCCTGAGATTCTTTCTTCTCTCTTGTATTCTGTTGTTGATGTTGGCTTGCATCTATGACTCCTGATTTCTTTCCAAGATTTTCTATCTCCAGAGATTTCTTTATTGTTTCTACTTCTGTTTTTAGATCCTGGATGGTTTTGTTCAGTTCCTTCACTTGTTTGTTTGTGTTCTCCTGTAATTCTCTAAGGGATTTTTGTGTTTCCTCTTTAAGGGCCTTTACCATTTGACCCATGTTCTCCTGTATTTCTTTCAGGGAGTTATTTATGTCCTTCTTGATGTCCTCTAACAGCATCATGAGAAGAGACTTTAAATCCAACTCTTGCTTTTCTGGTGTGTTGGGGTATCCGGGACTTGCTGTGGTGGGAGAACTGGGCTCTGATATTGCCAAGTAGGCTTGGTTTCTGTTGGTAGAGTTCTTGCGCTTGGTTATCTCTGGTGTTAGTTGGTCTTGTTGTCTCTGGCTGGAGCTTGCCCCTCCTATGGGCCTGTAAACCTGTGTCTGTACTCCTGGGAGACCAACTCTCTTCTGGCAGGGTCTGTGTACAGAAGGCTGTGGAGCTGTCTGGTTCCCTGCTGCAAATGGCGGCTGGAAGAGAAGACTCCTGTCTCAGCTGCTCCACTGAGGACACAATGAAAAGACCAAACCTATGAATTATAGGTATAGAAGAAAGTGAAGATTTCCAACTTAAAGGGCCAGTAAATATCTTCAACAAAATTATAGAAGAAAACTTCCCTAAAGAAAGAGATGTTCTTTTTTTTTTGGTTTTTTCAAGACGGGGTTTCTCTGTGTAGCCCTGGCTGTCCTGGAACTCACTCTGTAGACCAGGCTGGCCTCGAACTCAGATATTCACCTGCCTCTGCCTCCCAAGTGCTGGGATTAAAGGCATGCGCCACCACTGCCCTCTCAGAATACCCTAGACACAATTCACATATCAATAGATTTCCAAGAAGATGGAAGGAGAGACCCCTGGTCCTGGAAAGACTGGATGTAGGGGAATGCCAAGACAGAGAAGGGAGAGGGGGTTGAATGGGGAAAAGAGGGAGGGAAGGGGGCTTATGGGACTTTCAGGAAGGGAGGAAACGGGAAAGGGGAAATGATTTTGAATGTAAATTAATAAAAAAAACTTAGAAAAGAAAAAAAAAAGAGATGTTCATGAACATACAAGAAGCCTACAGAACTCCAAACAGACTGGACCAGACCAGAAAGTCCTCCCGGCACATAATAATCAAAACACCAAATGCACTAAACGAAGAATATTAAAAGCAGTAAGAGAAAAAGGTCAAGTAACCTATAAAGGCAGGCCTATCAGAATTACTCCAGACTTCTCACCTGAGACGATGAAAGCTAGAAGATCCTGGGCAGATCTCATACAGACCCTAAGAGAACACAAATGCCAGCCCAAACTACTATACCCAGGAAAACTCTCAATTACCATAGATGGAGAAAACAAGATATTCCATGATAAAACCAGATTTACACAATATCTTTCCACAAATCCAGCCCTACAAAGGATAATAGATGGAAAATGCCAACACGAGGAGGGAAACTACACCCTAGAAAAAGCAAGAAAGTAATCTTTTTCCAACAAACCCAAAAGAAAGTAACCACACAAACATAAAAAGAACATCATAAATAACAGGAAGCAACAATCACTATTCCTTAATATCTTATAACATCAATGGACTCAATTCCCCAACAAAACACATAGTCTAACAGAATTATTTTTCATGTAAATCTTCAATTTTATCAGAAAATGTTTGTGATTCCTCTTTCAATGTAATGTTTTTTATGTCTACCATTTTAACTGTATTATTCTCCATGATAATCTTTAACATTTTTTCTATATATTTCTTCAATTTTATCAGAAATATTTTCCATATAAATCTTCAATTTTGTCAGAAAATGCTTATAATTCCACTTTCAATCAGTTTAGGAATGTTTTTATGCCTACCATTTTATTGGTATAATTGTCCATGATAATCTTCAATTTTAATGTTTTTCTATATTTTTCTTCAATTTTATCAGAAATATTTTCCATGTAAATCTTCAATTTTATCAGACAATGTCTATAATTTTACTTTCAATCAACTTAGGAACATTTTTATACCTTCCATTTTATCTGTATAATTTTCCACGTAATAGTTTTAACATGTTTTTCTATATATTTCTTGAATTTTTTTCAGAAATATTTTCCTTGTAGATCTTCAATTTTATCAGAAAATGTTTATAAGTCCACTTTCAAAAAACTTAGGAATATTTTTATGCCTACCATTTTATCTGTATAATTTTTCCATGAAATACTCAATCTTAATGTGTTTTTTATATATTTCTTCAATTTTATGAGATACTTTCCATTTAAATCTTTAATATTATCAGAAAATGTTTATAATTTCACTTTCATTCAACTTAGAAATATTTTTATGCCTAACATTTTATCTGTATAATTTTCCATGATAATCTTTAATTTTAATGTTTTTCCATATTTTTTTTAATTTTATCAGAAATATTTTCCAGCCGGGTGGTGGTGGCGCATGCCTTTAATCCTAGCACTTGGGAGGCAGAGGCAGGCAGATTTCTGAGTTCGAGGCCAGCCTGGTCTACAGAGCAAGTTCCAGGACAGCCAGGGCTATACAGAGAAACCCTGTCTCAATTAAAAAAAAAAAAAAGAAATATTTTCCATGTAAGTCTTCAGTTTTATCAGAAAATGTTTATAATTCTACTTTCAATCAACTTAGGAATATTTTTATTCCTACCAATTTATCTGTATAAATTTCTTCAATTTTATCAAAGATATTTTCCATGTAAATCTTCAATTTTATCAGAAAATGTTTTTACTTCTACTTTCAATCAATTTAGGAATATTTTTATGCCTACCATCTTATCTGTATAATTTTTCATGAAATAGTCAGCTTTAACGTGTTTTTCTATATATTTCTTGAGTTTTATCAGAAATATTTTCCTTGTAGATAATCAATTTTATCAGAAAATGTTTATAATTCCACTTTCAATCAACTTAGCAATATTTTTATGCCTACCATTTTATCTGTATAATTTTTCCATGAAATAGTCAATCTTAACCTGTTTTTCTATATATTTCTTCAATTTTATCAGAGATATTTTTCATGTATATTTACACAATGGAATACTACTCAGCAATTAAAAAAAATGAATTCAGACGGGCAGTGGTGGGTCACACCTTTAATCCCAGCACTTGGGAGGCAGAGGCAGGTGGATTTCTGAGTTTGAGGCCAGCCATACAGAGTGAGTTCCAAGACAGCCAGAGCTATACAGAGAAACCCTGTCTCAAAAATCAAAAAAAAAAAAAAATTAAAAACAAATGAATTCATGAAATTCTTGGGCAAATGGGGAACAGGGGGAGGGAAAAGGGCTTATGGGAACCAGGAAAGAGGAAATCATTTGGAATGTAAACAAAGAATATAAAAAATAAAACTAATCATATAAAAAATAATATAAAAAAAGAAAAAGAAAAAAAGAACCCAGTTCTCCCACATAAGCAAATCCTGGATACCCCATCACATCAGAAAAGCAAAAGCTGGATTTAAAATCACATCTCATGATGCTGATAGAGGACTTCAAGAAGGACATAAATAACTCCCTTAAAGAAATACAGGAAAACGTGAGTCAACAGGTAGAAGCCAGTTAAGAGGAAACATAAAAATCCCTTAAAGAAATACAGGAGAATATGGGTCAACAGGTAGAAGCCCTTAAAGAGGCAACACAAAAATTCCATAGGGAATTACGGGAGAACATGGGTCAACAGGCAGAAGCCCTTAAAGAGGAAACACAAAAATCCCTTAAAGAAACACAGGAGAGCATGGATCAACAGGTAGAAGCCCTGAAAGAAGAAACACAAAAATCCCTTAAAGAATTTCAGGAAAACACAAGTGAAGGAACTGAACAAAACTATCCAGGATCTAAAAATGGAACTAGAAACAATAAAGAAATCGCAAAGTGAGACATCTCTGAAGATACAAAAGCTTGGAAAGAATTCAGGAGTCATAGATGCAAGCATCAACAACAGAATACAAGAGATAGAAGAAAGAATCTCGGATGCTGAACATTTGATAGAAAATATTGACTCAACAGTCAAAGAAAATGCAAAATGCAAAAAGCTTGTAATCCAAAACATCCAGGAAATCCAGGACACAATGAGAAGACCAGACCTAGGGATTATAGGTATAGAAGAGAGTGAGGATTTACATCTTAAAGGGCCAGTAAATATCTTCAATAAAATTATAGAAGAAAACTTCCCTAACCTAAAGAAAGAGATGCCTATGAACATACAAGAAGCCTACAGAACTACAAACAGAAATCCTGGACCAGAACAGAAATCCTTCCTGTCACATAATAATCAAAACACCAAATGCATTAAAGAAAGAAACAATATTAAAAGCAGTAAAGGAAAAAGGTCAAGTAACATATAAAGGCAGACCTATCAGAATTACACCAGACTTCTCACCAGAAACCATGAAAGCTAGAAGATCCTGAGCAGATGTCATACAGACCCTAAGAGAACATAAATGTCAGCCCAGACTACTATACCCAGCAAAACTCTCAATTACCATAGATGGAGAAAACAAGACATTCCATGACAAAACCAAATTTACACAATATCTTTCCACAAATCCAGCTCTACAGAGGATAATGGGTGGAAAATACCAACACAAGTTGGGAAACCACACCCTAGAAAAAGCAATAAAGTAATCTTCTTTCAACAAACCCAAAAGAAGATAGCCACAGAAACAGAATTTCACATTTAACAAAGAAGATAACAGTAAGCAACCATCACTTTTCCTTAATATCTCTTAACACCAAGAGTCTCAATTCCCCAATAAAAAGACATAGACTAACAGACTGAATATGTAAACAGGACCCAACATTTTGCTGCATATAAGAAAACCACCTTAGTGACAAAGGCAGTCACTACTTCAGAGTCAAAGTTTGGAAAACAAATTTCCAGCAAATGGTCCCAAGAAACAAGCTGGACTGACCATTCTTATATTGGATAAAATTGACTTTCAACCAAAAGTTGTCAAAAAAGATAAGGAGGGATACTTCATACTGGTCAAAGGAAAAGTCTACCAAGATGAACTCTCAGTTCTGAACATCTATGCTCCAAACGCAAGGGCACCCACATTCATAAAAGAAACTTTACTGAAGCTCAAAGCACACATTGCACCCCACACAATAATAGCGGGAGACTTCAACACCCCACTCTCAACAATGGACAAATCATGGAAACAGAAACTAAACAGAGACACAGTGAAACTAAAGTTATGAACCAAATGGATCTAACAGACATAGAACATTCCACGCTAAAGCAAAAGTATATACCTTCTCAGCACCTCATGGTACCTTCTCCAAAATTGACCATATAATTGGTCACAAATCAGGCCTCAACAGATACAGGAATATTGAAATTATTCCATGCCGCTTATCAGATCACCATGGCCTAAGGCTGGTCTTAAGTTCAAAAACAATGGAAAACACACATACACGTGGACTTTGAATGTTCTTCTCAATGTTAGCTTGGTCAAGGAAGAAATAAAGAAATTAAAGACTTTTTAGAATTTAATGAAAATGTAGACACATCATACCAAAACTTATGGGATACAGTGAAAGCAATGCTAAGAGGAAAATTGATAGCTCTAAGTGCCTCCAAAAAAGAAAATGGAGAGAGCTTACACTAGCAGCTTGATAGTGCACCTGAAAGCTCTAAATCAAAAAGAAGCAAATATACCCAAGAGGAGTAGAAGGCAGGAAATCATCAAACTCAGGGCTGAAATCAACCAAATAGAAACAAAAATAACTATACAAAGAGTCAACAAAACCAGGAGCTGGTTCTTTGAGAAAATCAACAAGATAGATAAACCCTTAGCCAGACTAACCAGAGGGCACAGAGGCACTACCCAAATTAATAGAATCAGAAATGAAAAGGGAGACATAACAACAGAAACTGTGGAAATTCAAAAAATCATCAGATCCTACTATAAGAGCTTATACTCAACAAAATTTGGAAATCTGGATGAAATGGACAAATTTCTAGATACATACCAGGTGCCAACGTTAAAACAGGATCAGATAAACCATCTAAATAGTCCCATAAGTCCTGAGGAAATAGAAGCAGTTGTTAATAGTCTCCCATCAAAAAAAAGCCCAGGACCAGATGGATTTAGTTGGGAATTCTTTCAGATCTTCAAAGAAGTGCTAATACCGATACTCTTCAAACTATTCCACGAAATAGAAACTCAAGGAACACTACCCAACTCATTCTATGAAGCCACAATAATGCTTATACCTAAACCAAACAAAGACCAAACAAGGAAAGAGAACTTCAGACCAATCTCCCTTATGAACATCGATGCAAAAATACTCAACAAAATTCTGGCCAACCGAATCCAAGAATGCATCAAAACGATCATTCACCACGATCAAGTAGGTTTCATCCCAGGGATTCAGGGATGGTTCAATATACGGAAATCCATAAATGTTATCCATTACATAAACAAACTCAAAAAAAAACCCACATGGTCATTTCATTAGATACTGAAAAGGCTTTTGACAAAATCCAGCATCCCTTCATGATAAAAGTATTGGAGAGATTGGGAATCCAAGGCCCATACCTAAACATAGTGAAAGCAATATCCTGCAAGCCGGTAGCCAACCAATATCAAACTAAATGGAGAGAAACTTGCAACAATCCCACTAACATCGGGAACTAGACAAGGCTGCCCACTCTCTCCCTATCTATTCAATATAATACTTGAAGTC
This sequence comes from Tokudaia tokunoshimensis, assembly GCA_036184795.1. Classification (NCBI taxonomy): domain Eukaryota; kingdom Metazoa; phylum Chordata; class Mammalia; order Rodentia; family Muridae; genus Tokudaia; species Tokudaia tokunoshimensis. The sequence goes on along the minus strand of BTHU01000004.1, from coordinate 135,161,455 downwards.
TTAGCCAGAGCAATCAGACAACAAAAGGAGGGCAAAGGTATACAAATTGGAAAGGAAGAAGTCAAAATATCACTATTTGCAGATGATATGATCGTATACTTAAGCGACCCCAAAATCTCCACCAGAGAACTAAAGCTGATAAACAACTTCAGCAAAGTGTCTGAATATAAAATTAAACAAATCAGTAGCCTTCCTCTACTCAAAGGATAAACAAGCTGAGAAAGAAATTAGGGAAATGACACCCATCATGATAGTCACAAATAATATTACATACCTTGGTGTGACTCTAACCAAACAAGTGAAATATCTGTATGACAAGAACTTCAAGCCTCTGAAGACAGAAATTGAAGAAGATCTCAGAAGATGGAAAGATCTCCCATGTTCATGTATTGGCAGGATTTATATAGTAAAAATGGCCATCTTGCTGAAAGCAATCTACAGATTCAATGCAATCCCATCAAAATTCCAAATCAATTCTTCATAGATCTAGAAAAAACAATTCTCAAATTCATCTGGAATAACAAAAAACCCAGGATAGCAAAAACTATTCTCCACAAAAAAAGATCTCCTGGGGGAATCACCATTCCTGACCTCAAGCTCTACTACAGAGCAATAGTGATAAAAACTGTTTGGTATTGGTACGGAGACAGGCAGGAAGATCAATGGAATAGAATTGAAGACCCAGAAAAGAACCCACACGCCTACGGTCACTTGGTATTTGAGAAAGGAGCTAAAAACATCCAGTGGAAAAAAGACATTTTTAACAAATGGTGCTGGATCAACTGGAAGTCAGCATGCAGAAAAATGCAAATCGACCCATTCTTATATCCTTGTACAAAGCTCAAGTCCAAGTGGATCAAGGGCCTATACATAAAACCAGACACACTGAAACTAATAGAGGAGAAAGTGGGGAATAACCTTGAACACATGGGCACAGGGGGAAATTTCCTGAATTGAACACCAATAGCTTATATTCTAAGAACAAGAATCGACAAATGGGACCTCATAAATCTGCAAAGCTTCTATAAGTCAAAGAACACTGTCAATAGGACAAACGGCAACCAACAAATTGGGAAAAGATCTTTACCAATCCTATATCTGATAGAGGGCTAATATCAATGTATAAAAAGAACTCAAGAAATTAGACTGCAGAGAGTCAAATAAACCTATTAAAAAATGGGGTACAGGGAATTCTCAACTGAGGAAACTCAAATGACTCTGAAGCACCTAAAGAAATGTTTGGCATCCTTAGTTATCAGGGAAATGCAAATCAAAACAATCCTGAGATTCCACCTCACACCAGTCAGAATGGCTAAAATGAAAAACTCAGGGGACAGTAGATGCTGGAGAGGGTGTGGGGAAAGAGGAACACTTCTCCATTGTTGGTGGGATTGCAAGTTGGTAAAACCACTCTGGGAATCAATTTGGTAGTTCCTCAGAAAATTAGACATATTATTACCCAAGGACCCAGATATACCACTCCTTGGCATATACCCAGAAGATGCTCTAACATGTAGTAAGGACACATGCTCCACTATGTTCATAGCAACCTTATTTATAATAGCAAGAAGCTGGAAAGAACCCAGATGTCCTTCAACAGAGGAATGAATACAGAAATTGTGGTATATATACACAATGGAGTACTATTCAGCTATTAAAAACAATGAATTCATGAAATTCTTAGGCAAATGGATGGAACTAGAAAGTGTCATCCTGAGTGAGGTAACCCAATCACAAAAGAACACACATGGTACGCACTCACTGATAAGTTATGTTAGCCCAAAAGCTCAAAATAAACAAGTTGCAATTCACAGACCATAGGAAGCTCAAGAAGAAGGAGGACTGAAGTGGAGGTGGTTTGGTTCCTCTGAGAAAGGGAACAAAATACTCATAGGAGCAATAATGGAGACAAAGAGTGGAGCAGAGACAGAACGAAAGGTCACCTACAGACTACCTTACCTGGGGATTCATCCTATAGAGAGTCACCAAACCCTGACACTATTATGGATGACAAGAAGTACATACCGAAAGGAGCCTGTTATGATGGTCTCTGGAGGGGCCCTGCCAGAGCCTTACACATACAGAGGCAGATGCTAGCAGCCAACCATTGGACTGAACGTGGGGTCCCCAATGGAGGAGTTAGAGGGTGGACTGGAGGAGTTGAAGGGGTTTACAGCCCCATGGGAAGAACAACAATGTAGACCACCCAGACGCCACAGGACTCCCAGGGACTAAACCATCAGCCAAGGAGTACACATGATTCCAGCCAAAAATGTGGCAGAGGAATGCCTTGTTGGGCATCAGTAGAAGGAGAGGTCCTTGGTCCTGTGAAGGCTCAATAGATGCCCTAACAAAAGGAAATCGAGGCGGGGTGTGGGAGGTAGGGTGGGTTGGGTGGAGGGGCATATATTTGGAAACAGGGGGTTGGAGGAGGTGTTGGAGGCTTTCAGGGAGGGAGGAAACAGGGAAAGATTTTAGCATTTGAAATGTAAATGAAGATTATATTCAACCAACTCCCACTACTTGCCCTCTGGCAAGTGTACTTTGGCAGGTGGTTTCCTCCTTCCCAAGTAAATAAATATTTAAATATATATGTAAATAAAATAAATTATATATATATTAATATCTGAGCTTGGTAGCACATGCCTCAGATCTCTGTGAGTTCCAGGACAGCCAGGCAACATAGACCCTGTCTCAAAACCACCCAAAATTATATACAAATTAATATAAAATGCTGCTTGTATGGTGGAAGCAGTGAGGAGAAATCATATCAATGAATCAACTAGGGGCTCAATTTAAAAAAGTTATGTGTGTGTGTTAGTGTGTATGTATGTACGTACAAAGCACCTGTGTTTGTGCATTTGTGACATAGCATATATGTGAATATCAGAAGACAACTTTGTAGAGTTGGTTCTCTCCTCCTGCTTATTTGTGGATTTGTCAAGTGTGTGTTAAGAGTACTTTTACTCACTGGGCCATCTTATTAGCCTATAACTTAGATTTTATCTTAAAGATTTATTTATTATTATATGTAAGTACACTGTAGCTGTCTTCAGATACATCAGGTCTCATTATGGATGGTTGTGAACCACCATTTGGTTGCTGGAATTTGAACTTAGGACCTTCAGCAGAGCAGTCAGTGCTCTTAACTGCTGAGCCATCTCTCCAGCCCTATAACTTAGTTTTAAGGAGAGTGAGCAAGTTTATCAGTGAGGGAGAAGTAGTCCTGTAAAGACTTCTAGCATCATTTTTATAATCTTAAATCAGCTACCTCAATATATAAGTGAAAGTTAGCCCATGTATAGAGTAGAAATTAGTTTGACCAAGTGACCAATTTATGTCAAATAATCCATCCCATGATATACACCAAGACAAATATCATTGCTGTGAATTTTGCCAAAAATGTATAATTGTAATAGTATAATAGTAAGAAAACAAGTAGGTACACCCAAATCAAAGAAATAGTCAATATAATAACTGATAAATAAGTTTGTATCATCAAGAATATGGACAACAAGGAAATAAAAGGAACTGTTAGATACTTCAGGAGACTAAAGAGAAATAACTAAATATCTTGGGGTTCTGGGAAGGAGTCTGGGACATAAAAGAATATTGGCAGGAAAAGCTGATGTCATTTGAAAATGGCTTTAGTTTAGTGTATTATGCCAATATTAGTGTCCAAGTTCTGGTAAATATACTATGCTATGTAAGATGCTAACATTGGTAAAACTATATCAGGAATGTATAGAAAGTAAACTATTTCTGAAACTTTTCAAAAAACCTAAAATTTTATTAAAAGTTTTTTTTAAATCCTGTACAAGATTACTTATAAATTTCTGTATCTTTGTCTTCTTTATGTTTTAAGTGAAAATCTATTATGAGGTTAGAACTGTTTATTCCTTGGTAGAAACTGACCTAAGAAAAAGAAAGTTTAGGATTGAATCCTTGTGAGAGACTGGGTAGATGCTACCAATAACTTTCCATGGTTTTGTGTCTAGGCTCATTTTCTAATACATCTAATTTTCTAGACACTTTTCAAGGATATAGTAATGAAAAGCCATGCCCATAGGATGTATCTCTGAACATTTTATAGAGCAAAGTGATCATGAATTTTATCATTGTAAGACACTGTACTTCGGTCGGGTGTGGTGGTGCATGCCTTTAATACAAGCACTTGTGAGGCAGAGGCAGGCAGATCTCTGAGTTTGAGGGTATCCTGGTCTACAAAGTGAGTTCAGGACTGCCAGAGCTCTATAACATAGAGAAACACTATCTCCAAAATAAATAGATAGATAGATAGATAGATAGATAGATAGATAGATAGATAGATAGATAGATAGATAGATACTGTATTTAAATGGGGAAAAAATTCCAAACCACACTTACATAAAATTATGGGTCCCAAGATCTTTAGATCCATAGAACTCTCTGAATATTTTGTTTGCTGCTGATGTTAAGATTACTTGAAAAACCGGTGCATATCCCAAGACTGTGTCTTCTGGAAGCATATGAAGTCCCTCCTTGGTCACTGGGAAACAGCCAAACTAGATCACTATATATAGAAAAGTCTGAAAAGGCCTGGGGTTTATATCATATTTAGATCATGGTCTAATGGAAAAGCAGACTGGGAGTCTGCATGGAGTCTTGGGTTTGGAGGGGAGGGCTCTGTAAGAACATCTGGTTTATCTGCGAGAAGTGAAAAGTCAGGTCTAGGGCAGACATTCTGGCTTCGGTGAAGCTGAGCATGCTAGATATGCAAGTTAAAGATCTTAAGGAATTTTGAATTTTTTTCTGAGGCATCAGCCTAACTCGGAATTCTCTTTGCCAGAGGCTCTGGGTGAGTAACGTACCAGTGAGGCTCTAAGAAAATCTCATAGTCAGGGTCTACTTAGTCTCTGGAGTTTAGTTGGTGTTTAGCTAGTTCTTTCCTACCCACTTGTGAATTGATAAATCTCTTACTGAACTAAAAGAAAAAAATTAGATTTTGAACTTAACAAAGCTGTGCTAGACATACTTGTTGGGTTGATGTTTTGTGAGCACTGTGTTAGGTCCTGATAATACAGAGCATGTTCATCACAGTTCTGCCCTCATGGGGCTCACAGGCAAGAAAAATGTTCCTCCTAATTTGCATCAGCCAGTTCATGTGTCTCACTCAGAAGTGCCCTCACTAAATCACTCTGATGTCTATAAACATGTGCATTTTATTTAATACTAAAATGAACTAGTATTTTAACTTCCTTGCAGCAGTGTGGAAAAGATATTTTCACGTATAGTTTGATTTATGTAATTTTGAGCCAGCATTTTGTCCCTTTAATCATAAAAACCAGCCCTTGCCCTGACTGCTCCCCTCAGGCTATGATGTTGAAGATATTTTGGTTAAGGCTTTGTGGGTTTGCTCAGTGCATATGACAATCCAAAATGTGTTTACTAAGGCAGTATGGCCAGCTGGAAGCATCCAGAGGGAGCCAACTTTTTCTGTTTCTGTGTGGACATTTCTCTCTTCCTGAATTTAATCTCCTGGGTCAGAGTCCAAACTGTAACCTCAAAGCAGTGAACCAACTAGAGTAGTACCATCCAACCTGATTCCATAGTACTAATAGCTACTTCCAAGGCCCTTGTGTATCAGAGGCTTTTGACCTTTTTATTTAGTAGAGATATATCCTCATAACTTGAGTTGGAAAAAAATGGATGTTATAAATGGTTGGTTTTTCTATATCAAGGTTATAGTCAAAGCTAGGCAATGAAGGCCTACCCTGTAATCCCAGCACCCCACAATTTAGAAGCTGAAGCAGGAGGAAAAAATATCAAGGCTCCATTATTAGGTGACATAGTTAGTTTGCAGTTCAGTAGCATGTTTGAATGAATGTGCTTGTTCTTTCTAGTTACTTTTTCAGGGCAAAGTCTATGTTCATCAGCTGAGCTTTGACCTACTCCTCTTCTCAGCAGTGGATCTTAAAGCCTACCCTGCCTTGTTAGTCTCTTAACAGTCAATGCTATGTCATCCTGCACATCCTGGTTCTTCAGTCACCATCCTTCCTGTGAAGTGGTCTTTGGTACATTTCATTCTTTTCTCCCTCTTGGGGTTTCTGAAACATAGTTTCATGTAGTTATAGTTAACCTCAAACTCACTATAGCTGAGGCTGGCCTTGAACTCATGTCACTGCCTCCCAAGTGCTAGAATTGTAGGTGTGTGCCACCATGCCTGACTCTGGCCTTCTTTACCCTACCCCATCATTCTCTCCCTTGGGTTTTCCAAACTCAGTGTAGTACCTCTCCTGAAACACACTCCATAGGCTGACAGGTGATTACTACAACTACTGGCATGATCATCTCCCATCCTGAATTACTAACTGCCTAAGTTGACAGCTGTGTGTCTTCATCTTTCTGTCATCTGGTGCCCAAAATAGCTAAGTTCTTAACATCAGTGTTTATACCTGAATACTGTACCTTCATTTTTTTTCATAATAATGCTGTGAGAGTAACATAGCGTTATTTTTGTTTCACAGCTGAGGAAATGAAGTATAGAAAGATTAAAGATGTTGTTGCCTAAAGCTACAAAGGTAATAGTAGTAAAGTTGGGATTGTAAGCCAGGCAAGAAGTCAGTATACAGAGCTTTTAAGCACTACTTGGAATGTTTGTGGTGGTGCCCATGCCTTACATTGCGTGACATATTGACATACAAAAAGCTAGTGTTTTGTTGAAATAATTTTAAATCTCAACTGGGGGTTTCTACCCCCTTTGATCATTCAGTTTCCAGATAAAAGATACAAAACTTTTATATTCATAATAAGCCTTAATTGGCACTAGAGCTGGGCAGGTATCTATCTGTTATGCTATTATGTCTACTGCCCTGCCAATAACCCCAAGATATGACTTGCCATGTTCTATCTGGACCACTCAGACTGGCCAGCCTTCATAGCCAGTTCTTACAATTATTTACCCCATAGATTCTTCTCTTCACCTTCTCTCTTTCTTTCCCTCGTGCAGTGGTCCTGCCTCAGACCCCAAGCCCAGGAACCAAAACCCTGCCTATTTTTCTTCTGCCAAGCTATAGGCTGTAGGCATCTTTATTTAACCAAGAGTATAAAATTAAAGAACAAGGTAACATAGCATCACTAAGAAGTGTCTTCCTTTTTTTTTTTAAGTATGGTCTTTTCTAACATTTTACTATTAAAACTTTCAAAGTGACCCCGCGCAGGGAGGGAGCCCGCCAGCTTCCCTTCCGCGACCTCTGTTCCCGCGGACTGCGCTGGAGAGACCGGTACCCAGGCTCTCCCCCCGATATAACATCACTTGGGACACGGCCTGTTGGGGCTTCCGTCTGTGCCCGAGGGCGGGTTGGCGCTGTAGTCGTCTGGGCGCCAGATCGGCGGGCCATCGTGACCACAGGGTGAGCGGCGCCACGGAGACTGCCCTCCGCCATCTTTGCTCCAGTGACCAGGTAGTTGGGACCGCCAGGCTCAGAGACAGACAGGCATAATATCGCTTCGGTTTCAGGCAGCTTGGGTGTAACCTGCTCCCAGGTGCTGGGCTGATCTGCAGTAACCAGCGCGCCAGTTCCGCGGTGGGACCTTCTGCCTGGTGGAGGGACCCCGCGCAGGGAGGGAGCCCGCCAGCTTCCCTTCCGCGACCTCTGTTCCCGCGGACTGCGCTGGAGAGACCGGTACCCAGGCTCTCCCCCCGATATAACATCACTTGGGACACGGCCTGTTGGGGCTTCCGTCTGTGCCCGAGGGCGGGTTGGCGCTGTAGTCGTCTGGGCGCCAGATCGGCGGGCCATCGTGACCACAGGGTGAGCGGCGCCACGGAGACTGCCCTCCGCCATCTTTGCTCCAGTGACCAGGTAGTTGGGACCGCCAGGCTCAGAGACAGACAGGCATAATATCGCTTCGGTTTCAGGCAGCTTGGGTGTAACCTGCTCCCAGGTGCTGGGCTGATCTGCAGTGACCAGCGCGCCAGATCTGCTGTGGGACTTCTGCCTGGCAGAGGGACGCCCCCTCCCCCCCCCCCAGGAGAGATCACACACCCCTGCACAGGGCAGGAGCCTGCCAGCCTCCCTTTGGCGACCTCTGCTCCAGGAATCCACTAGGCTGAGCCTTTAGATGTGCAAGGCCTCCCCAATATAAGATCACTTGGGGCAAAGCACATTAGGGCTCCAAAGTCACTCAGGAGCAGGCAGGCCCCAGAAATCGGTGCCAGGGGAATCCTGGTAATCCAGGGGGGGCAGAAATAGCTTTGCAGGCTCACAGGAGGTCCAACCAACAGCCAGTGGCAGCAGGACCAACTAACACCAGAGGTATCCAGATGGCAAAAGGCAAACGTAGGAATGTTACTAACAGTAATCAAAGTAATGTGGGACCATCCGAACCCAACTCTCCAACAGCAGCAAGTCCTGGATACCCCACCACACCCGAAAGACAAGATCTGGATTTAAAATCACTTCTCATGATGCTATTAGAGGATCACAAGAAGGACACAAATAAATCTCATAAAGAGTTACAGGAGACCATGAATCAACGGTTAGAAGCCCTTACAAAGGAAACACAAAAATCGCTTAGAGAAATGCGGGAGAACATGGATCAAAAGATGGAGGCGCACAAGGAGACAACACAAAAATCGCTTAACGAGATGAATCAACGGGTAGATGCACTCACAAAGGAATCACAAAATTTGCATAAAGAAATGCAGAAGAATATGGGTCAACAGACGGATGCCCATAAGGAGGCAACACAAAAATTGCTTAAAGAAATGAATCAACGGTTAGATGCCCTTACAAAGGAAACACGAGAACTGCTTAAAGAAATGCAGGAGACGATGGATCAACAGATGGAATCCCATGAGGAGGAAACACAAAAATCGCTCAGAGAAATGCAGGAGAACGTGGGTCATCAGGAAGAAATCCTGAAAGAGGTAATGCAAAAATACCTTAAAGAAATACAGGAAAATACAAACAAACAAGTGAAGGATCTCAGCAAATCCATCCAGGAACTAAAAAAGGAAGTAGAAACAACTAAGAAATCACAAAGGGAGACAACTTTGGAGATAGAAAACCTTGGGAAGAAATCAGGAGTCATAGATGCAAACATCAACAATAGAATACAAGAGATGGAAGAAAGAATCTCAGGTGCTGAAGATTCCATAGAAAGCATCGACTCAACAGTCAAAGAAAATGCAAAATGCAAAAAACGCGTAACCCAAAACATCCAGGAAATCCAGGACACAATGAGAAGACCAAACCTAAGGATTATAGGTATAGATGAGAGTGAAGATTTGCAACTTAAAGGGCCAGTAAACATCTTCAACAAAATTATGGAGGAAAACTTCCCTAACTTAAAGAGAGAGATGCCGATGAACATACAAGAAGCCTACAGAACTCCAAACAGACTGGACCAGAACAGAAATACCTCCCGTCACATAATAATCAAAACACCGAATGTTCTAAACAAAGAAAGAATACTAAATGCAGTAAGAGAAAAGGGCCAAGTAACATACAAAGGAAGACCTATCCGAATCACATCAGACTTCTCACCAGAGACTATGAAAGCCAGAAGATCCTGGGCAGATCTCATGCAGACACTAAGACAGCACAAATGCCAGCCTAGACTACTATACCCAGCAAAACTCTCAATCACCATAGATGGAGAGACCAAGATATTCCATGATAAAACCAAATTTTCACAATATCTTTCCACAAATCCAGCCCTGCAACGGATAATAGGTGGAAACCTCCAATACAGGGAGAGAAACAACACCCTGGAAAAAATGAGATAATAACCTTCTTGAATCAAACCCAAAAGTAGATAACCACTCAAACATAAAGATAGCGTCAAGAATGGCAGATGGCAATAATCACTATGCCTTAATCTCTCTTAATATCAATGGTCTCAATTCCCCAATTAAAAGACATAGACTAGCAGACTGGATACGTAAACAGGACCCAGCTTTTTGCTGCATGCAGGAAACGCACCTCAGTGTCAAAGACAAACACTACCTCAGAGTAAAAGGCTGGAAAACAATTCTACAAGCAAATGGCCCCAAGAAACGAGGTGGAGTAGCCATCCTAATATCGGATAAAATTGATTTTCAACCCAAAGTCATCAAAAAAGACACAGAAGGACACTACATACTGATCAAGGGAAAAATCCACCATCAAGAACTCTCAATCCTGAATATCTATGCTCCAAATGCAAGGGCACCCTCATTCGTAAAAGAAACTTTACTAAAACTCAAAGCACACATCGCACCGCACACAATAATAGTGGGTGACTTCAACACCCCGCTCTCTGAAATGGATCGTTCAGGAAAGCAGAAACTAAACAGGGACACAGTGAATCTAATTGAAGCCTTGGACCAAATGGAACTAACTGATATATATAGAACATTTCATCCTAGAGCTAAAGAATACACCTTCTTCTCAGCTCCTCATGGTACCTTCTCCAAAATTGACCATATAATTGGTCACAAATCAGACCTCAACAGATACAAGAAGATAGAAATAATCCCATGCCTCCTATCAGATCACTATGGAATAAGGGTGGTCTTCAATGGCAACAAAAACAAAAGAAAACCCACGTACACATGGAGGCTGAACAATGCTCTACTCAATGATAACTTGGTCAAGGTGGAAATAAAGAAAGAAATCAAAGACTTTTTGAAAGTTAATGAAAATGAAGGCACAACATACCCTAACTTATGGGACACAATGAAAGCAGTGCTAAGAGGAAAATTCATAGCCCTGAGTGCCGCCAAAAAGAAACGGGAGACAGCATACACTAACAGCTTAATGGCACACCTGAAAGCCCTGGAACAAAAAGAAGCAAATACACCAAAGAGGAGTAGAAGGCAGGAAATCATCAAACTCAGGGCTGAAATCAATCAAGTAGAAACAAATAAAACCATACAAAGAATCAACAAAACGAGGAGTTGGTTCTTTGAGAAAATCAACAAGATAGATAAGCCCTTAGCCAGACTAACCAGAGGGCACAGAGATAGTATCCAAATTAATAAAATCAGAAACGAAAAGGGAGAGATAACAACAGAAACTGAGGAAATTCAAAAAATCATCAGATCCTACTACAAAAACCTGTATTCAACACAACTAGAAAATCTTGAGGAAATGGACAATTTCCTTGACAGATACCAAGTACCAAAATTAAATCAGGATCAAATAGACCATCTAAACCGTCCTATAACCCCTGAAGAAATAGAAGTTGTCATTGGAAGTCTTCCAACCAAAAAAAGCACAGGTCCAGATGGTTTTAGTGCAGAATTCTATCAGACCTTCAAAGAAGACCTAACACCAATACTCTTCAAACTGTTCCACAAAATAGAAACAGAAGGAACACTACCCAACTCGTTCTATGAAGCCACAATTACACTAATACCAAAAGCACACAAAGATCCGACAAAGAAAGAGAATCTCAGGCCAATCTCTCTTATGAATATCGATGCAAAAATACTCAATAAAATTCTGGCCAACCGAATCCAAGAACACATCAAAACGATCATTCACCACGATCAAGTAGGCTTCATCCCAGGGATGCAGGGATGGTTCAATATAAGGAAATCCATCAATGTAATCCACTACATAAACAATCTCAAAGAAAAAAACCACATGGTCATCTCATTAGATGCTGAGAAAGCATTTGACAAAATTCAGCATCCTTTCATGCTAAAGGTCTTGGAAAGATCAGGAATTCAAGGCCCATATCTAAACATAGTAAAAGCAATTTACAGCAAACCAGTAGCCAGCATCAATCTAAACGGAGAGAAACTTGAAGCAATCCCACTAAAATCAGGGACTAGACAAGGCTGCCCTCTCTCTCCATATCTTTTCAATATAGTACTTGAAGTTCTAGCTAGAGCAATTAGACAAGAAAAAGAGGTCAAAGGGATACAAATTGGAAAGGAAGAAGTCAAACTATCACTATTTGCAGACGATATGATAGTATACATAAGCGACCCAAAGAACTCCACCAGAGAACTCCTACAGCTGATAAACGACTTCAGCAAAGTGGCCGGATATAAAATCAACTCAAGCAAGTCAGAAGCCTTCCTATACTCAAAGGATAAGCAGGCTGAGAAAGAAGTAAGAGAAATAATACCCTTTACGATAGCCACAAACCATATTAAGTATCTTGGCGTGACGCTAACCAAACAAGTGAAAGATCTGTATGACAAGAACTTCAAGTCTCTGAAGAAAGAAATTGAAGAAGACCTCGGAAGATGGAAAAATCTGCCATGCTCATGGATTGGCAGGATTAATATAGTAAAAATGAGCATCTTACCAAAAGTAATACACAGATTCAATGCAATCCCCATCAAAATCCCAACTCAATTCTTCATAGAGTTAGAAAGAGCAATTCAAAAATTCATCTGGAATAACAGAAAACCCAGAATAGCTAAAACTATTCTCAAGAGTAAAAGAACCTCTGGGGGAATCAGTATCCCGGACCTCAAGCTGTACTACAGAGCAATAGTGTTAAAAACTGCATGGTATTGGTACAGTAATAGACATGTAGATCAATGGAACAGAATTGAAGACCCAGAAATGAATCCACACTCCTATGGTCACTTGATCTTTGACAAAGGAGCTAAAACCATCCAGTGGAAAAAAGATAGCCTTTTCAACAAATGGTGCTGGCTCAGCTGGAGGTCAACATGCAGAAGAATGCAAATTGACCCATCCTTATCTCCTTGCACTAAGCTCAATTCTAAGTGGATCAAAGATCTCCACATAAAACCAGACACACTGAAACTAATAGAAGGGAAACTAGGGAAGAACCTTGAACATATGGGCACAGGGGAGAATTTCCTGAACAGAACTCCAATAGCTTATACTCTAAGATCAAGAATAGACAAATGGGACCTCATTAAATTACAAAGTTTTTGCAAGGCAAAAGACACCGTCAAAAAGACAAAGCGGCAACCAACTAACTGGGAAATGATCTTTACCAACCTTACATCCGACAGAGGGCTAATATCCAAGATATACAAAGAACTCAAGAAGTTAAACTCCAGAGAGGCAAGTAACCCTATTAAAAAATGGGGTACAGAGCTACACAAAGAGTTCTCACCTGAAGAATATCTAATGGCTGAGAAGCACCTAAAGAGATGTTCATCATCCTTAGTCATTAGGGAAATGCAAATCAAAACAACCCTGAGATTCCATCTCACACCAGTCAGGATGGCTAAGATCAAAAACACAGGAGACAGCAGTTGTTGGCGAGGATGTGGAGAAAGAGGAACACTCCTCCACTGCTGGTGGAATTGCAGGCTGGTACAACCACTCTGGAAAGCAGTCTGGCGGCTCCTCAGAAAACTGGGCATGACACTTCCGGAGGATCCGGCTATACCACTCCTGGGCATATACCCAGAGACTTTACCTGCATGCAATAAGGACACATGCTCCACTATATTCATAGCAGCCTTATTTATAATAGCCAGAAGCTGGAAAGAACCCAGATGTCCCTCAACGGAGGAATGGATTCAGAAGATGTGGTATATTTACACAATGGAATACTACTCTGCAATTAAAAACAATGAATTCACGAAATTCCTAGGCAAATGGTCAGAACTTGAAAATATCATCCTTAGTGAGGTAACCCAATCACAAAAGATCACACATGGTATGAAGTCACTGATAAGGGGATATTGACCCAGAATCTCAGAATACCCTAGACACAATCAGCATATCAATAGATTTCTAAAAAGATGGAAGGAGAGACCCCTGGTCCTGGAAAGACTGGATGTAGGGGAACGCCAGGACAGAGTAATGAGAGGGGGTTGAACGGAGAAAAGAGGGAGGGAAGGGGGCTTATGGGACTTTTGGGGAGGGAGGAAACGGGAAAGGGGAAGTGATTTGGAATGTAAATTAAAAAAATAAAATAAAATTAAATTAAAAAAAAAAAAAAAAAAAACTTTCAAAGTTACTGTCAAGAAGTAAGAATATATGGTGAGAAACCATACATCTACCACTGTCTCACCCACTAATATTTCTCTTCATGTCCTTCCTACTCTGTTTTCCAAGTTTACCCATTGTGTTTTTGATGTATCCCTCCCCTAAGTACTTAGATGCATGTCATGAAATAGAAGTCAGTGTTTGTTCATGGGTTTTAAAATACTAAGCTTATTTACAGGGAGAGCTGAACATGCCATGGCACATATATGAAGGTCAGAAAACTTATGGGAGATCTTGTTATGAAGAGGAGGGGCCCTTGTAATTGCTTGCTGAAATGTTTTTCTGATGGCTGCTTTGGCATCAGTTGACTGTATTTTCTCATTCAGGTTGTGATTTTCCAGGTTCTTGTTATGACCAGTAATTTTCACTGTTGTGAACATTGTTTCTATAACACTGGGAGAATCTGGGTCTTAATTTGCTGTTGAGTCACCATGTTTTGCAGTCCCAGTAGATTGCAAACTCTTTGGTTTGCTTAGTTCTTGTGGTACTGCTAGAGGATCCCATTGGGCCTTATTGATATAATATTAAATAAGTTTCCCCAGGTCATGCTGCTGGTGTCTGTGTGTAAGGACAGGAAGTCTCACTGGGATGAAGGGGACTTCTGGGGAATCTGTAAAGAAAGTAAGGGCATTTCCCTAGCCTGATTTATTTTCAACTGGACATGAGGTAGTCTGCTAGTTGGTGTTGGCAGCTGGCCTGGTATTGTCAATAGAGCTCCTATCTGGCTGCCTTCTGTTGCTAGGTTGGGGGTTGGGAAACATTGAGCCTGCCACCTTTTTCTGTTGTGTGATGGAGGGGTATTATAACATGCCCAGCTGTATGTTGTTCCTGGGTTGTTAACCATTCACCTTCCTTCCTCTGTCTTTCCAACATCCTTTGATGACCTCTTGTGTTGCCCCCATTGTACTTATAGAGAGGTAGGGGAGAAGTGAGTTCATGGACTTATTGATGCTGTCCAGCTCATGGCACTCACTGTACTGGTTAGTCACTCATCTTTTAGATGATACAATTGTTTTTAGCAGTTACAACTTTGAACTTCCTAAAGAGGATGAGGGACTTCTGGGGGAGGCTTTCCAGCAGCCTCAGGGTCTGAAAAGTTTTCTTACCGGACAGACCCATGGGAGGCTGTTTCTTATCTGTCTTTCCCTTGCCTGGCTGTTGATGTATTTAAGTCTGCTTTAAAAGGCAGCCCCTTCCTTGTTCCTACACTTGCTGAATAATACAGTACGTTTTTATACCTCTAGCACAGTTAAGACAAATAAACTGTAGTTTTGTAGGGACTTTTCTTAGCTTTTTGATCAATGCCGAATCCCCGTTGATGAATTTTATTTTAAATTCAACTATGTAAATTGTACCCATCAGTTAACTGTAAGATATTTAATTTTTATGTGAGTATTTAAATTTATGCACTGAAAAATATTCTTATATGTGAGTTTTTGACATTCTTTTCTTGCAAACAAAAGACTTGAGGTCACCTCAGTTCTTCCACAGTAAATATGCCTTTGAAAAATCAGAATAATTCCTAACATTGGAAGCCAGAAACTGTTTTATGTAGTTTACAATAGTAATTTTGCACAAATGATTTCAGGTTAAAATTGCATACTATTTATTCCCACCCATTTCCTTTATTGGCTGTGACACACAGGAATTACGCTCATTGCTTAACTAACCTTTCTGACCTTTTGTTACTTGGCTATAAATTGACTTGGGTCTTTTGCAAAAAAACACTGGGGGGGGAATCTTTTTTGTTAGAACCCAGCCAATTCCTGCTTCAGTGCAGAACAGTTTGTTCTCTTGAAGGAATGAGCCAGTCCAGTGAGCAGAAAAACACAGCTGTAAACTGGCATTAGCAGGACCTGCAAAGATGATTGCCCATGTTCATTCCACAAAGCAAGGGACTCACAAAAGAATAAACTTTTGGGGAGAGAAATATGCTTTTGAACTCCACTGACTTTAGGTAAATATAATTGACTTTCTAGAGTGAGTTGTGAACACATGAAAAGGGTTTTCTTCCAGTGCTCTGGTGGGCATGAACATTTTAACTATTTAAACAGAAGTATACTAGAATTCTCTTCTACTGTTCCATTGTCCCCTGAGACTGCTTGGGCATGAAGAGGTACACTTCATCCGATCTGCCCATCAGGGCAGAGCAGCTTCTGCTCTGCGTACAGACACTTACAGATTGATGGCACCTTGGAAGGCCGAGCGCTGGCCCACCCTCCAAAGAAGACACTGATGGCAGCCAGTGGATTAGAAGAAAACATGAAACATTTTACACAATTGTGAGGCAGGTGTAATCATAGAAAACACACAAATCACAGTATTTGACAGAGTTATTGATATAAATGAGGGCATTTATAAGGGCCTTTTTAAAGCTTTTAGATCAATACTGTTTAATATTGTTAGGAGACTATTTAGGAGTTTGGATGGGAGATGGAAGGGTCTTGTTGCTGCTCAGCTTGTCCTGCAGTACACTCAAGAAGCTTTATTTCTTTAAAACAAAGTTTCTGGGAAAATATGGCTTTAAAGTTTGGAGTAATGAGACACTTTGGGATTTAAGGTACTAGTAGAATTACACTTGGATCTAACCTAAGAGTCGGGAAGGGAGTGAAACGAGCTGACTAGGGACCGTGTTCTATCCATCTCAGTCATGGCATGAAGCAGTCTAGAATGTCTCCCATAGGCAGTGAGTAGGGCTGTAGATATTCCAGAAACCAGAGATTGGTTTGGACAGAACTGGGTGAGAAAAAGTATGTTTGAGTGTAGAAAAGGCAGGTTGAACCAAACTAAGGAAGGGCCATGATGCCAGACTGAAGTGGTTTCTGCATGGAGTCAGTAGAGACTCTGTGTCCTGGGAAGGCAGATATGTTGTGACTTAGAAGACCATATGGGGAGCACAGGTGCAGGTAGTGTAGGTCACTGAAGTCTCTGCAGCAAATAAGGAGAGGACATTGCTCAGGGGTGACCTTAGTGGAAAAAGGAGTCAGGAGGCAAGAAGTCTCCTTCTCATAGGACTCATATCTGTCAAAGACTCATATGCTATCATGTCCAATGTAGTGGACTCAGTGCTGTTTCACTCAGATATTGTATCAGAGAAAGCTGAGGTCTGGGAGATCAGTGTTTCCCCAAACCTAAGTAGCCTATACGAGGAAGCAGCCGAGTCAGAGTTAGATCCCGGTTTATCTGCTTCAAACATAATGGCATGCCCACTCTTGGATAGGACCTGATGCAGCTGAGCAACCCAGTGTTGAACAGGCCTCAGAATGAATACATATTCTTTTTCAGCATCTACTTGTGTAATTGAGACAGAGCTATGTTCCTGTCTGACCTAGAACTTCCTATATTGACCAGGCTAGCCTCAAACTTGCAATGATTTTCCTGCCTGTTTCCACTTCCCTAGTGTATGCTTACAGGCTTGCTTCACAATGTTCAGCCTTGTATAATTGTACAATTCTAAGAGTTTACACCTATAAATAATCATCTACTAATACTTAGATACTAATACTAATGCTAATACAAGTAACATTTTGAAAGTCTAAACATCGGTATGATTTTATCTCTTAAAATCTCACCTTGTGTAAGAATTGCTTTGGGAAAAGGCTCAATCAAACTGGCAAAGCATGAATGTAAATACCTTTTAAAAGTTACTGGTTGATTGATTAAATTTAATATTATTATAATTTTGTTTTTTTATAATTATTATAATTTTGTTTTTTATGTGATGTGACCATGTGTGCCACAGTGAGTGTGAAGGTCAGCAGACCACTTTCCAGACATTTTTATTTCCTTCCACCATGTGGCTTTTAGTTATCAAACTCAGGTCATCAGACTTGGTGCCAAGTACCCTTACCCACTGAACCATCTCACCAGCCCTAAAACATGCTAGTTTCAGTGTTTGGTGTATGTGTATGTGTAACAGTTTATAAGAGAACAACAAACTTTGGCTTTCAGAAAATAAAGAACCATTTAGGACTAATGTGAATATTCATAGGGAAACACTTTTTGATAAGTGTATGCTCTAAAATGGTTCAGAAAGACACATTTTTTCAGGTAACTATGTAAAAAGGTGGATTATTATACAGAGCTCAACTTTAGTCAACCCCAAGACAAATTAATAGTTTTTCTGCTTATTTCATTCATCCTTCAGTCATGACTACATGCATTCCAGGGTTAGCTCCTAGGAAATAGATATTAAAGGCAAACATGACTTCTCAATATTGGCTACTCTGTTGAGTACCAGAGTAAAATCCACAGCCATTTGGGACTGGATGATCAATTTAGAATCAAGATTGTGCTTATACCAACTGTCTTCTTAGCATCCCATTTCTCAAATTCTTTTGCATGTTTCTCCAGTGGAGCAAGAGATAATGAATGTTGTGAAGATAGAAAATCTGAGTAAAGTATCTAAACTTAAGTATCTCAATACACAGCCTGCATTATCGTGTACCATCACTGGTAAAAATGCTGGGTCTTTAGGGGAAATTTTAATACTTAATATAGCAGAGCTGTAGCTGTAGCACAGTTCCCTGTTCAAAGTCTGGATTATATATAGCTCAGGAGAGGAAAGCCAGCCCTGCTTTCTTCTAGTGGATGATGGCATAGCAGGAAAGGCAGTTATGTAACCAAGTGTGCTTGTTAGTACTGCTGTAAATCCAGACAGCTAGGCCTCTGGTCTTTTGTCACTTGCTTCCTTGATGGCTGTTAGACTTGGCACATAAGAGGACACTGAAAACAAGGAATCCTGACTGCAGCCTGGCGCTAGGTCACGGAAGCACACAGACCTGTATGCAAGCAGTCCCAGCTCACAGAGAGCAAAAAGGCTTGTGGTATACTAGACCTGAAATGACACAGCAAGGAGAAATTCACTAACCAAGCCTGGGCCACTGGTCATACCGTGGACTCCCTTATCTGTAACTTTGCTTTTTTGTACTTCTGCTATGAAAACACGTTAATGCCTGCTCCATGTGTGAGTATTACATGATAATGTCAACGCTAGACGTGGTGACGCAGGTACTGTGCCTTCCCTACATTGATATGCAGTGAGCATTTTGCAAATATTCCTTTCTCCTCTATTTTCCTTTGTTCAACCTTTATACCCCAGCTCTGCCTTTTTTCATTTGCTGAGAAATATAGTCCCATTCATGAACTCCACTAAATATTCAGTACCTCAAAATTCTCTCATCTTCACCTTCCTCCTCTTCCTCCTTTCCTTTCTGTCTCTCAGGAATGTGTATCCCCACTCTCTTTTTCTATTCTTGGGCAACAGCAGGCCAAGGATGAAATGTAGGGGAAAGGAGCTGGCTTGAGAAGATAAGGGTGGACTGTTCTCATAAGCATATCCTAGATCAAAATTTCTCCTAATCCAGTTCCACTCAAATCTCCCAAATAGCTGAGAATGCCAGATTCTTGACTTTCTTGTGGCATGTCTTTTCATACTAACTTTTACTCAAAAGAGAAAAAAGTGTTTGACCGTACCAAGCTGCCTTCTGTAGGTCTTAGACTGGGTTTTTTCTACCAAGCCCCCACCATGGGTTCTCACTGGCTTGTCAGAGTCCACATCTGAGGCACTTGTGAGAAAGTCCTTGCAGCACTATCTCTTTGCCTTTCCTCTAGCTCTAGGCCTCTCCTTACTCTTCACCTGCCCAGACCCCCTATCCAGCCACCCTTTCTCTGTTACATCTTTACCTAAAGAGATAATCATTCACTTAAGGGCATTTGGAAGAGTCTCAAATCTGGATAGGTTGTCACTACCTGGGTAGTATGGAAAGCTACAGGTCTCTAGATATTTAAAACTCTCTCTCTCTCTCTCTCTCTCTCTCTCTCTCTCTCTCTCTCGCTCTCTCTCTCTCTCTCTCTCTCTCTCACACACACACACACACACACACACACACACACACACGGAGAGAATTGTCTGAAATAACAGTAGTTTGAAACAATTTAGAAGTCATGTTGGAACTCATTTTCTGAAATCTTGTTCTTAAGAAGAAGTCTAAGATTTGCCAGTCCTTACCTTACCATTCCTGAGTAAGATCATTTGAAGGGAAGGATCTGACCACATCATCTGAACCAGCTACTAAAACAATGCCCATTAATAATGACTTACTGTCCATCTCTTGCCTTCTTGAGAGCAATATAAGCATAGCCCTTACATGCATTTCACTGTACCTTTGCCTAGTTTTCTTACACAGAGCTAGCTCCAAGGCATGCTAGTACTTGAGTATCCCCCAGGAGGAATTGCCTCTGGACAGGCATAAGTATTTATGATTATTAAGTAATGAAACAGTACCACTCAAAGCACATTTCTCTTAATATTAGGACTCTGAGGGTCAAATTATGTATCAGATGAAGGGACAACTCTGCACTTGTCTTTTTCACCATGTCCCTCCTTCTTCCTCCGTCTTTCCTGCTCCCTCCTCCCTCCTCCCTCCTCCCTCCTCCCTCCTCCCTCCTCCCTCCTCCCTCCTCCCTCTCTGCATCAGCGAATCATGTTTGTTTTCATTCTCATACAAAAAGGACTGGTCTCCTTCTGAGCTCTAACCTTGGGTCTTGATTACTTAACTAAGCCATGTAATCCCACATGTTACCCCAGGATGAATCCAGTGGCCATAGTGCCAGCGGAGAGTTCGGGGCTGGCTATGACCCAGAAACCCCAGAAAGTCTGTAAGGAGCCTGGGAGGAAAAAACAACAAACAAACAAAAAGACAACAAGAGCAACAAAAAAATAGTCCTCAGTCTTACAACAGCCCTACCCCCAAAGTCAGCCTTCCTTCTGACCTAGATGTGGGGGAATGGAAGCCTGCAACTGATGTCTGTTACACTTGATTAGGGAAGCTACCCTTAGGATAGACTAACAAAGTAGAAGCCTTTGTTTTTTTATCACAGAATGCCTAAGTCAAACTGAATCCACCCAGCACTGAACTTTAGAACACTTCTTTATTGTGAGCCATCCTAAATTGGGTTTCTTACTTGCAACTTGGAATCATATGAAATTTGGTAGATATATAACCTTCTATTTTTAATATATCAGTGACTCCTGACCATTAAAAAGAAACCTAGGAACTGGAGGGCTCTACCTTGCAAGGCACAGTCAGCCTGGGTGAACACAATTTTGCAAAAATAATGACTTGCCTATATATTTTGATGCTTTTCAAGTCTTGCCTTCATTGTTTCATTATGAGACAAGATTTCACTCTTAGCCTTTAAACTTGTGTCAGTACTCCTGCTTCAGTCTTCTAAGAGTTGGGATTATAGGCACACTTGACTAGACTTGCATTGCTACTTTGATTGATTAAATATAAACTTAGGTAAACCAACCAAGATTTTTTTTTGTCATGTGTTTTTCGCAGTGAACAAAGGTTAATAGCATTATGTAAGTTTCTAAAAAAAAAAAGTTCATTATTTGTAGTCTACTGGTATTTGATATTCTCCATCAGTAATTCTTAGCTTTTCCCTCCTCTTTGGGAAAAACACAGCTTTTTCCCCCCAATAGAGCCAGAATTTTGATGCCTTAGGAGCCAAGGCTGCCTGTACACACAGCAGTGATGTAGTTGAACTCTACTCATTGAACCCTGCTAATAAGTTTGAGGAAATGCTCATAGGACAGCCTTGAACTCTCTCCGAGCCTGTCCAAAACAAAACAGAAAAACCTCACCAACTCTGCTATTCCATGTCAGCAGTGACAAAGGCTTGCTGAGCTCCACAGTGCCCTGGCCCGTGTGCTGCTTCTAGAATGCCGACTGGAAGGCCAGGCTCAGGTGGCCAGCTGGTGGTGGAGCACCTATTCTAAGACTGGGCAGTTCCTTTCTTGTGACACTGGAGTCAGAAACAAGATGGGCATGCTGCCAGCTATTGAAGCAGTGACCTACTTTTACAATACTCGGTCGGGTTTCTCTTTTCTCTCAGGAGGCCGTACACTCAACATCCTCCCGAGTGCTCAACAAGCCATTCCCCCAGCTAAACCCTTTTGCTTGGTGTTCTTCAGTTTGAAATAGGTAACTCCAAACTGAAGAGAGTAATAGCTATCCCTTCTCCTCTCTTGGAGGCTAGAAGACAGTTTATCAATATAAAATAGAGGGATAGGAAAAAGATTAACCAAAGGGAGGCTAGATGGCTTGGAGGAAGAACAAAACAGGTTATCTAGGCAGAGGATGGTATTTGGTTTATAGGTCCAGGGTTTTGTTCTTGAAATCCTAATCACATGTACCAGCTGATGGCTTAGCTTGCCCACCAAACTTTGCTTGCATTCCATAGTGTAGTGTGATAGAGGCAGAGTAATAAAACTTTACAGATTTTGCTCAGACAAATCTTGTTGAGGAGGAACACTGCTTCAGAGTGTGAGGCAGTGTACAGTGCAGCAGAAGTCGGATGAGTCTGGGATGAGGCTGCTGGTTGTGCCTGGCAAGGGAACTAAGAAGGGTGTCAGAGAAATTCCTGTCAAATTTCCCAGCTACACTCTGCTTGCAGCCATTCTCCATCCCTGACTGGCTCACTGCTGTGGAACTAGAGCATGGTTTGTCCCTTAGGTGGTGTATATGCTGTCCTAGTGGCAGGTTTGTATGCTCCAGGCCCTTCTCTTATGCCTCTTCAAGGAGATGGCAGGATACGGGGGAAGTGTGTTGCATGGTTCTATTCTCCAGGAGGTGACTGAGCTGTTTTTAAGCCTTGGGCTTTTACACCTAGAATGAAGCATATTCCTCTCTCCTGTCTACACAACTCCTTCTCATTCATTGTGCCCTGTTTTCACAGGATGTGAACTCTGCCTGGTGTACTGAGGGACACTTGCTAACTGTTCTCTAGTGTTCCCATTGCCTTTTCCTTTTAAGTTAGCCCATAGAACTGTGAGCTTCTATTTTTACTTGCCTCTGTCTGTCCCTCTCAGGGAAACTCTGAGACTCATTTAGAACACATCATCTTGGTAAGGTGAATCACATGCAAGAAGTATGTATATCATGAAAATGAACTTGTTTGCCATCTGGTACCAAGATGACTAAAGATATGGAGAGGACTACAAAAGATTCTTTTTAGGGAGTGGAGAGAAGACTTAGTAGTTAAGAGTAGTTACTGCTTTTCCAGAAGATCTGGGTTCAATTTCCAGCACCTACATGGCTGCTTACAATCTGGAACTCCAGTTCCAGGGATCCAACACCCTTTTCTGACCTCCATGGGTACCAGGCACGCATGTGGTACACACACATACATGCAGACAAAACACTCAAACATTCAAAATACAAATAAATCTTTTATAAAATAAAGGATTTTTAAAATTCTCATTTATTTTGAGAAAGAGTCTATTTATATAGCCCAGAGGGACCTTGAACGAATAATTCTTTAGCCTCAGCCTCCCAATTGCTAGTTTTACAGGCATGTACCACTTCATCCAGCTGGCAGAAGACTCTTGACTTATTTCTGGCTGAATGCCTCATGTATTAAAAAAAAAAGATAAAAGCAAAAATAAAAAAGATAAAGGCAAAAAATATAGCTTATGAAGAATAGACACAGCCTGTTAGTATTTGGGATGCAGAGAGTAGTGAGTTGCATAGTTTTATATCAGTTTGACAGATGCTAGAGTCATTTGGGAAGAGGGACTCTGGGTTAAGAAAAAACTTCCATATGATTGGCTTAAATGCAAGTCTGTCAAGCATTTTCTTAGTGATTGATATAGGAGGGTCCGGCACACTGTGGGTAGAACCACCCCGGTCTATGTCACCGCAGGTCCTGGGTGACATAAGAAAGCAGGCTAGGGGCTGGAGAGATGACTCAATGGCTAAGAGCACTGGCTGCTCTTCCAGAGGTCCTGAGTTCAATTCCCAGCAACCACATGGTGGCTCTCAACCATCTGTAATAGGATCTGACGCCCTCTTCTGTTGTGTGTGAAGACAGCTACAGGGTACTCATATACATAAAATAAATATTAAAGAAAGAAAAAAAGAAAAGAGAGCAGGCTAAGCAGGCCATGAGAAAGAAGCCAGTATGCAGTACTCTTCTGTGGCCTCTGCTTCAGTCCTGCCTTGTTTGAATTCCTGCCTTGGCTTCTCTCAGTGATGGTTACCTGGAAGTGTAAAATGACATAAACCCTTTCATTCCCAAATTGCTTTTGGTCATGGTGTTTTATCACAACAATAAAAACCCTAACTAAGACAGAAATTAGTACCGTGTTGTGGGATATCACAACATTTATATCCTGATCATATGTTTTTAGGAGGATTGTGGTAGTAGTAAGGAAGGGCTGTGTGTAGCATTATACCATAACAGAACAGGGGCATGTTGTCTCATTACTTTTGTACATGATAGATACACTCCAGAAATTTGGTCAAACTCATATCATTTGGCAGATGGTATTATCATGCCTCAACACAAAATGCTCACATGCCAACTTTGGTACAACTGATGTACCAGAGTCTGGACTCAGCATTCAAAAGGTTATTGGGTGATACCAGTGTTTACTTAGTATGGGGGTTGAAGTTGCCTTTTGTGGTAATCCTTGTTCCAAAGGGAGTGCATGGTACATGCTTGATAATAGAAGATATAGTGGTAAATTAATCCTATAGTAACTTTATACATTTGTCTAAATTTTGTCATGATTTGGATCTCAGATATTGAGAAGTATGACTTCAAGAATGTTCCTTGATTGAAGGACAGTTATGTACACCAGAGGGTGCTGTGCTTCAATGTTCATACCTTCTTTTTTGTTTCTTATGGTTGTTTGTCAGAAGTTTTGAGGAGTAGCCAATTGAGAATTGGCTCTCAACAAAGGACTGCCTGAACACGCCCTTCTCTTTTGCTACTTTCCAGCCTAATAAAGGGGTACAGAAATGCTACACCCCACACTCCTTGGGTCTGTTTCACTATATTCTAGTTTTTTAACTGTCAGGTTCTTTGTTAACCTAGACAACTTTTTTTTTATGCTGTAGCTTAAGTACTTTTCAGTATTCTGTCTTTGGTGGAAATGGAGACCATCTGGTTACTGTTGTCTGTGTAATAACAATGATTGAAAATGGTTATTAAGTCACTCTTCGGCCTTTTCTCTTGTCTAGGCAAAATTGTCTCTGTTCCTCAGACCATGGCCCATAAATCTCATTTTCTAGTCCTTTAATCATGTTGGTGGCTTTCTGTGGGAACTACATCAAAGGCTCATTTCAGTGCCTCTATTCTGGTAGGGTCTGGCCATCAGTATTTGATGGATATGGAATGTGGTTTTAGCCATCCTGTTTCTGTGGCTAGTTCCCATGTTTCCAAGCCAGCCCCATTCTGGGGCTATTTTCTCTATCTCTTCATTGTGACACATTTGAAATACTTTTGATTAAAGTGTTGATTGGGTTAAAATGTTAATTGCAGCTTGTGACTGAGTCTAGCTGTTGGTTAATAGATGTTTTCAGTCTAACCTGTTTGTTTGAGATCCTTTTCTGTCTGGTTGTGACTTTCATGAGAAGCTAATCCTTTCCTGTATTTTAGTCATTGTTGACTCAACATCTGTGAGTGTATACTGTGTGCTCGATTCTGCTAGAGACTGAGGAGGTCAAGGAGGAGGAGGAGGAGAACGAGAAGGAGGAGGAGAAAATGTAGGGCTTGATTTCAAGGAGCTTGTAATCTGGAAGGAAAGTTAGGCATATATTTAAAAGTTGTGATGGATATGCTATAATAGATAATTTAAGGGTCAGTGGAAATTTGGAAGCCTTCATTGAAAATGACCTATTTGAACTGGTGAAGTTCAATGCTAGTGCAGGTGAAGGCAGAGAGAATAGTACTTTCAGGAAGCAGGGACTTAAGTGTGGCCAGGCATGCAGGGAACTTTACTGCATAATAGTAAGTCGTAGAATTGACGTGTTCTGTGATTCTATGATAGATCTTAGAAAACACAAATTTGCAGAAATAGGAAAAAGATCAGTGGTTTGCAGTGGGAGGAAAGGATAAATAGATAGAACACAGCATGATGCTGTAATAGTGAATACAGCCAATTTTCCCAAACTCATAGAGTATGCAAGTGAGTCCTAGTGTAGACTGTGGGGTCTATGTGATCATTAAATATAGAAAATGCAGTTTTGGTGGAGAATACTCATAATTCTATAGACATTGTATGGATGGGGGCGGGATATATGAGAAACCATTGTCCTGTCTCCTTAATTTTTGCTGTGAATCTACAGTTCTAAGTTTGGGGCTGGGCTTCAATGGTAGAGTGCTTTCTTAGCATATGGTTAGGTCCTGGGTTTAATTCCCAGCACTGAAAAACAAGGAGGTTGCAAGTTCCTGGGATGCATAGTAAGATTCTGTCTCAAAGAAGAAGGAAGAGGGGAAAGGAACGGGAAGTAAGGGTGGAAGGAAGGCAGGAAAGAAGGAAGGAAGGAAGAAAGGAAAGAAGGAAGGAAGGAAGGATGAAAGGATGGAAGGAGGGAGGGAAAGAAAGAAAATAGTGAGAACAAGAAAGGAAAAAAGAGGAAAAAGCCTAAATAAGTTAATATTAATATTATGTTTTATGTGCCAGAGAGATGTCTCAGTAAGTAACAATGCTTGTCACAGAAGCCTGAAAATCTAAATCGAAACCCTGGAACCCCTGGTGAAAAGGCAGAGCTAAATCTAAAAGTAGTGTTCTGACTCCTACAGGAGTATCCCCATGCTCTCCCATGCAGCTTTTCTTTTACAAATATGTGCATATATAATATATACTTACATGAATATGCAACAATAAGTAATTTATATATTTTATTTGACCAGATCTATTAATATATTTAATATGTAATTGATATAACTTTTTAGATCTTTTATTATCCTTTGTACTATGTCTTTGCAGTATTTTACACTTATAAAACTGAATTTTCACATTGGCTACATTGTGGGTGTCTGGTAGGCACATGAATACCTGCAGCTAACGGCTGCTGTGTTGAAGCAGTCAGGTTCTGAAACCTGAGTATACTCCACTTACAAGCCTTGCTAGCAATGGTGTTTCCCTCTCCCTGTGTTCTGTAATAGTAGGCAAGCAAAGGGGGAAGAGAACTCAGAATCAGTTCATCCCACAATGTCTCAGCTGTTTCCCACATTGCCTGTGGCTCCAGGCACAGCGTCTAGGGTAGTACTGCCCAGTACAAATATAGTGGAAACCATATGTGTGGTTTAAAATGTTCTAGCAGTCCAACTGAAAAACAAAACAGAAATAAAGCATTACTTAATTTATTTAAAATATTATTTCAATGTTTATTCAATATTAAAATTGTTAATGAAAACATAGATCAATGGAATAAAATAGAGAACTCAGAAATTAACTGATAAACACATAGTTGATCTTTGATCAGTTCTTTTTAGTGGAAAAAGGACAGTCATTTTAACAAATGGTGCTGGGAAAACTAGATATTCCTATGCAGATAAAGCTAGACCCTTACACTGGAAAAACTAGATAGCCCTGTGCAGATAGATAAAGCTAAACCCTTACACCATACAGAAAAAAAATGAATGCAGTGTGGATCAAAGACCAAATTAAAAAATTAAAACTATAAAACACTTCGAAGACATCAAGGGGGCAAAATCTATATTGCATTAGATTAGGTAATGGTTTCTTATCTATGATACTGCAAAGATAGAAGGTGATTAGACCAATTGAACTACATCAAAATCTTGAGTTCTACTTATCAAGTGACACATTCAAGGGTGAAAAGTGAGGGCACAGTACGAGGTGCTGTGTCCCGAACTGTGAGCCACAGTAAGCCCTTCCTTTACTGCCTTTGTCGGGAACTCACAGCAGTTAGACAAGTAGATAATCCATGTTCTCAAGTTGTTTTGGTGAGAAGCTGTTTTTGTCAGAAATGATAAAACCGACTAACACAGCACATAGGGGAAAGAACGGAGCAGAGTGCATGATGTGGGAGTGATGTGGTGATCTCTGCTTGGACATCTGGTACAGTGGTCTGAATGTTTGTGTCCCCCAAACCTATGCACTGAAATTCTAACCCTCCAGGGTAGGATGAGGAAGTGTAGCTTTTGGAAAGTCATCAGACCATGGAGAAAGAAGCCTAGTGAGCAGTATTGGTGCATTTTAAAAAGAGGCCCCAGACAGACATTCTTCTTTTGACTCTTCCACCATATGAGGCCACAATGAGATGATGACTGACTGAGAAAATAGGCCCTCAGCAAACAGTGTCTACCAACAAGGCAATCTTGAAGGTTTCAGAGATGGAAGAAATTAATTTCTATTTATAATCCACCTGTTCTATGGCATTTTGTTGCAGCAGTCCAAATAGACTACCGCAGCTCTAAACAAGCTCTAGAACATGGAGCCTGGATATTTTTCTTTTGTTTTATTTCTTAGGCAAAAGGTACCAAGGTCAGAGAGGAACCTATCAGTTGTGACTGGATATGATGGAGCTAGTGCTTTGGAAGTCACTGGGGTATAAAACACTCCAAGTCCCGATCTGGGTGAGATTGCACAAGTGTGGGTCTTTAAGCCTCCCTGGGTCCTAAGGGTCCTTAATGCCTTTTGAGACTCAGATAAAAGCTACAGAAGAGCTGTTGGGAAGAGCCACTTGATTGGTCACCCAGAAGAAAGTAGTTTGATCAAAATGGGAAGAGGGAGTGGTGCCTACAGTGAGCCAAAGGCTAAGCAAGGACTGTGGCTAGCTAGCTGACTCTGTATGAGAGAGGAATGGGAGAGGGCCATTTAATGGAATGTTTCCTGAGGGCTAAGTAGTATTTTAAGTAAAGTCAGATGATTTTTTTTGTTAAAGGTTATCATAGAAACAATAACAAACCAATACATTCCAGTAAAATGGTCTTTTTCTTAAAGCAGATAAACTTTTCCAGTTTTGTAAGGCAGACATACAATATCAAATTTTTTTTTAATCTTCAATTTTTTTTTTAAATTTTTTTAATTTACATTCCAAATCATTTCCCCTTTCCCGTTTCCTCCCTCCCCAAAAGTCCCATAAGCCCCCTTCCCTCCCTCTTTTCCCCATTCAACCCCCTCTCGCTTCTCTGTCCTGGCATTCCCCTACATCCAGTCTTTCCAGGACCAGGGGTCTCTCCTTCCATCTTCTTGGAAATCTATTGCTATGTGAATTGTGTTTAGGGTATTCTGAGATTCTGGGTTAATATCCCCTTATCAGTGACTGCATACCATGTGTGTTCTTTTGTGATTGTGGTTTATTAATGTTTTGTGTGTTTGAGAATGTCTCCATGCTCACCACATACATGCCTGATAATGAGGAATCCAGATGCTAAAGTAGATCCCCTTGAACTAGAGTTACATTACAGGCAATGCAACATACATGCCATGTGAGTGCTGGGAACCAAACCCAGGTCCTCTGTTAGAACAGCCAGTGCTCTTATCCACTGAGCCATCTCTTCAGCCCCTCACATAAAAATTTAAAACATAGAATTCAGAAAAATTCTTAGAAACTATTTTTTTTTCTGAAACAGGGCTATAGCCCTGGCTAGACTCAAAATTGTGATCCTCCTGCCTGTACCTTACAAGTTTTAGGGTTACAAGTGGGGCCACCATGCCCAGTAGAAACTTGTGATTTAGGCACCTTCAATCTCATAAAAAGGAAATAAACACATCCTACTTTGTTGAGAAGGTTAATTCACCCAGACACTTACCCAAGAATCTTACTGAGTATGTGTGTATTTATGTGTGTATCTGTCCCAAGAGTTGTGTTGAATGTCTGTATGTGTTTGCGCATGTGCCCATATGTGTACATGTAGGTGAGATGGGAATAGGGAGAAATATATGATTCATTTCTGATTTGAAGGTGATTTAAATAAATAGTTGTTGAAGTTTTAGATTTTGTACCTTTCTTAGAAAGGATGACTTTTGCTGTGATGAAACACCATGACCAAATGCAACTTGGAGAGGAAAGGGTTTACTTGGCTCACACTTCCACATTGTAGTCCACCACTGAAGGAAGTCTGGACAGGAACTCAAACAGGGCAGGAACCTAGAAACAGGAGTTAATACAGAGACCATGGAGGGGTGCTGCTTACTACTGACTTGCTCATCATGGCTTGCTCAGACTGCTTTCTTATAACACCCAGTACTACAGGGGACAGCACCACCCACAATAGGCTGGGCCTTCCCACATCAATTGATAATTAAGAAAATGCCTCACAGGCCTGCCTACAGCCTACTCTTATAGAGGCACCTTCTCAGTTGAGGCTCCCTTCTGTCTGATGACTCTAGCTTATGTCAAATTCACATAAAATTAGCCAACACAGTACCTATATAGCCAATTTTAGTTTTATGGATTTTGATTGATTTTTATTGCTTCATAGCCTACAGAAGGCTTAAGTGTCAAGGCCTCTTTCTCCTCCCCCTAAGCCACTTCAGTGCTCTAAAGTTCCTCAAAGAGAGGCCAAGTGCATACAGCAGCCCCAAAATGCCTTGTTTGACTCTGTGTGCCCTGGTTTGCTGCATCCTAGGAAATTAGGCTGACCATGACTATGATCTAAGAGTTCTGGGAAAATATGGACCTTTACTGATGAAGTAGAGTTGGGCCCGACAGTTTGAAATAAGATCAGAAGTGGATTTTGTAGATGTATCCTGACTCCTAAGCTGAACAACCCACTGAGTGGCATTTAATATTGCCTATCAAGAAAAAAATGGTAACTTCATGAAGAGCTATTAACAGCATTCAAAATACACCTCCAGAAGTGAGTATGTATTTTAGTGTTTGGCCTTTATTTCCAGGGAAATGAAGCCTGTACTCCTGCAACTTTTCCCTGTTGGAGCAATGCCTTTTTCTGAATGAAGGAACAGAGGAGGCAAGAAAGGGCTCAATAGCTTTCTTCCCTCTTTGACAAGTAGAATAAATTTAAAAATTAACTTGTTGAGTTTGTTGTGCTTTATAAAAAAGAAAAGAAGCCAGGGATATGATTAGTGGAGGCACAGTATGTGTGGGGGAAGAGGGTGCCTCTGTGGGCCCATACTGAGACATCCCTTTCCCCTGAGGTACCAGCCTCGAGGCAAAGGTATAGTATAGAATAGAGTTTATTTAGGGCATGGGGAAGGGAGTTGAGGGGGGAGTAGAGACAGAGAAAGGCAGAAAGAGTGAAAGAAAGAAAGAAAGAAAGAAAGAAAGAAAGAAAGAAAGAAAGAGAAAAGAAGAAAGGAAAGAAAGAGAGAGAGAAAGAAAGGAGAGAGAGGGAGAGAGAGGGAGGGAGAGAGAGGGAGGGAGAGAAAGGGAGAGGGAGAGGGAGGCGGGGGGGAGGGAGAAAGAGTAGAGGAGTAGAGTAGAGGCTGGTCATGAGCATGTGGAAAGAGGGGGAAGGGGAATGGGGAGAGAAGGGACAGAGAGTAAGGGAGTAAGAACAAGAGAGTGAGGAGGGGGCAAGCAGCCCCTTTTATAGTGAGTTAGGCATACCTGGCTGTTATCAAGTAACTACGAGGCGGAGCCTAGAAGAAATGCCAACAGAGTTCACTTAGAAAGAAGAGAACCCAGATGTCATTAAAAAGGACTAGGAAGCAAGCTTAGAGGGAGTTAGTTTAATGACAAGAACTAAAAGATAAGGCCAGCTGATGACATCTGCAGCTGCTGCCCCACTAGCATCACAGGATTGGGGAGGGAGGACTAAGGAGAAGCAGATGTGTTTATTCACTTATGAACTCCTGTATTCACAGCATTATTCACAAGAGTTAAGAGGTTGACGCAACCTAATGTTCATTGACCGACAAAGGGATAAAAAAGAATGTGATGGATATAGAGAGTGGAATATTATTTAGTCTTCAAAAGGAAGGCATTGTGATACAGTATTACAACATAAAAGGACCTTGAGACAGCTGAGAGAAAAGAACTAGACATAAGAAAGCCAGTAGTTTTTGTACCTAAGTAAACCCTGGTTATTAGTAACGTTGGCAAGATGATGAAGGTACAGACTGAATGTAATTATCATCTGCTCAGACAACATCCTGAAATAAGACTTCAGCTCATATGATCTATGGTATAAGCCAATACATATAGCACTGTGGTATTAGAATTCTTAACCCCATGCCTAGATCTCATTTATCCACGTGTTTAATAACTAAAAACTATTATTATATGCCAAGCATTGTGTAACATGGTAGAATGTGAAGAGGGAAAGGACAGAAAGTTTGGAAGTATTAGGAATGTCTGCCCGAATGACCAGAGGGCCTGTGGTGGGATAATCCCTGTCTGTCCAGCCCAGCAGTGCTTCCTTAGCTTGCTGGGTCACTTCACGCTAGATTTCTCCTCTGAGAGAGAAAAATGAGTCAGGACTTTGACATAGATGTGGAGGGTAGTCATAGGAGGTGCACAGTGGTAGACACAGTTCCCACTGACTTCTCTTCTGGGTGAGCTGCAAATTTAGGACTTCTTTCATTTCTAATTGCCACATTTTGAAAAGACATGCACAAATTTTTATGTGCACAAAGGATTGAGGATATTGTTTGATGATAGGATGTGCTCAAAGAACTGGTCCCCAGAGAGACTGCAGAATGAATTGAAGGTGCTTAAACTGCACAGGCAGTTACTAAATCGTAAGATGAGGACCTTCAACCATGAGACAAGTCAAATACAGAAAGAACTTGTTGGTTATGTAGTAAACAGTTAAATTATTCTGTGCCTACAAGGGAGATCAACTAAAAAAGCAAACATCACAGTTGTGATGAGCTCTGAGCCTTGGTGACACTCATAAGAGCCTGCAAAGCAGGCCATGTGAAAGTGTTTCTGGGAAGGCATCTGGGCTGCACCCCTCCCCACCCCCTCTACACTGGGTGCTTCTGAGGCCCCTTAGAGCTATGGCTTTAACTTGGAGGCAGACACCAGTTGTACTTGGGTATTGCATCCTGTAAGGGCAGTGCCCATGCATTGCATCTATAGCAGCTACCTCCAAAAGTTTGTCAGCATTGAGTTATTTGGGGTATATATATTTGAGGAATGTGATTAACCATCCCTGTCACCTATCTGAATGGTCTCAGACTCAACCCCACTAGCCTATTACTTTATTACTTGTTATCTGAAACAACTAAAAGTTCTGGGAAATGTGTCATTTTTATAGCATTTGGTTAAATTTAACTGTTTTGTTTTAAATGCATAGAATACTCATATTTTGAAAATAGGGGGTTCATGGAGGCTAATGGTTAGCTAATGGCAGTATAGATGTGCCTTTGTATTTTCACACGTGTATATTATTCCACTATCTAGATATGCTATAGTTGATTTGACTGTCTCTTTTTGGTGATTGATTAGATTGTTTCTCATCTGTTGCTGTCCAGTGCTGATCATGTATTACATACTTTATGTATGTGTGGGTTTATCAATAGGCTGAGTTCCTATCTACATCAGAGTGGCTGAGTTGAATAAAGGAGAAAATTTCCATTTTTAGTGAGTGAGTGTATCTAGTTTTGAAGCCTTACCACACTGAATACATCCTCAGATGTCTCTGGTTTTCCCCAAGCAGGCAAAAGAAAAGCACATAGTTCTGTAGTTCTGTATTCCTCACAGTAATGGGATGAAGTACTATGCGTCTGACCTTGGGGACTTTGTAGTAAGGTCAGTGAAGAGAGTTGTCAATGAGACTAAGTCTGGAGGAGGAGGGCTGCTGGGTTTTCAGGGTGAGCCAGGGAAGGTTTTTATTTTCTAAATGAGTGTTCTTCAGAGATTCTTGTAAGCATGCCAGCCTGCAAGCTATTTAGCTTGAAAACTATGTGGCCTACACTGGAAATTTTCAATTAAAACAAATGTAATTTCAGAAGTAAAACCACATCCAGAACAAACCATTTATAATGCTTTAAAATTTTTCAGTTTAAATTTAATAAAGTAATTTACTTTTGTATTTGAAACAAAATTTAGGATTCAAGTCTGTTTCCCAGTAACACATTTACTTTGAAAGCAGCTTTCTTCTAGAAGAATGCAAATTGACCCATCCTTATCTCCTTGCACTAAGCTCAATTCTAAGTGGATCAAAGATCTCCACATAAAACCAGACACACTGAAACTAATAGAAGGGAAACTAGGGAAGAACCTTGAACATATGGGCACAGGGGAGAATTTCCTGAACAGAACTCCAATAGCTTATACTCTAAGATCAAGAATAGACAAATGGGACCTCATTAAATTACAAAGTTTTTGCAAGGCAAAAGACACCGTCAAAAAGACAAAGCGGCAACCAACTAACTGGGAAATGATCTTTACCAACCTTACATCCGACAGAGGGCTAATATCCAAGATATACAAAGAACTCAAGAAGTTAAACTCCAGAGAGGCAAGTAACCCTATTAAAAAATGGGGTACAGAGCTCCACAAAGAGTTCTCACCTGAAGAATATCTAATGGCTGAGAAGCACCTAAAGAGATGTTCATCATCCTTAGTCATTAGGGAAATGCAAATCAAAACAACCCTGAGATTCCATCTCACACCAGTCAGGATGGCTAAGATCAAAAACACAGGAGACAGCAGTTGTTGGCGAGGATGTGGAGAAAGAGGAACACTCCTCCACTGCTGGTGGAATTGCAGGCTGGTACAACCACTCTGGAAAGCAGTCTGGCGGCTCCTCAGAAAACTGGGCATGACACTTCCGGAGGATCCGGCTATACCACTCCTGGGCATATACCCAGAGACTTTACCTGCATGCAATAAGGACACATGCTCCACTATATTCATAGCAGCCTTATTTATAATAGCCAGAAGCTGGAAAGAACCCAGATGTCCCTCAACGGAGGAATGGATTCAGAAGATGTGGTATATTTACACAATGGAATACTACTCTGCAATTAAAAACAATGAATTCACGAAATTCCTAGGCAAATGGTCAGAACTTGAAAATATCATCCTTAGTGAGGTAACCCAATCACAAAAGATCACACATGGTATGAAGTCACTGATAAGGGGATATTGACCCAGAATCTCAGAATACCCTAGACACAATCAGCATATCAATAGATTTCTAAAAAGATGGAAGGAGAGACCCCTGGTCCTGGAAAGACTGGATGTAGGGGAACGCCAGGACAGAGTAATGAGAGGGGGTTGAACGGAGAAAAGAGGGAGGGAAGGGGGCTTATGGGACTTTCGGGGAGGGAGGAAACGGGAAAGGGGAAGTGATTTGGAATGTAAATTAAAAAAATAAAATAAAATTAAATTAAAAAAAAAAAAAAAAAAAAAGTCAGCCTTGAAATGTGTAATGGGAAGAATAAAAAAAAAAAACAAAATAAAAAAAAAATCAAAAAAAAAAAAAAAAAAAGAAAGCAGCTTTCTCACACCTCTGTGGAACAAGTGCTGGCCACTTGCCTCTTCTGCTGTCCTAGCCTTGCTCCCAGCCCTACCCTTAAGTCTCACCCCACTTCCTGTATTTTTTTCTGTGGGTTTGAGTGGATTTTGGCAAAGATTAGAGTCTTTTTCACTGGCGACACTGGCATTTCATAGCCTCTCTGCTCATTAGCAGTCTGATCCATTTGCTCCCTGAAACACTTGGGAGAAAACCAGCTCAATCTAGTTTCCCCTAGAACAGATGTCCACTATCAGTAGCTCGGAGCTCCTTTTGCTTTCTGCATGGTGCTTACTAGCTCCAAATATGTTTTGGTTAGTAGTAATGCCATCATCTTACCAAGTTGAAGTCTGTCTCCATTCACATGGACACAGCACACATATCCTGTACTTTCAAAAGAGTTTTCAGAACCCAGCTACTCCTCATTACCTCAGTTTCTTCCAGCCTGATGCCAGCCACTGTCGTCTCCTGCTTGGACTTCTTTCATATCCTCATGGATGCCCCTGTATAGTCTCTGGCTTTTCCTAGTTTGTTTTCAGTAAAGCCAGTAGAGTCATGCTGAACTAAACACAAGGCAGATTCTGTCAGCCCTGTATTTAAAGTCCTCCTTTGGATTGCCTGTCTCAGAGAAATTTTAACATCATTGTGTGCCTGCACTGTCCCACCCCACAGCTCTTTAACCTGGTCTCTTCCTGCCCTCTCTCTACCTCTGCCACCGTTTCAACACCTAGTACCAGCTGCTATTTCTGCCTTGGAATATGCTTCCCCACATGCACAAAACAGCTCACTTCTTCATGTCCCAGGGGATGCCCCAGTGCTGGGGATTGAAAACAGGGCTTTGTACATGTGAGACAAGTGCTTTTCCATTGAGCTATGTGCTTAACTCCCAGCTCTTCTTTTAGGACTAGGTGAGTAGTCAGTCACTCTCTGAGGCAGTGCCAATGAACAGGCCCAAGAATATAAATACTGAAACAAAGCAGATCCTTTCCTGAAAGTGCCCCTGGAGGTAACACATTTTCCCACATTTCATTGGTTACACCTAACCTTGGTTAGACAGGGAATTCCAATGTGTCCAGGAAAGCAAGCCTCAGCGTATTAATGATCCTAATAACCACAGAAGACCATTGGCTTCTTGAGTTCAGAGATGGCATCAACTTAACAAATCTAACCTACAGAAAGGTACTTGCATGTGTGCTCACTATACAATACTATTCTAAAACCCTTTTCATTGGTGCTAAGTGTTGAGCTCCTTGTCTCTGGAGATGCTCAGACAGTGACTGTTCTAACGATCAAGCAGTGGTGCATTGAAGGACCTCACACTGAGGAGGCTGAACTGAGTCCTTCAAGTACCTCTTTTTCTGGGACCTCGGTGTTCATAACATGCTCGTCCTTCTGAACTTGAAGAATAATAAAGCATTCACTTTATTTTTACTTTTACTTTTTATCTGTGACTCCAGAGAGGATCCAAAGAGGAGGTGTAGTTTTCCTCTCTGGGTTTTATGGAGAGTTCCTTTACCCTTCTGTGTTAGCCTCTTAAAGTAGCATTCACTTTAGAAGTGATAACATCTGAGTGGAGCAGGCTATTTCTGTTGGTGATTGGACAGAAACAAGAATTGTTTGAGGGGTGAAAGCAGAGAGCTTTAGCCCTGAGCCCTCAGTTGAATTATGAGTTTTAAATGCAGAAAGTATTGAGACCTGTAAGCACTCAGTGGGTTAAACTAGCCCAGCTCTGGGCTCGGCCATTCTTTACCACTGGCAGACATAGTGTTAGACAGATTTGAACTTTGTGTAAGCTCTTTGTTTTCAACAGAACTCTGGCTACTCCAACCAGCACATCTGCTGTATTACCACAGTCCTGCCCACACACACTCCTGACGGAAGATGATTTCGTCGTAGAGTGCTGCTGACTCATTCTATCCCACTGTGACAGTTTTCTACTAGATGTAACAGGAAAAATACAGCTTATCTTCTTTTTTTATTATTTAAATATCATTATTATTGTATTTTTTCTGTGCATGGGCACACATGCCACAGTGTACAAATGGAGGTCAGAAGACATTTTGTGGGAGTTGTTTTCTTCTACTATGTGAGCACCAGATATAGAACATGTCAGGCTTGGCAGCAAGTTCCCTTACCTACTAAACCATCTTGTTGGACCACAGCCCCTCATCTGACAGTGGGAAAAAAGTAAGAATCATTCTAACATTGAAATTCCCTTTGTGCTGGCTGGTTTTATGACAGATTGACCCAGCTAGAGTCATCAGACAGAAGGGAGCCTCAACTGAGAAGGTGCCTCTATAAGAGTAGGCTGTAGGCAGGCCTGTGAGGCATTTTCTTAATTATCAATTGATGTGGGAAGGCCCAGCCTATTGTGGGTGGTGCTGTCCCCTGTAGTACTGGGTGTTATAAGAAAGCAGTCTGAGCAAGCCATGATGAGCAAGTCAGTAGTAAGCAGCACCCCTCCATGGTCTCTGTATTAACTCCTGTTTCTAGGTTCCTGCCCTGTTTGAGTTCCTGTCCAGACTTCCTTCAGTGGTGGACTACAATGTGGAAGTGTGAGCCAAGTAAACCCTTTTCTCTCCAAGTTGCATTTGGTCATGGTGTTTCATCACAGCAAAAGTCATCCTTTCTAAGATACCCTTTAATGCTTTAAAAAAAAAAAGAAAAAGTAGAGCCAGGCAGTGGTGGTGGTGCCTTTAATCCCAGCACACAGGAGGCAGAGGCAGGCGGATCTCTATGAGTTTGAGCCTGGTCTATAGAGTGAGTTTCAGGACAGCTAGGGCTTTTACACAGAGAAACACTGTCTTAAAAGAAAAAAAAAGTAGAAAGAATAAGACATAAAGTAGAATAAAGAAAAAGATGAGAAGAATGTCCACTATCCACCAAACCCACTGGAATAATTGTAAACTCTGAACCATGTATAAGGAAACATGAAAATAAAAGGACTATGTTTGCTGTAGTAGATATTCAGGGTAAATGTAGCCTGAAGGGAAAATGGACTTAATCAGAATAAAGATTTGCTCTAATGGGCATATCATATCCTCCTCCTTGCTTAGTAGCTTCTCTGTATTAAAAGAGGGTGGGAGGATTAATAATCCTCTAGGGGCACTGAGGATGGCACTGGGAAAGATAAGATGCCATGTCTTTTGAGTGGTAGAATTGGCGTTAACTTAGTTTTCTCGGTGGTGTGGAAAATTCCTAGAAAGATAGTCGTTTAAGGTTGGCTTGAGCGGTAGGAAGGTGGGTGGCAGGGTCTAGTTGTCATGGTCAAAGTTAGTAATTTCCAAGAAAGGAAAGAAAAACATTTAAAACAAAACACTTTTTTAGAAGTTGTTATAAAGGCTTTATCATACACCCTTTTATGTCAGATTTTGTTTTTATTTATGAAAATATGAGATATATACAGAATGGTCAGATTTTTTCCATTTTTACCCAGTCCCCATTTTTCTTGTGATTTTTTTCACCCTCCAATAAATTAGTATATCATGAGTTGTTTTGCTTATAAATATTTCTGTCATACTAACCAATTTGGGGCTTTTGTTTTTGACATAACTGAAATGCTAGTGTTAAATACAAAGATAGTAATTCTTTAATACTATATAATGTCCATTTTTGGTAGGTGGGCTTAAAAAAAAAAAAACCACCATTGCTTCTAGTATGGAAAATTTATGGTCCAGGAGGGGAAATTTGTTTTCCATCCCCTTTAATTGGGATTGGCCTTATGACTTATTTTTGACGAGTGGAGTATGTCAAAAATAACACTGGCAGTTCCAGATCTAATTCTTAAGGCAGCTGGCAACTTCCTGTCTTGGAAGTCATCCACCGTACAAGTAGTCTGACTACTCTTTACTGCGACCATACTGTGAGAAGGCCTAAGCTGCCATGTAAGGGAGAAGAGTGAGTCCTGTCCCAACCATCCCAGGCAGGGTGACAGATATAGGAGAGAAGCCATATCCTGGTCTCTAGTTTCCCTGCCCTGGGCAAAGAATCTCCTAGCTAAGGCTATTCAGAATCATGAGACAGAAATTGTTTTCTTTAAACCACTGGGCTTGGGTGTTTCTTACTGTTTTTCAGTATGATAATAAGCTAAACTGCCAACAAGTTTGTTTCCCTGATAGTTTAAAAAAAAAACTGGCTTTTTGTTCTTAGTTTGTTAGAATCAGGATGTAAATAAGATGCAGCTCATTTACAAATGAATTTTTATTTATTTTGAGCATAGCACTTACTCTAAAAACCTGATTTCTGTCCCCTTATTACTGTTCTCTTGCTTGCCATTAAAACGAAACCAAAAACATTTGAGTTGGGGCTGGAAAGATGGCTCAGAGGTTCAGTACTGGCTGTTATTGCACAGGAGCCAAGTTTGAGTCCTAGCATCCACATGGTATCTCATACCATGCTTAAATTGTGCACATATATACAAGCAGACAAAACATTCTTACATGAAAAATAAATAAATCTTAAAAAAAAAAAAGTTGAAGTGTGTGTGCACACACCATGACTTGCATGTGGAGGTCAGAGGACAAGTACCATCTTTCTACCATGTGAGTCCTGAGGATGGCACTGAAGTCATCATGCTCAATCACAGATGATTTTACTTGCTAAGCCATCTCACTGGCAACATAAGCACATTTTAAAGCACTATAATTTTCTTTTAAAAATACTTTTTATTCTTTCAAATTTTCATACAATGTATTTTAATCATATTCTTTCCCTCCCCCAGTTCCTCCCATAACCTCTCCACCTCCCTACACACCCAGTTTCCTGTTCTTTCTCACTCTCTCTCGCTCTAAAAAATATCAAAACAAGATGTCCAAAGGACAAAAAAATACAAAACAAACAAAATAGCACACAAAAATAAACCATGGAGTCTGTGTTGTGTTGGACAGCTACTCCTGAGCATAGGGCCCACTCGGGTAGTGTGGTTGCTGTATCCAGTGTCACTTCATTAGAGTGCTGAGTGCTGAGTTTTCCTTCTAGCATGTATCAATCCTTGGCTAAGGGTGGGAATCTGGCTCACTTTCCCTTCTCTAAGCTGAGATTTTTGTCTGGTTAGAGCTTGTTCAGGTCTTGTAAAACATAATTCATGTCTTCTTTCTCTGTCTGTCTGTCTGTCTGTCTGTCTGTCTGTCTGTCTGTCTGTCTGTCTCTCTCTCTCTCTCTCTCTCCTCTCCTTCCCTCCCTCCCTCTCTCCTCTTTTCTGAAACTCCCTATACAGAGACCAGGCTGACCTGTAATTCACTGGGATTAAAGGTATGTGTTTCTACACCCAGCCAGCAGTATCATTTTGATGACTTAATTATTGCTTGGTTGAGAAGAAGGGATTATATCATGAGCGAGCCATCTTCTCTTAAGAAAGAAACCTACAGGAAGCAGGGCTCTAGAGCAAGCCCTCTGGTGCTTGCAACTGTCACAAATGCCTGTAGCTGCCATCGTCTCTTTGCATGAAGGTACAGGCAAGAAACATGACAGCCCAGAAGACAATGAAGGATTTTGATTTAAGAAGTAGGATTGTTTTTTTACGTGTTTACTTATAGTTGGACTTCTTTTTCTAACCAAACAGTGCTGCTGTCAGTGCACATTAACCCCTCTTGTGTGTATTTTATCTTATGTTTCACAAGTCTCTTGATTTGGACACTTGAATTTGTTGAATGTTTATGGCAGTAGTTTACAATGCTAGCCTCTGACCAATGGCCACCAATTGGGATCCTTTGATTCTGCCCAACAGTGATTCTCAAAAGCGCTCATTTACTCTGTACCTTAGGGCCCGGAGAGATGGTTTAGTGGGTAAGAGTGTTGGCTGTTCCTTGGGTACCCACACATATATGCATACACACAGAGAAACACAGACATATAAAGTTAAGCGATAAAAGAATAAAAATCCATGTGCATAAAATGTATCTGTTAGCCTTTCTGTTGCTGTGACAAATGTCTAGAAGAAACAAATTGAAAGAAAGGAAGCATTAGTTACTTTGCTCCATGAGTTTAGAGATGTCAGTCCACTTCAAGGAGTTGTGGAGGAGCATAGCAACTCACATTCTGTGGTCAGGCATCAGAAGAGGGTGTCTGCTGCTGGATGTTTTCTTTCTTTGCCTGTGGGATGGCATTGCCCTGCTTAGTTAATCTTTTATGGGAATACCAGCAGACACTCAGGGATTTGCTTGTTTTATTAATCTCTTAGGTACTTCTTCAGACT
This sequence comes from Tokudaia tokunoshimensis, assembly GCA_036184795.1. NCBI lineage: Eukaryota > Metazoa > Chordata > Mammalia > Rodentia > Muridae > Tokudaia > Tokudaia tokunoshimensis. The sequence goes on along the minus strand of BTHU01000004.1, from coordinate 135,120,103 downwards.
CTTGAAAGTAGCCATCAAGACTGACCATCATAGTCATGTAATGGTCCCTTCATCTATCATAACATGCCTCTTTGATCAGTTTTAAAGTTTGGTTTCTGGCAAAAACAAACCCCCTTTCACTGTTCGGTTTCAAAAATATAAAGCTTTTTTTTTACCTTTCTTCTTGAAAGGACAGTTCAAATTCGGTTTGTCAAATTCCATGAAAAAATTCTTAGGGGATTTCTCTCCAACGTTTTTAAAAATAAAATTTCAAACAAGGAGGAAAATTAAAAGATAAAGGGGGAACATCCACATACCCACCACCTAGATTATACCATCAACATGGTGGCATCTTGATTGTGATTTTAATCCCACTGAAATCAAACACTGATCTGGAAAGTCCTGATATCATTGTAGTTCTGAGTCTTTACTTTCAAGAGTACGCTCTGGCTCTTTTTTTTTTAATTTTATTTTCTAAGTTTTTTTTTATTTACATTCAAAATCATTTCCCCTTTCCCGTTTCCTCCCTCCTCGAAAGTCCCATAAGCCCCCTTCCCTCCCTCTTTTCCCCATTCAACCCCCTCTCACTTCCCTGTCCTGGCATTCCCCTACATCCAGTCTTTCCAGGACCAAGGATCTCTCCTTCCATCTTCTTGGAAATCTATTGATATGCGAATTGTGTCTAGGGTATTCCGAGATTCTGGGTTAATATCCCCTTATCAGTGACTGCATACCATGTGTGTTCTTTTGTGATTGGGTTACCTCACTAAGGATGATATTTTCAAGTTCTGACCATTTGCCTAGGAATTTTGTGAATTCATTGTTTTTAATTGCAGAGTAGTAGTATTCCATTGTGTAAATATACCACATCTTCTGAATCCATTCCTCCGTTGAGGGACATCTGGGTTCTTTCCAGCTTCTGGCTATTATAAATAAGGCTGCTATGAACATAGTGGAGCATATGTCCTTATTGCATGCAGGTAAAGCCTCTGGGAATATGCCCAGGAGTGGTATAGCCAGATCCTCCGGGAGTGTCATGCCCAGTTTTCTGAGGAACCCCCAGACTGCTTTCCAGAGTGGTTGTACCAGCTTGCACTTCCACCAGCAATGGAGGAGTGTTCCTCTTTCTCCACATCCTCGCCAACAGCTGCTGTCTCTTGTGTTTTTGATCTTAGCCATTCTGACTGGTGTGAGATGGAATCTCAGGGTTGTTTTGATTTGCATTTCCCTAATGACTAAGGATGATGAACATCTCTTTAGGTGCTTCTCAGCCATTAGATATTCTTCAGGTGAGAACTCTTTGTGTAGCTCTGTACCCCATTTTTTAATAGGGTTACTTGCCTCTCTGGAGTTTAACTTCTTGAGTTCTTTGTATATATTGGATATTAGCCCTCTGTCGGATGTAGGGTTGGTAAAGATCATTTCCCAGTTAGTTGGTTGCCGCTTTGTCTTTTTGACAGTGTCTTTTGCCTTGCAAAAACTTTGTAATTTAATGAGGTCCCATTTGTCAATTCTTGATCTTAGAGCATAAGCTATTGGAGTTCTATTCAGGAAATTCTCCCCTGTGCCCATATGTTCAAGGTTCTTCCCTAGTTTCCTTTCTATTAGTTTCAGTGTGTCTGGTTTTATGTGGAGGTCCTTGATCCACTTGGAATTGAGCTTAGTGCAAGGAGATAAGAATGGGTCAATTTGCATTCTTCTGCATGTTGACCTCCAGTTGAGCTAGCACCATTTGTTGAAAAGGCTATCTTTTTTCTACTGGATGGTTTTAGCTCCTTTGTCAAAGATCAAGTGACCATAGGAGTGTGGATTCATTTCTGGGTCTTCAATTCTGTTCCATTGATCTACATGCCTGTCACTGTACCAATACCATGCGGTTTTTAACACTATTGCTCTGTAGTAGAGCTTGAGGTCCGGGATACTGATTCCCCCAGAGGTTCTTTTACTCTTGAGAATAGTTTTAGCTATCCTGGGTTTTCTGTTATTCCAGATGAATTTTTGAATTGCTCTTTCTAACTCTATGAAGAATTGAGTTGGGATTTTGATGGGGATTGCATTGAATCTGTATATTGCTTTTGGCAAGATGGTCATTTTTACTATATTAATCCTGCCAATCCATGAGCATGGCAGATTTTTCCATCTTCTGAGGTCTTCTTCAATTTCTTTGTTCAGAGACTTGAAGTTCTTGTCATACAGATCTTTCACTTGTTTGGTTAGAGTCACTCCAAGATACTTTATATGGTTTGTGGCTATCGTGAAGGGTATCATTTCTCTTACTTCTTTCTCAGCCTGCTTATCCTTTGAGTATAGGAAGGCTACTGACTTGCTTGAGTTGATTTTATATCCGGCCATTTTGCTGAAGTCGTTTATCAGCTGTAGGAGTTCTCTGGTGGAGTTCTTTGGGTCGCTTAAGTATACTATCATATTGTCTGCAAATAGTGATAGTTTGACTTCTTCCTTTCCAATTTGTATCCCTTTGACCTCTTTTTGTTGTCTAATTGCTCTAGCTAGAACTTCAAGTACTATATTGAAAAGATATGGAGAGAGAGGGCAGCCTTGTCTAGTCCCTGATTTTAGTGGGATTGCTTCAAGTTTCTCTCCATTTAGATTGATGCTGGCTACCGGTTTGCTGTAAATTGCTTTTACTATGTTTAGATATGGGCCACGAATTCCTGATCTTTCCAAGACCTTTAGCATGAAAGGATGCTGAATTTTGTCAAATGCTTTCTCAGCATCTAATGAGATGACCATGTGGTTTTTTTCTTTGAGATTGTTTATATAGTGGATTACATTGATGGATTTCCTTATATTGAACCATCCCTGCATCCCTGGGATGAAGCCTACTTGATCGTAGTGAATGATCATTTTGATGTGTTCTTGGATTCGGTTGGCAAGAATTTTATTGAGTATTTTTGCATCGATATTCATAAGAGAGATTGGCCTGAGATTCTCTTCCTTTGTCGGATCTTTGTGTGTCACTATGGAATAAGGGTGGTCTTCAATGGCAACAAAAACAACAGAAAACCCACATACACATGGAGGCTGAACAATGCTCTACTCAATGATAACTTGGTCAAGGTGGAAATAAAGAAAGAAATCAAAGACTTCTTGAACGTTAATGAAAATGAAGGCACAACATATCCTAATTTATGGGACACAATGAAAGCAGTGCTAAGAGGAAAATTCATAGCCCTGAGTGCCGCCAAAAAGAAACGGGAGACAGCATACACTAACAGCTTAATGGCACACCTGAAAGCCCTGGAACAAAAAGAAGCAAATACACCAAAGGGGAGTAGAAGGCAGGAAATCATCAAACTCAGGGCTGAAATCAATCAAGTAGAAACAAATAAAACCATACAAAGAATCAACAAAACGAGGAGTTGGTTCTTTGAGAAAATCAACAAGATAGATAAGCCCTTAGCCAGACTAACCAGAGGGCACAGAAACAGTATCCAAATTAATAAAATCAGAAACGAAAAGGGAGAGATAACAACAGAAACTGAGAAAATTCAAAAAATCATCAGATCGTACTACAAAAACCTGTATTCAACACAACTAGAAAATCTCGAGGAAATGGACAATTTTCTTGACAGATATCAAATACCAAAATTAAATCAGGATCAAATAGACCATCTAGAATATAGGGTAGAAAGTGGTCAATAAAGATGCATGATGTCAATGTTAGGCCTACACAGACACACACACAGACACAACACACCCCTATGCATGATGAAATAGAAGTCGTCACTGGAAGTCTTCCAACCAAAAAAAGCACAGGTCCAGATGGTTTTAGTGCAGAATTCTATCAGACCTTCAAAGAAGACCTAACACCAATACTCTTCAAACTGTTCCACAAAATAGAAACAGGAGGAACACTACCCAACTCGTTCTATGAAGCCACGCTCTGGCTCTTAATAGGTTTTCTTTTCTTTCTTTTTGTTTCTTTTCGTCTGTTGTCTTTATTAAAGCTTTGTGGTTATTGTCAAAGGTGTTAGAGCTTTGATTATTAATGTGAATTGACTTTTCCTTTATTTCTCTAACCAGTCACTTCTGTCATATGGTAAAGTTCATGATTTATATGTGTTGTTAATAATATAGTAATACATCTTACTCAAATTTCTTATTGGTACTTATAAAACCTTTGTCATGCAATCATAAATACCAGAGTTCAAATCCCCAGAGCCCACATGAAAGCTGGGTGGGTGTGACTGTTGCCTGTAATGTCATCATACAGGAGGCAGAGACAGTATCCCTAGAGCAAATTGGCTAGCCAGACTTAACCAAAACGACAATTTCCAGGTTCAGTAAGCAACTCTGCTTCAGAATATAGGGTAGAAAGTGGTCAATAAAGATGCATGATGTCAATGTTAGGCCTACACAGACACACACAGACACACACAGACACACACACCCCTATGCATCCATGGGTTACTTGGGCTACTTCTCAGCTTTTATAAATAAAATACTGTAGACATTATTTCCCTGTTGCTCAGTGAAACCCAGTTCTTATCACAAATACTGTGATAATGGCCCTGTGCTTTTGCATTTGTGCCATTGAAGTAAGGGCCCTGCATTATCTGCTACTGAGTTCTACTGGTGGTCTGGACTTGTGGTGAGCCCAAGCTCTCTTCGCTGGTAGTGCATCTTCCAGGTGGTGACTCTCCATCTTTCTTTTCTCTCTCTTACCAAGCATGATGCTTACAGACATTGCCATTCACCCTTATTCCAGGTAGACATTAATAGCAGACTGTCACAAAACTGTCACTTAAATTATAAATGTAAACATGTGTGATGACCCTTTTCTAAGGGCTACTAAAGGCTGTGACTTTTCTGGTCTCTCTCTCTCTCTCTCTCTCTCTCTCTCTCTCTCTCTCTCTCTCTCTCTCTCTCTCTCTCTGTTTCTGTCTCTGTGCTCTGGCTCTCTCTCTCTCTCTTTCTCTGCCTCTCTCTGTCTCTCTCTCTCTCTCTGTTTCTGTCTCTGTGCTCTGGCGCTCTCGCTCTCTCTCTCTCTCTCTCTCTCTCTCTCTCTCACACACACACACACACACACACACACACACACACACAGTTTTCATTCTGTTTTGCATCTGTCTAGGAGTAGAAAGTAGAATTACTGGATATATTTGGTAACTATGTATGTAATAGCTTCTTGAGGAACTACAAAAATCTTTTGTTCAAAGTAGCTGCACAATTTCACATACCAGCATACCAGAAACAGTGAAAGCTCCAATTTCAGTACATTCTTGTCCGAATTTGTTCTCTGCCATGCGAATGCATCTCTCCTGATGGGGTGCAGAGGGATCTCATTGTAGTTTTGATTTGTTTCTTTAGCTACAATGATGTTGATACTTTTTGTTGTATTATTTATTTTTAGTTTTTGTATTTTGAGACAGGGTCTCACTATGTAGCTCTGGCTGTCCTGGAACTCACTATGTAAACTAGGCAGGTCTTGAACTCAGAGATCTGCCTGCCTCTATTTCCCAAGTGCTGGAATTAAAGGTGTATGTACCATATCATGGTGTTGTTTTGCTTATAAATATTTCTGTGTGTCATACTAACCAATTTGGGGCTTTTGTTTTTGACATAACTGAAATGCTAGTGTTAAATACAAAGACAGTAAGTAATTCTTTAATACTATATAATGTCCATTTTTGGTAGGTGGGCTAAAAAAAAAAACCATACCACCATTGCTTCTAGTATGGAAAATTTCTGGTCCAGAAGGGGAAATTTGTTTTCCATCCCCCTTTAATTGGGATTGGCCTTATAACTTATTTTTTACTAGTGGAGTATGTCAAACAAAGTATGGCAAAGTTAAATACTTTAAAATGTACTTATCCATTTGCATGTCTTAGAGGAAATATCTGAACAAATTCTTTACTCATTTTTAAGTATATGGTATTCTTCTTAGTTTCTTTTTGTTGTTGTTGTTTTGAGACAGGGTTTCTCTGTGTAGCCCTGACTGTTCTGGAGATGGTGTTCTTAAGTTGTAAAATATCTTCATATATATTCCAGGTATATCTTATCAGATAGATGATTTTTTAAAGCCCATTTTTGTGCTGTAGCACAAGATCAGCTCCTCGTGCATGTCAAGAAAGCTTTCTCTTTTTTTATTATTTTTATTATATTCAACACTATATATTCTTATACCAATCATAAAAGTGATAAACATGTTTATTATTAAATGAACATAAAAAGATAAAGTCTTTTTGTTTGTTTGTTTTGTTTTTAGTAGAGCTTAAAATTCTTGACTCTTACTGTGGTACAAACCCAAAATAAGAACAATTTTTAGACATTGGAGTTCATTGTAATAAGACTGTATGTACTTCAACGTCCCTCACATCACCAAAGGATTTTACCTCCATAGTAGCTAAGCTAAGAGTTGACAGTTCTGCTGTGCCAAGGAATGAATTGTAGGCACAATTATTTGGATACAGATTTCCTGCTGTGGTCAAAGCTGTTTGACTTGGGTGATTGTCATCATTCTCAGCCCTCAAGGAACAGGTTACATTCATTTAAGAAATGGTGTGTGTATTAAGAAGGTCTATCCATGAAGTCATTCATCAACTGTTTCAATGAACAATGGTTCTGCTTGGAGGATGGCACAGAGATTAGGTGAGGATAAGATTCTGATTCATTGGCTGTGATGATTTTGAAAAGCATTCATTTCAGAAAAGGAGTAACTTATAAGGTCATCTTCAAAATTGATACAATAATTATAAATATCAAGCAAAACATTCAATCTCACTCTTTGTTGTTCTCTTACAAGCCACCTCCCAAATTAATTGTCTACATTTCTTTCGGCTGTGTAAATAATTTTGAAATATGTAAAAATATGTTCTGAAAACCATAGTATAGGGTAAAAACATCAAATAAACAATCCTACTTATAGAGGGGCTGAGATAGGAGAAGCATGATTTCAAGACCATTATGTGGTACGCAGCAAGACACTGTCACATACAAATGAGCAGAAAGTGTATGCCAACAAATTTCTAATTCCTCATATTTTTGAATTTCAATCAATTAGGACATGTTGGTAATATTAATTTTCATATTAAGAGATACTAAGGAAAAGTGATTGTTACTTCCAGTTATTTTTGTTGTTAGAGATGGAATTATGTTTGTGTGGGTTTGTTGAAAGATTGCTTTCTTGCTTTTTCTAGGGTGTGGTTTTCCTCCTTGTGTTGGTGTTTTCTATTTATTATCCTTTGTAGGGCTGGATTTATGGAAAGATATTGTGTAAATTTGGTTTTGTCATAGAATATCTTGTTTTCTCCGTCTATGGTAATTGAGAGTTTTGCTGGGTATAGTAGTCTGGGCTGGCATTTGTGTTCTCTTAGGGTCTGTATGACATCTGCCCAAATCTTCTAGCTTTCATAGTCTCTGGTAAGAAGTCTAGTGTAATTCTGATAGGTCTGCCTTTATAGGTTACTTGACCTTTTTCCCTTACTGCTTTTAATATTCTTTCTTTGTTTATTGCATTTGGTGTTTTGATTATTATGTGACGGGAGGAATTTCTTTTCTGGTTCAGTCTATTTGGAGTTCTGTAGACTTTTTGTATGTTCATGGGCATATCTTTCTTTAGGTTAGGGAAGTTTTCTTCTATAATTTTGTTGAAGACATGTACTGGCCCTTTAAGTTTGGAATCTTCACTCTCTTCTACACCTATTATCCTTAGGTTTGGTCTTGTCGTTGTGTCCTGGATTTCCTGGATGTTTTCGGTTGGGAGCTTTTTGCTTTTTGCATTTTCTTTGACTGTTGTGTCAGTGTTTTCTATGGTATCTTCTGCACCTGAGATTCTCCCTTCTATCTCCTGTATTCTGTTAGTGATGCTTGCATCTATGACTCCTGATCTCTTTCCTAGGTTTTCTAGCTCCAGGGTTGTTTCACTTTGTGATTTCTTTATTGTTTCTAGTTCCATTTTTAGATCCTGGGTGGTTTTGTTCATTTCCTTCACCTGTTTGATTGTGTTTTCCTGTAATTCTTTAAGGGATTTTTGTGTTTCCTCTTTAAGGGCTTCCAGCTGTTTACCTGTGTTCTCCTGTATTTCTTTAAGGGAATTATTTATGTCCTTCTTAAAGTCCTCTATCATCATCATGAGAAGTGATTTTAGATCTGAATCTTGCATTTCTGGTGTGATGGTGTATCTAGGACTTGCTATGGTAGAAGAACTGGGTTCTGATGATGCCAGGAAACCTTGGTTTTTTGTTCTTAGTCTTGCCTCCCTCCCACCATCTGGTTATCTCTAGTGCTACCTACCCTTGCTATATCTGACTGGAGTCTGTCCTTCTTGTGATCCTGGTTGTGTCAGAACTCCTCAAAGTCATACTGTCTCTGTGATCCTGTGATCCTGAGATCTTGGGTATGTCTGAGCTCCTGGGATCCTGGGTATGTAAAAGCACCTGGGAGTGGAGCTTCCTCTGGGTGTTGTGGTACTGGCTATGGAGTTTGTGCCCAGGGTCTGCTCGGGGCACTGGCCCAGATAGACCGGAAGGAACCTGTGCCACTGGTCTGGTGGAGTTCCTGCGTGCCTGGGTCCCACTGGTCCCAGTTACTCCCAGTGTTGGGACAGATGCTGTGTCTTCCTCATCTCAAAGAAAGCTTTCTAACACCATCTTCAACTCCAGCCCCATTTTGTCACTTTGAAGTTCAACTTTCCGTTTGGTGAAGCCCAGTTGATCTGCTGTGTTCTCCTTGCACTTTTATTCTGTCTGAAATCTTTCATGACTTATCCGACAAGCTGCTGTGCTCACTAGAGGACTGTAACTGTGAACTATTCTTATGTTTGGCATTATAAAGCACTTACTTCAAAGAATTTGCTAATTATATTTAACAGTACTTAGTGATTATATACTTAGGTTAGTAGACCTATTTCTATATACTTATCCTCAGGAAATAACCTATAGAAGAAAAAAATACCCTGTATGAGCAGACTTGTTCTTATATTGTGACCCATAAAGTGGGCAGTTGAAGCTCATGTAACATTGAACAGGATTCAATAGAGTTAAGTCCACTGCAGTACATGATTAGACAGTAGACATTTTAATTATGAAACCCATGCAATGAAGATATGTTCAATAATGTGAGGTAAAGGAGATAAATATGTGTGTGTATGTATGTATACATATATGTGTGTATATATATGTATATAGATATATGCTTATTTTGGTTTAAAATGTATATTTAGACACTGAAAACTGCCTATTACTAAGTAGTTTTATTTTCTTAAACTTCAATTTACCATTAATGCCTTTATAATTAAATTCAGTAAATTTGTCCCTGACACTGGTGGGTGGAAGTGGAAGTAGTGACTGGTGGTTATATCTGGATGTGTGTTTATTGTATGACAGCCTTTTAAATAGCAGTTTGTTTTATCATCATGACCGTCAGGCTAGATTTTGAAGCCAAGAAAGGAAAAAAATGCTTACCTTGTTTATTTTCTAAGAATTTGAATCAAGATATTTAAATTTTCTTTATATTTTATATCAAATCCAAACTGATACTAATTCTATTTTAATATTAAAATCACTATACTCTTATTCATTATAGTTTGAATATTTACTAAAAAGAACTTTAATGATAATGATGTGTATGTGTATTCAAAAAGTAGAGTTTTAGAAAGAAAATATAATATAGATATAAGCAGTCCTTTACTCAAGAGAAAGCACTGGAAATAAGAGAGTGCATGCCAGAAAAAGGAGCGAGTCTCTAGAGGAGGCCTTGATGGCAGACTCCATTAATGAACAGGCAGGGTCACAACAGGGCAAAAACAGCTTCTTATGGTGTCTTATGGAATAGCTACTACAGTTATTTTACATATAAGTAAATCCCTTGGTTTAATTTCAAACAGATCAAAGATTTAATATCATTTTTAAGAACAAAAAAGACATTAACAGAAATAAAAATGAAAACTACCAAATAAGCACAAAACAAGCATGTGAGCAGTTATATGAATCCAAGATGAGGCCTCACATTTGAGTTGCTGCATCTAAACTGGGTGTGTGGGTGCCCTCTGATCCTTGGCTTGTGACAGTGTCCTATGCACATGAAAGAACTTCAGCTTTCCCATTGTTGGGAATATAGGCGGTAGGACAATAAGCAGGAAAGGCAGACTTGGCTCTTACATGCATCCACACTGAAACTGACTTGGTCTCTGGGCCTGGTTTGAAGGAGACAGAGGCATTGTCATGTTCTTGTATGTGGGAAGGCTATGAAAAGAAAAACCCTGTTGGCCCAAATATTTAAACAGGAATTACACTGGGTCTTTTGTTCTCAGTCTAAACTGGTCAGAAGTAATTTTTGGGCTCAAAAAGGATGGTTTTCCTTCCCTCTCTCTTTCTTTACTATAAGCTGAATTGCTTGATGCAAAGATACAGGGAGGCAGACAAAGAAAAACTGTATAATTTAAACATATCAAATGGTACAGAGCATCCAAACTCATTCTCAGGACAACTACCAAGGTGTTCCTGCCTTACAATTCATAGCTAAGAAGCACACCAGCTTCTTAATAGGAAGTAAGCAGTGTACGGTGTGTGATTAGGGACCTGAAAAACAGACAGATTCAGAGACTGCAAGATCTTCATCATATTTTTTTCTCTTTCTCTCCAGGTTTAATAAGGAAAAGTGGCTTTCTGCAAATGACTGATAAAACTGCCCTTAGAAGCACTTCCCAAGTCCTCATGGAATAGCTGGAATTTGTACTACAAGGCTTTCTTGCCTGCTGGTTACCTAAAGTGATTGTCGCCATGGCCAGCAAAAGGAAATCCACCACCCCATGCATGATCCCGGTTAAGACTGTGGTGCTGCCGGGTGCCAGCACAGAGGCTCAACCTGTGGAACCTCTGCCTGAAGGTCCCCAGCAGGATCTTCCCTCAGAGGCACCTGATTCCAGCAGTGAGGCAGCCCCAAATCCTAGCAGCACTGATGGCTCTGCCCTGGCAAATGGGCACCGGAGCACTTTGGATGGCTATGTATATTCCTGTAAGGAGTGTGAGTTCAGGTCCCAAGATGTGACCCACTTTGTAGGACATATGAACTCAGAGCACATGGATTTTAATAAAGACCCAAGTTTTGTATGTACAGGGTGCAGTTTCCTGGCAAAAACCCCTGAAGGGCTTTCCCTGCATAATGCCAAATGTCACTCAGGGGAAGCCAGCTTTTTGTGGAATGTGACCAAGCCAGACAATCATATAGTAGTGGAGCAGAGTGTCCCTGAGAGTGCTAGCTCATCTGTGCTAGCAGGTGAGTCTACTACTGAAGGGACTGAAATCATCATTACCAAGACTCCAATCATGAAGATAATGAAAGGCAAAGCTGAAGCCAAAAAAATCCACATGCTTAAAGAGAATGCTCCTAATCAGCCTGGGAGCGAGGCCTTGCCTAAGCCATTGGCGGGGGAAATAGAGGTTAAAGAGGGGGACCACACTTTTATCAATGGGGCAGCTCCAGCCAGTCAGGCATCTGCTAATTCCACAAAACCCCCTCATACTGCCAATGGGCCCCTGATAGGAACAGTGCCTGTATTGCCAGCTGGTATGGCACAGTTCCTCTCCCTCCAGCAGCAGCCCTCAGTGCATGCCCAGCACCATACCCACCAACCCCTGCCTACATCGAAGGCCCTTCCAAAAGTCATGATCCCCCTGAGCAGCATCCCAACATACAATGCAGCTATGGACTCCAACAGCTTTCTGAAGAACTCCTTCCACAAATTCCCCTACCCAACCAAAGCTGAGCTCTGCTATTTGACTGTGGTGACCAAGTATCCAGAAGAACAGCTTAAGATCTGGTTCACAGCCCAGAGGCTGAAGCAGGGAATTAGCTGGTCTCCCGAGGAGATTGAAGATGCCAGGAAAAAGATGTTCAATACAGTCATCCAGTCTGTGCCTCAGCCCACAATCACAGTTCTAAACACCCCCCTTGTTGCCAGTGCTGGCAATGTACAGCACCTCATCCAGGCTGCTCTCCCAGGTCACGCTGTGGGACAGCCTGAGGGCACAACAGGGGGCCTGTTGGTCACTCAACCATTGATGGCCAATGGCTTACAAGCATCAAGCTCTTCTCTCCCTTTGACAACTGCATCTGTTCCCAAGCCAACTGTGGCACCCATTAACACTGTGTGTTCAAATACAGCATCAGCTGTGAAGGTTGTCAATGCAGCCCAGTCACTCCTCACAGCATGCCCCAGCATAACTTCCCAAGCTTTCCTCGATGCAAATATCTACAAAAATAAGAAGTCTCATGAACAGCTGTCAGCTCTGAAAGGAAGCTTCTGTCGGAACCAGTTTCCTGGGCAGAGTGAAGTGGAGCATCTGACCAAAGTGACAGGCCTCAGCACCAGAGAGGTGCGGAAGTGGTTCAGTGACCGGAGATACCACTGCCGGAACCTGAAGGGCTCCAGGGCCATGATGCCCGGAGAGCATGGCTCTGTTCTCACCGACTCTGTGCCAGAACTGCCCTTTCCTCTGTCATCTAAAGTTCCAGAGGTGACCTGTATCCCAACAGCAACCTCACTAGTAAGCCACCCTGCCACCAAACGACAATCTTGGCACCAGACCCCAGACTTCACGCCAACCAAATACAAAGAGAGAGCCCCAGAGCAGCTGCGGGTCCTGGAGAACAGCTTTGCACAAAACCCACTTCCCCCAGAGGAGGAGCTGGACCGCCTAAGAAGTGAAACAAAAATGACCCGAAGGGAAATTGATGGCTGGTTCTCAGAGAGACGGAAAAAGGTGAATGCTGAGGAGACAAAGAAGGCTGATGGGCACGTGCCTAAGGAGGAGGGGGGTGCTGAGCAGGAGGGTAGAAATGAAGAGCTGGCCAGTGGGCTGAGGGTTCCTGGTGAAAATGGCTCTCCCGAAATGTTTCTTAGCCATACCTTGACAGAACGGAAGGTCAGCCCCATCAAAATCAACCTCAAGAACCTGCGAGTCACTGAAGCCAGTGGCAAGAGTGAGTTTCCAGGGATGGGTGTCTGTGAGCCTGAGGAAGATGGTTTGAACAAGTTGGTAGAACAGCTGCCAAGCAAAGTAAGCTACAAGAAGACTGCACAGCAGCGTCACTTGCTTCGGCAGCTCTTTGTCCAAACACAGTGGCCAAGCAACCAGGACTATGACTCCATCATGGCCCAAACAGGGCTGCCCCGGCCAGAGGTGGTACGCTGGTTTGGAGATAGCAGGTATGCCCTTAAGAATGGCCAGCTCAAGTGGTACGAAGACTATAAGAGGGGCAACTTCCCACCAGGTTTGCTGGTCGTAGCCCCTGGAAATCGAGAGCTGCTGCAAGATTATTACATGACACACAAGATGTTGTGTGAGGAAGACCTGCAGACCCTCTGCGACAAGACACAGATGACTGCCCAGCAGGTCAAGCAGTGGTTTGCTGAGAAAATGGGTGAAGAGACCCGGGCTGTGGCAGATACAAGCAGTGAGGATCAGGGCCCTGGAAATGGAGAGCCTGTGGCAGTTCACAAGGTGCTGGGTGATGCCTATTCAGAGCTGTCTGAGAACAGTGAATCATGGGAGCCAAGTGTTCCTGAGGCCAGCTCAGAGCCCTTTGACACTTCAAGTCCCCAGTCTGGACGTCAACTCGGTAAGGGGCTCATGGGATCTATGCATGGCCTTTCTCTGAATCTGAGGGAGGGTACAGTCACAGAGTAGCTATAGGTGGAAGGGACTAGGACTACCTGGCAATCAGACCAACTGCAGAGGAGTGAATGCCAAGGACAACTGTCAATAGAAGCCATAGAAGTAAAGGCTCAGAATTGAACTTTTGGTTCCTCTGGCTTTTATTTATGGTGGTTTTGCTTTAAATCCATGCAGGGGAGAGAACATAATCGACTTAAAGGGATTCCTGTGTTTCTAGCCATTTCTTAGCATTGATTAAGAGTCACTAGAGTCACAGATATACCATCTGTATGGAGACAGGGTTAGGAAATTTAACTCAGATTGGCAAGCAAAAGAGAATCTTTTAATGGTCTCATTTGTATGTGTGCCTGGTTCTCACAAAGGTCAGAAGGGGAGGGCATCAGATCCCCTGGAACTGGAGTTACAGGTAGTTTTTGACTTGCCATATAGGTTCTGGGAATCAAGCCTGGGTCTTTTGTAAATAGTAGCAAGTGCTTTGAACTGATACACAATCTCTCCAGCTCCATTTTTTTCCTAATGAAAGTCTTGTCTTAGGTTTGTATTGTTCTTCCTGATTTAGAAGAGAAGTTTATTATAGTGGAAAATCACCTTGTTTTAAGAAATATGAAATCCAATGCTTAAGTTTTGCTTTTCAGTTTCTCAGGAAGATGGTACTTTGGTATTCAGAAGTAACATTTGATTATTTTAAGGCACAATTGTGAAGCCATGAACACATCAATAGATTTTGATTTTCTAGCACTTTGGTCCATGAATTCTAGACCCTTCACTGTCTCTTTGCATTTGTCTCCTGGTGAAATGCCCCATCCCAGAGTAGCTAGAACAAAAGTCTGGAGCGAAGAATGTTACAGAAGCCGAAGGACTGGGTCTCTTAAAATGATAGTATGGCCAGCTGGGTCACAAGAGGGCAGAGGCAACTAGAGATGTTGGTGGGATTGGACAGCTGTGCAGGTGGTCCCTGGAGCCTGCTGCTTCTGTGTGGGCTCTAACCAAGTACAGAACTCTAAACCTGAGGTCCCATGGCATTTTCTGGACAGTGTTGCGTTGTTTACATACAATGCATGGACATTGTTGTTTGCGTTTACCTAGGAAACCCTAGTTCCTTGTCCCTACTTATTTTCTACTTAAGACCTCTAAAAAAAATCCACAAAATGCTTATTCTTTTGCTGAATAGTCTTAATTTCTTTCAACACATGTTTTGAAATACTATGCTGTTGCTTCACTTATTTAAGGAAAAGGAGATTTGCAAGTGGGATGGTTGGGGGGAGGGTTACCACCAGTGAGCAACTGCCCCGCCCCCTCCCTCTCCCTCGGTGTCTCTGACTCTGTATATAAGCAGGTGTGTGTGTGCCTGTGGAAGGCAAGAAGTCAACCCCAGGTAACTTTCCTCGGGTGCCATGCAGCTTGCTTTCCAAACAAGGTCTCTGCTGGGACTTGGGGCTTGGTCATTAAGCTAGTGGGCCATCAAGCTCCAGGAATCCACCTGTCTCCACCTCCTCAGCACTGGAATTCTAAGTATGTGTCATCATACCTGGCTTTGGTACATGAATTCTATGGAGCAAACTTAGGCCCGTATGCTTACAAGGCAAGTGCTTTACTAACTGAACCATCCCCCAATCCAGAAAACTTACTGTTTCATGCCCACCACTAAGGTCAAACTCAGCATCGCAAAGCAAACAAGGAGCAAACAACTTGTGGAACCCAAGTCTCTGGTCACATTAGGCGTGTGAATGCACAGTACTGCGAATCTCTCCAATTCTAGTCACATATTCACTATTGAAAGAATGGCTTCAACATCTCACAGTAGCTTTCTTTTCCCTTATTCTTCCTTCCCTCTCCTTCCCTCCCTTTTTCCTTCTCCCAGTTTCTTATATATATATATATGTGTGTGTGTGTGTGTGTGTGTGTGTGTGTGTGTGTGTGTGCATGTGCATCTAAGTATGGAAGCCAGAGGTCCACATTGAATGTCTTTCCTGTATTGCTCTTTTATTCTTTGAGGCAAGGTCGCTCACCGACTAGACTGGCTGGCCAGTGAGTTTCCAGGATCTACCTTCCTCTACACTCCTGCCCTCACCCTCTTAGAGTGTGTCTCTATACTTTAAAAAAAAAAAGCTTTTATTGAATTTGTCGTTTGATAATTTTATGCATTATAAAGTGTATCGGTTACTGTGACACTCTCTCTACTTCTCAGTCCCACTCACAAATTCTTGTCCCTCTGTTTTGGTGACCCACTGAGTTTAAACAGTGTAACCATGGACTTAAAACTGTCCATTCAAGCCTAGTGACTTCTCAGTAGACATACAGCTACCTCTCCTCCAGAATCCATCAGCAGCCAAGAGTTCAGCAGGGTCCTGTGAATCCTTCCCCAATCTATGAATATTGATAGACCCAGATCCCCCCCTTTAAAAAACTTAATTTTATGTTTATTGGTGTTTTACCTGTATGTGTATGCGTACCTGTATGTGTACTACATTCATGCCTGATGCCCTTAGATAACAGAAGAGGGCATTGGATCCTCTGGAACTAAAGCTACAGATTGTTACAGGTTACAGAGTTACAGGTTGTGTGCTACCATGTGGGTGCTGAGAACTGAACTTGGGTCCTCTGCAAGAGTACTGCTGAGGCATCTCTACAGCCTCCTAGGCCTAGTCTTATATAGACCAAGTAAAGATAACTGCTGTGAGATCATTACTGCATTGATCATGCCAGGCTCAAAAAACAGCCTTTCACATCCCTTGTGCCTTGGTTCTTCGATACTTTCTACCCTCTCTTTAGTGATGGACCCCTGAGATTTAGAGTAGGTAGTATAAACATTCCTGTTTAGGGCTGAACACTCAACTCTCACTTATTCCTAGCACCCTGAGCAGCCATTTGATTAGGCATCTTGTTGCCATGACAGTCTAACTAAAAAATTACTAGTAAGTTTTCCCCTAGGGCCTAAGATTTCCTTAGCCACAAGTTTTTAACAAACAAACAAGAGTTCTCTTTTCTGTGAGAAAGCAGTTGTTCACACATAAAACAGTTATGTCACTATTGCACATCTTGCCTTATAGATTGATATTGTAGTTTGTAGGATTAGCAGCTATATAAGATTGTTGGTACCTTTTCTCCTTCAGCAGTATATATAGTGTCTTCCAGCACCATGGAAGCTAGCCAGCATTGAAAAAGCTTCCAGCTGACTTCCAATTTGACCTCTCTATCTTGCAACCAAGAGTTGTCTTCAGTAACAGGGTCTTATCAAACAGTTCTGATGGGCAACCAAGAGGAATGACAATGACTTGTATTATTTGTGTACACCTCTGGCTCTATGACCAACAACTCATAAGGCATTATCTCACATTTGGCTTTGGGGTTTTGTTTAATAATCACAGCTTTCAGGAGCAGCATTATCCAGACATGCATGGTATTTCCCTTAAAACTGTCTCAAGTTTGAGTATATGGGAGCATGCCATAACCATAATGCCTGGCATTTTTACATGGTTTCTGAGGATCTGTCATTCAGGGATGGGAGTACATATAGACTGACGTAGGTGGGTGTTGAGATATTTCTGAGGTTGTTAGGTGCACTGTTGGGAAAAGAGTATGTGTGCACAGCACATGCAGATGAAGGAACTAGGTTGCCGAGTGTATTACTACAAGAAGGGTATGCATGTGTATATGTGCATAACTGAAACCAAATGTGTTCCAAACTAAACTGTCTCCTATGCAATCCTGCCTCAGATATGTCATACAAAGAGTGATTATAGAGAAAGCTAATGTGACTTTAATATGATGAGGCCAAATACTTTGAATAAAATATTTATGACAGATAAGGATGTTATATTTTGGAAAAAAGTCTAGTATAAGATTTAGCAGTTATTAACATACTCACTTGAGTCCAAAAGTTCATAAAGTAAAAATGGACAGAATTAAAAGAAAACTAATCAAAAATATTTAGAGAGAGGAATAGTCTACTTTCAATAATAGACATAAAAACCACACAGAAACCAAATATGATGGCATATACCTATAGGAGGCCTAAGGCAAGAGGATCCTTTGACAAGCTCAAGACCAGCCTTGACAATATAGTGAGAAATTCTGAACACAAAACCAAACAGAAATCTGACAGATCAACAAGGAAACAAGAGGCTTTAAAAAACAATATAAACTTATCAAGTATGGTAGCTCACACCTTTCATCCTAGCACTTGGGAGATGGAGGTGAAGGACTACTGCAAATTTGAGACTAGACTATGTAGTCAGTTCTAGGTCAGCTTAGGAAAAAAGGAAAATAGTATAAACTAATTAGACATAATAGAGACACATGGATCAGCCAAGCAAAAGTGATAAAACACTTACAAAAAAAATAATACAGGTGAAAACCTTTCAGACCTTGGGTTAGGCAGAGGTTTCTTAATTATAATAGCAAAAGCATAGGCAACAAAAAATAAATTGGTCAGCATCAATATTTAAAGGCTTTGAGCTGGGCATGGTGGCTCAAATCTCTAACCTAGCACTTAAGAAGTAGAGACAAGTTTATGAATTCCAGGCTAGCCTAGGATACATAGCAAGACCCTATCTTAAAACACCAAAACAGATTAAAAAACCAAACAAACAAGATTTTAAAATATTGAGCCCAGAATGATGGCACATTTCTGTTCAAGAAGCTGAGGTGGGAGGACTGTAAGTTTCAAGCCAGCCTGGTCTACATAATGAGGCCCTAACTTAAAAAAAAGTAAAAAGCTTTGTGTATTAAATGACATTCTCTAGAACAGTAGTTCTCAACCTGTGGGTTACAACCTCTTTGTGGGTCAAATGATCCTTTCACAGGGGTCAAATATCAGATTTCCTGCATATCAGATACTTACATTATGATTCATAACAGTAGCAAAACTACAGTTATGAAGTAGCAACAAAATAATGTTATGGTTGGGGGTCACTGCAACATCTGGAACTGTATTTAAGGGTTGCAGCATTAGGAAGGTTGAAAACCACTGCTCAAAAGAGTAAAAAGACAATAGATGAGAGAAAATTCCTGAAAATCATGTGTCTGATAAAAATTAATATCCAGAATACATAGAAATACACTTCAATAGCAAGCCAATTAAAATGAATAAATTACTTAACTAGAAGGAGAGAGCTAACAGGAGGTACAAACTCATGAAAAGCTAACCAACATCTTGGGCTGGAGAGATAGCTTAGCAGTTGAGAGTACTGGCTGCTCCTATAGAGGACCTGGGTTCAGTTTCCGGTACCCACAGGGCAGCTCACAACCATTTGTAACTCCAGTCCCAGGAGATCTAATGCTATCTTCTGGCCTCCATGGGGACCAAGCATCACACGTACGTAATACACAGACATACATGCAGGCAAAACATCCATAGACATAAAAATTATTTTTTAAAGCTAAACACATTTTAAGATGATTAAGACCTTTTGTTTTTTTAGGGAAAAGCATATGAAACAATGAGGGTCTACAATTAGATTCTAGCTCACACTTAAATCAGCTATTGTTAACATGTACACAACAGAGTCAGAGGCATTGCTGAGGAGGTGGGGAAAACCAGCTAACTGGTACACTGTTGTGGGTGTAAAGGGATTAAACCTTGGAAAACCCTTCAGCAGGTCTCAAGAAACCGAACACAGGCTTCTCATTCAATCCCTAAGTCTCACTCCTAGCACTGGAAAGAGGGCCTGGAACTGACATTATGTATGAATCTCCAAAGCAGTGGAATTCACAAGTCCCAAAAGAAGGAAACAACCTGTATCCGTTAACAACACAGGAATGGATAAATGTGCGATAGATAGATAGATAGATAGATAGATAGATAGATAGATAGATAGATAGAGAGAGATACATACACACATATATACAATGGAATATTATAAAAAGGAATACAATTCTGATACACTGCACATTGATGTAACTTGAACACATTATGTCAAGTTAAATAAGCTAGTCACAAAAGACAAATATTGTATGATTCTACTTTTATGAAGTCTAGACAAATTTATAGAGATTGAAGGTAGAATGTAAGCTACTTCTGAGAAGAATTGACAGTTATATAATGGAAACAGAACTTCTATTTAGGGTGTTGGTTCATAACAAAAATGTACATAATACTACTGAGACATACTTAGTATGGTTGTGATGAGAAATTTCATATCCGTGTATTGTACCATGATGATTTTTAAACTAGAGATGAGATGAGTGGGTGTGACAGCCATGGCAGAACAGAGCAGAGTGGCAAGGGTGGCCAAACCCTAGTGGTAGCTTGGCCTCCAAGGCTTGTCTGTTATCTGTACCATGGCTTCTCATGCTCTCCAGCCAGCCTCAATGGAAAGGCCCTGTCTCTATACATGGGATAAGAGCCTGTGATCAGCTGCCCTGACCTTGACTTCCAACCTGCAAGGTATACATGAGATATCAGAGCTCAGGGCTCTAGGGGCAGAGGCAGGACTGTTAGAACACAGGGTTAACAGGCATCAGGGATCAGAGGCCAGGGTGATGGGCTAGGTGAGTGACAGGAGGCCAAGAAGTCTGAAGGTCTTATCCAATTTATCCAGCATCCTGTCCTTAACCCACACTCTGCTCTTTCACCTCCCCTAAGGCTGGAGGGGACAGTGGCATGGCATTCCTCATGGAATTAAGGAGTCCCCAACTCCAGTGATACCAGCCCAGGATAGTCAGGACTGGGCACCCCTGGGGACTGTACACATTGTAGCTGCCATGGACTGACAGGTATGTGTTTTCTCCTCAGAAACAGACTGAATTTGATCTGATTACTGTGAAGGACCAGCCAGTCTGGGATGCTGTCTGCCATGTGGAAGGGCCAAACCTGCCACATATCATCTTGATGGCCAGCTGCCAAGCACCGGGAGAACCTCTGGAACCTCTCTTGAGCCCAGAACCTGCCGCCTCCCCAACTACCCTCTGCCTGACACTTCTAAGCAAGTAGCAATGGTTTCTCATCAGCCCATCCTCCCACAGTGCAGGACCTTTCCTTGGCCTCCTAAGGACAAAGCAGTTCAGATTGCATATACCTAGACCCAGAATCAAGTTGTTAGCATATACAGCTGCCAATATACGTTTAATAAAGCATCCTAACAGACATTTTCAATACATAGGAACTCGGGTTACCAAAGCAGTACAGCTCTGACAATGCCATGTCTGTTCTCTGGGAAGCTGAGACCACAGGGACCCTCATCCTCTGCAGCAGCAGGAGTCACGGGCATGCTCAGAACTGCGCCAGGCCTGGCCCTACTTGTCTTCTCAAGGGAACAGACTGTTGGACGAGATATCTGCATCACTGAGTGGAGGCAAGCCACATTTTGTGCCAGGCTTGTCTTGTGTTCTGATTGACACAGAGCCCACAGTTACCTTCAGTTCTGAACACAACCAAGCTATGACATTATCATTGGATGCTAACCACTCTTTTTAGTTAACTGTAATTCTGCTTTTTTGTGGCATTTGAATCATGGACCAACTTCTCCATTATCAGATCAACTAAAGAAACCATTGTTGTAAAGCCCAATCTACTGACCTGTATGCTCCCTTCAGCCCTTCAATTCAGACTCCTTTAGAACAAAAGGAAAGTGGTCAAAGTAGAGCCAATTGCTGTGGCTTTGGCCACCAAAGTGCTCAATGCCTCCTGCAGGTCAGAAGGAAGTACATGGTGGCTGGGAGGAAGAATGAGGCTGAAGGGTTTGGGAGATCTGAAGTGACTAGAGCTAGAGTGGCCTTGAACACAAAGACCTGCAGGTCAAAGTTCCTGGCAAAATGTCTTTGTCACACACCAAGGGCCCTGGCCAGCTACTGGTTTCATGATCCAGAGGTGCTGGACATCACTGGACAGAGTCCTGTGAGGGTGTTTTTAAAGTTCCACATTTATATTCCCAACCTGAGAAACAAGTACTCTATATCTACTTTTGCCTAAGCCTCATGTCTTTTTAATTAAAATCACAAGAAATGGTGCCTTTGAAACAATGGAAAACTTGCCTAGGGAGCTGCACTAAACATTAAAGCCCCAGTCTCTCCTAGGCTGGCTTCTCTGAGAGCAGTAGACAAAGCAGGGCAGGGGAAGGAAAGATGACAATGGGATGTGTCATCCATGGCTGCACTTACCTCTTGGAGACTCCATCAGGAGACCCACAGGCAGGGCAAGAGCTTTGACCAAGAAGCGGTGGTCAGCTTCTAGGTGTTCTCCTAACCTCCCCTTTCAGGGGAGGGGAATAGTCTGAGGATGAACATGGTGGCCTTCAGCCTTTTAGGAAAGAGGGTTTTCTTTGTAACCCAGGGTCCTGGAACCATTGTTTCTCCTGCCCTTCCTGTTCCCATAGGGATGGCCTCACATTTGATTTTATTTGTTTTTGTTTGTTTTGTTTTGTTTTTTGACTACTTGGAAAGTTTTTCAGCCTATTTTTGTATCCTGTTTGGGGAGGGAAGCTATTTGGCCCCAAACCTTGAGGAATTGGAAAGAATGGTGAGTGATTGTTGTCCTTCAGAGAACAGATGCCTGAACGTTTTCCTTTAGTGTCTGTGTATGTCAGATTTACATATCCATATATACAGAACACATACTTATTTGATACTTTATTCATAAAAATGTACATCTGATGTACATTTGAGCTTCATGTGGATGCCCTAGGGGGAAGTAATGTGTGTGTGTGTGTGTGTGTGTGTGTGTGTGTGTGTGTGTGTGTGTGTGAAGAGATAACTGGGCAGCTGGAGCAGCAGAGGAAGCCATCTCCTGTCTAAGAAAGCATCTGTCTCATCTGAGCCTGGATGCCTGCTGGTCTTCACCTCCAGAGCCCTGCTGCACTAGCTGAACTGTAGACTCTTTAACAATGTCTGAACAATTTACATGGAACAGAAACATTGTTACTTGGTGGACATTACGCAGGACACAGAGAGCAGCCTGGTCTCTAGGAAGTCTTCTGAATGGGGAGTTGCAGTAATACTGGCCCCAGCACACCTTTCTCAGAGCTGATAATGTCAAGATTGTCCAGGTAAGAAACACATTAGACTAAATGGACCTTGCTTCCTTTGTTCTTGGATGGGGGAGGGAAATTGTGGCTTGATAGGTAATGGTGAGGGAGGTGGTCATGGAGTAGACACTTCAGGGAAGGGCTTTGGATACTAAGCATGAGTGCACTGACAGAGAAGTTGGGGTGTAGGTTGGCAGCTACCAAGCCTGTGGATACTATGTGACATCACAGTGGCTTTATACAGTTGGAGGCTCAAGTTATTCTATGTGCCTTCAGTAGAAGGCTGGCTGTGGCTGCTGAGATGGGGTGGAATGTGCTTCTCCTAACAAGGTGTGCTTTGTGAGATGGTGAGTCTTGCCCTATCTTCTACACTCACTTGGACTTACCAGAGGCAGTACATTCTAAGTGTTTTTTGTGCTGGTCTTGTATCTTGATTTTTTTTTCTATTCCTATATGTTTGTCAGTTCAGTTATAAACCAGAACCAATTCTAACAGAAACCTAAACTTATGCATAGCTTTTCATATTATTTGTAATTTTTTGATCAGAGATTTTTCTTTTGGGAGTTGGGTGTGTTAGTGTTGGGAAACCTTTCCCTAGATGACTTTGAGGTCTACTAGTGACTGTCCTTGCACTTTTCTCTTGGCTTAGTGACAGTAGCTGCCAGGTGAACAAAATACCTTAGTCCGAGGGCACCCTTCTCTCTGGAAGCACAAGGAGAGTTGGATGGGACCTGGTAGGCAGCTACCTGTATCCTCCAGTCTGTCTCCAGCTGGCCTCGGGTGTGTACTACCAGGAAGCTCAGCTGCACTCTCCAGATCCAGATGGCCCTCAGAGATTTTATTTACTCTGTTAGTAGCTATGTCACACCTGTGTCCCTTCCTCCCTGCTGGCCCTAAGACATCTGTCACACAGCCACCTCCTGTGGAGGCCAGGGGTTGGGGGAGCAACCTTTCTGGCTGGAGACTCTAGGTGTGTTCTCTAGGTGAGTGGTGAGCTGTCCCTGTCTCGAGCCATTACCTTTTGTCTTCCTAGTCTCTACATGGACCAAAATCCTCAGATTGGAGCAGCTCAGTCAGTGCCACTGTCATAACCCAAGTGTATAAAGGCACTTTCTGGGAAACTAGTCAAGAAAATCCTAAAACAGAACTTAGAATTTGTGTTTTTACTGAAGCCACTTTGCAGATGAACTTATATCACATTTATTTGCAAGGCTCAGTTTTCTGCAGTAGTCGTCTAGATGCATAAAAGTCTTTGGTCAGCTCATCCTGGCCAAAGTTTGGCTTGCTGCCTGGTTTTTCGTATACCAGACTGAAGCCTTCTCTTTAGCATCCCTGATTTAGCTTCATCTTCTCCCTTATGAGCACACTGTTCACCATCATCCAGCCCAAACCTTTATGAAGTGATTTCCATGTGTTTTAGCACTGGAGTCCACAGGCCTTTGTAAATACAGGTCTCCTGAGATTTCAACCTGAATTGTCCACACTGCAGTTTCTTCTGCCTTGGTTCAGTGGAACAGGTAGGTTACTAAGCTCTATATTCTAGGGCTAATAAGGCTGTTGAGGAGTCTTCAGTGGAATGGCTGGATTTAGTTTTGACTGAGTAATGACAAAACTGATGATCATACTGTCTGCTGTTTACATCACTACCTGGCTTACTAGCTAGAAATCCAAAAGGAACAGGGTCCTCAGAGTCTATTTCTGCTGGGGTCTGTGTTCCCTTCTGCCTGGCCACTAGGGATGGCTGGCATCTAGGTAGTGGCAAGCCCAAATGTACTCAGAGTCCAGAACCTGTACTTAGTTGTGGAGTGAAAGCAGCTCAGAGGGCGAATGGTCCTAGGACTGAGAGCCTGCTTTGTTCTGAGTGCTTGTTAACACTAGCCAGCAGTTCTATAACTTGGTCCTGCAATAAAGGTTTTTCTAGTTCAGTCTAGCAGGAACACCTCTTCCCAACTCCCTAAAGTCTGGAGCAGGATGTAAATCCAGACAGTACACTTGGGCTGGCTACTACAGACTAAGGCAGACTGGTTGCTATAAGGAAGAGGTAGGCACCTGCTTCCTTGGTTTTTCAGTTTCTTATGGATGCAGGACTGAATGGATTCAGTGTAGTTACTACTACTCTATCGTCTCTGCCCTCCTTGAGACACACCTTGCTCTTACTCTGGCAGGAACCAGGCAGAACAGAGGGAGAACAGCTATTTGTCAGGGACTATGCTACATGATGTCTTCCTGCTGCTTACAAGGGTGGGCAGATTTGGCAAATCAGAACACCTGAGAGGGGCCTACCCATTTTCCTGCTATCCGTGCCACTTTTGTCAAGAGACTGGCATACTGTGTCCACAGATGGGCACCTGTATGTTAATAGCTTTTCTTGATCTATGCCTTTTGACATGTGTTCCCTTCCATGGAAAGTGGGGATGATTCAGAATTATTCAGAACTAGAGTTGAAGGTAAAATGCCTAGGATAAAGCCTGCTCAGACACCGAATATAAAAAGGGCTGCTAGTGCTCTGTTCTTCCCCAAGCAAGTACCAGAAGAGACATGTCCAGTGGGTGAAAGTATTATGTAGTCCTGCTAACCTACAGTTAGTGCTTCAGAAAGATCTTGTCCCCAACTCCTGTCCACACATCTTGGTTTCATTCTTGTAGCCCCATATGAGAAGGCTAGCTGCAGTGAGAGCTAACACCCATTCCTTAGCAGGGTTCCAGCACAAGTTAGGTTGCTCTGAGAAACTGGGTGGGCCAAGGGCAGGAGTGGTCACTCAGGGCACTGGTCTCTCTCCCATGCTTCTGAGTAGCTGGCTTTGTTCAGCTTTGCCAGGAAGGTCAGACTGTGTCATAACTGTTATTAAACAGAGAACATGAGCCAACCTTTTTCTGGCCCCTGCTGACTATTGTTCTTTGAGTTGTCCTGACATAGCCCTTGGGGAAATGGGGAGGCAGCCAAAGACCTGCAGTATCCTTGCTGACAATGTCTTCGTTTCTGGTCCCCAGCACCTGCTTTGTGTTCTGATCTCAATGTGGACGGCTTTGTTCTCAGGGGGCCCAACTGCTGAGAAGTAGGGATGGGAGCGATTTGAACAGTCTGCCTTTGGTATGCTTCATGTCCCCAGGAACAGCTGAAGCTACTGTCCTGGTGCTAAGTAAGGGTCACCTGCTACTGCCACCAGCTGTGGAAGCAAACTAAGAAATAGCATATTCTGTCACATAGACCTTTATAGAGAGGGTATTTCCTGTGTGGCCCTGGTTGGCCTCCCACCTGCCTGGTCTGTAGACTAGGCTGGCCTCAGACTTGGGTGCTCTTCCTGCCTCTACCTCCCAAGCACTGAGTTACAGGCATGGGCCATACCTGGCTGGAGTAAGAAATCCTTCACCCTGGGGAACATTTGAATAGAAAGACAGCCTTTGCTTTTGGTGTGGGCTGTGTGTGGTGTGAGGTGCAAGGATGACCTCTTCTGTCTGAGTCTCCGGGCCTCTTAAGGTCCCCCATGGGGATGCTGCTATTTCCAAGATGCAAATTGCACATTTCCTAGATTTTGTATCTGCATATTTGGATAAGGGATGGGATGAGGGACAAAACTGCTTGTGTAGTTTGAATGGGCCTCAGTGGTACTTCCAATCTTTTAACTGTTCCTAAATAAAAATGTACAGACACTTCCTGCTGACTTTATGTGTGGGAGTGAATTAATAAACAAAAATCTAAAATCCCTTCTATTGATTTTTGGGGGCTGTGGGCAAATCTGACCCTTAAAAGTAATAGGTGTTAGGGCTTCCCTCAGCATCCCAGGAAGGTTCCAGTTCCTGTAATTCTTTGTCTTCTGCAATCCTGAACTCACTGTGATGACTTCCATGCAAAACTGTGCTGAGTATAAAGCAAGTCCGATCTTAGAGCCATGAGTATGAGGGCATGGGCAAGTTTCCCTGTATTCCTTTCTTTTTCTGGTGAGAGAAGAGTTGTCAGTGAAGCATGCTGTTTGCTAAGGAGGACCCAGGAGCCTACTAGAGGACCAGTGTCAACCCTACACCTCTAAGCCTTATTTAAAGCAACTGATTGTTGTTCGGATGGCCTCACTGGCCATAAAGAGAAGGGGACTCCTAAAATAAAGCCACGTTGGAGTGAAGGGGTAGTGGTTCAACATCATCAGGATCTGCTCTGTCCCAAGGCCAGCTTAGGCCCTAAAGAAGTTGTGTGTTGAATCTAACAGCCCGGTCAATAGACTAACTTAACTAGTGCAATACCATGGAACTATCTCTTGAGTCCTTGGTGGGCGGGTTCAGGACACACTGGTAGAGATGGCAGCAGCCTGCAGGGAGCTGTAGAGTCTTCCCAGTAAGACATGATGACCCATGGATGAAAAGCCTCTGGGGATTTATGTCCTAGATAGGGGAAACCTCTAAGGGAAAGATGCATTTAACGAAAATGTAAGGCAAGTCTGGGCTTGTTTTGGTCACTAAGTTGGTTTGGTGGGGTAACCTCACACTCACTCAGCACCCTTCAGTAGATCTGATACGGTCAGAAGGAATAAGGTGAAAGACAAGTGGCTGTCTAGTCCCACTCCTCAGCTGAAGTTTAGGGTGAGGCTGGCCCAAAGTGAGGCCCCAGCTCTTTTTGTTAAGGGCGTAAGCTACCTGTGATTTTTCTTAGTAAAGGCCACAAATTGTTTCTGCCTTTAACCAGGGGTTTCAGTCCTATGGCAAGAGGCAGAATGCCCCTGAAGTTAAAGGCAGTGCTCTTTTGTTAAGTGTTTTCACTGGTAACATTTTAGTAATCTCTTTTATTTGTCCGTGGCCTGCTAGCCAAAAGGTGACTTCTCTTGGCTTGTGTTCCCGGTATCACTGCCTTCCCTTCCAATCCCTCTCTTTTGGATTCCTCTGCCAAAGCCAATGGTTCTCAACTCGACTTCTCATTTTCATGCTTCAGGGAGCAAGGCCCTGATAACAGTATTTCTCAGATGTCCCTGAGGGTATGTTTAAACAATGCTTGGCTGAGATTCTACAGGTCATAACCCGATGGGTAGAAAGCAATATTAACCAAGCTGTCACATGTAGGGACACACTGGATGCATGGGCAAGACAGCCACGAGGCACCGAGATGGATCTCCTGGATCACTCAACAGTAGTCAGGTTTACCTGGGGGATTTAAGTGATGAAACTGATCCTTATATCTGCTCCACTGAGAAACTACTACCTGAAATATGGTAAGGGACAAGACATGTGAATCCTGGTTCTGTGAAGCTGCTTAGAAGGCAGAGCTGAGCCTCTCTGGAAAACTTGTTCAGGAAATGAAAGTATCAAGTTCTTAGCACCAAGCAAAGCTGTCATACGGCAGTACTGAGTACTAGAAAACATGGCTCCTACCTTCTCCTGGGCCACAAGACTCAAGTATGAACTCAGAGCTTCTGAGGATCTAATAAATTCCACCCACCATTTCCTGTGTGTGGAAGGATCCCTCCCCTGTCTGTGATGGGACAGAAAAACTTTAGATCAGTAGTTCTCAACCTTTCTAATACTTCGGCTTTTTAATACGATCTCTCATGTTGTAATGAACCCAACCATAAAATTATTTCATTGCTACTTCATAACTTTGCTGTTATAAATCACGCTGTAAATATCTGATGCGTAAGACATCTGATATTGGACCCCAAAGGGGTTACAACACACAGGTTGAAATCCACTGCTTTAGATGAAAGCTGCAGACCTAAGTACTTCTGCTACTTGAGCCAGCTAGTTCAGCACATGGTACACACTGCTTCACCGTGGTATGGTTTTGTCCTGCTCCAGCAAAGCCTTGGGAAGGAATAGGCCTTCCTCAGCATGGTAAGCAGAGGTTCTGACTGGCAGCTGAAGAGGCAAACGGAGTAGCACCTGGCAGCACAGAACCAAATGCTACTTTTTTGAAACAGGTTTCTATGCAATGGGGACTGAGCTGCCCCCTTGATGGGATGGACTTCAGCAATACCATTAGAAGATGAGGTGGCAGAGGGGCCTCACAGTTTAGAGCTACAGGGAAGAGCTGTGTGACTTCCCAAGTCTCCAAGGATATTATACCACACTTGCTTCCTATTCTCAATCACATTTTCTCCTTGAGCCCCCAAGAAACAAGTTAAAAGAAAAACGACATGAGGATGATTTATTTGGCAGTCAGATCTTAAGAGGGCAGCAGAACTAGCAAATGGCCAACCCTGAGCCCAAATGTGGGCAGTGGGTTTGCGTGTGCTGAATGCTGGCTATGCTGAGGCACCTTTGTACCCACAGGCCTGGACCCCAGCCTCTGTTCTCAGAGGTGAGGCTTACCTTCCCAACCTTCCCATCTCCTTTACATCTTTACCAACTGCACAGAAACTGCACCAAGCAGCAGCTTCATCTGGTACCTACTGCCTGACTCCACTTACCTATATCTCCATTCCTAAGGGAAAGCATATTGAGTCTTCCTTGCCATAGAAACAAAAAAGCTCACCAGGATAGACACTGCTGTTCTCTCTTCCTGCCCCTCCACCCTTCTTGACAGTGCCCTCTCCCAGTAAAACACACCATAGAGCTGCTGTTCTGTGCTGGGTCTTCCCTTTCAAGGTGAGGAGCAGGACAGAATAACTTAGTTACAATACCACTGAGAAGAAAAAAAATAATACTGCTATTTTTATCACGATCCCCTGTATCTTTCAGGCTGGGCAGTGTACCCAGCCGTGGGCAATGTGCCCTTGTGCTGTGTCTTCCTCCTTGGGCAGAGCAGAGCCTTCTCCTTACAGGCCCTGCATTCCTCTGTCCTGGCTCCAGGGCCAAACTGCAGGGCATCTATTCTTTCACCCTGACCAGCTGTGGTTTTAAAGCTACAGGACAATGTAAACTTTGTTTCCCTGGCCCAGCAAGGCTCTTCCTCCTCCTCCTCTTCCTCTTTCAGGAATGTGTCAGCAGCTCCTTGAAGCCTCCAATGCCACCAACTGAGGCAACTTTTCTTTCCAAGGGGCTTCAGCCCTAGTCCTGGCCCAAGATGGAAGGACCCACCTCCACATTCAGGGCCATATGTGTGTGCTTAATTTGAGACACAGTACAGTTTTTTTGCCTTCACCCAGAGCTGGGCATGGAGGCCCAAAACAATACATCTCATTAATGGCTTGGTTTTGTCTAGCCTTCACTGCTGGAATCCAGGTCCAGGCTGAGAGACCAGGAAGGCTTTACAGTAGACAGCTCCCAGAGAACCCAGTTCAAGGCATTCCACAGGTGGGCAGCACCTGCTGCTCTCCAACAAGGTGGGGACATGACTAGAGGCGGTTGTCTCCATTGACCCGAGTCCTTCTTGGGGCCCTGAACAGAAGTGAAGTGTCCTTACTGGCCTTGCAGCCAGATAGGACAACCCAAAGACACACAGTTATCATCACTTTTCCACATAAGGAGAAAGCTGCCAAAGGATTGCTCTTTCTGGCTCCAGCACCCTTCCTCCAAGGTCCCACATTGGCCAACTTCCCCTTCATTTCCCTCACCTTCGTTCCCGACTGTCAAAATGGTCTGCGAGATGTTCCTGCGAGATGCGGAAATCTTCAAATGGCTGCTGGTATCTGGCTTCGAAGGACCCTTCCCGGGCCCGGACATGGAACAGCTGGCTGGAGGCATCTGAGGCCCGTTCCCTTAGGGATATGCCACTAAAAGGACTGAGGTCACCATTCTCCTGCTCAGCAAGGGAAGTGCACAAAAGTTGAGGTCTCTTCTGCATCTCAGGGGCTATGACTGAGCTCTCTGCTCACTCTGCTGTAGTTACCTTAGCAGGGAAAATGTCAATCTTGATGAGCAGGGAGGCCAACTCCAGGTCTTCACTGTAGTTGTTCTTCAAAGGCACTGCTCTATATCCTAGGAGAAATACCTGTCTCTCAGCCTAACAGGTGTCAAGCAAGTGGATAAGCCCCATCCTGACAGCAAGACTTTATAAGGAAGATTCCTCACCTGTCTTCAGGCCTTTTACTGGGAAAGTAGCCTGAGCCAAGAAGTTCTGGTCACTAAACATGTCTTCCTCATACACCACAAAGCGCAGAAAGGCAAACTCTGGGTTACTTATCTGGAAGTGGAAGGGCTTAGCAGGCCACACAGGGTTCAGTCCATTGTCCACTGTAAAAGCAAGGGCAAAAGCTGAGGCCACATCAAGGGGATGTGATGATTGGCGGAGAGGTCTTGAACACCCCAGGGGAATGACTGGTAATGGAGGAAGACTGACTTACCTACAAACTCTGTCTTTTGCTTGATGCTGTCATACTCAGCCCCAGCCACCTCAATCTCCACAAAAGGACACACAATACCCCGGCCATTCTTTGGCAGATGCCTGGCCCCCAGCACCTGTGAGGCAGGCAGGCAGAGATGGGGTGATGACTGTCTTCCTGCCCCCAACATCCTCTCAGCAGAGGCTTGGGGAGCAAATCAAGGAGGAAAATGCACCATGGAGGCAGTACGCCCCCTGCTGGGCCCTGACGGTGCTGCCCATTAGGCCCCTCACTGTTCACTCCAGAGCAAGCTGTTGGCTGTAAAAATCTGAGCTTTAGCTAAGTGTACTTTGCAGTCCATTTCATGCTAAATCCGTGTCTGTTCCAATGTGGGAATCTTTTTAATTATTCCACTTTAGGGGGAAAGTCTGGGAAGCAGCAGTCATGTCCACCTGTCCATCTGTGGCTCTGTGCTCCTAAGTGTGCCCAGCTGGCCATAGGCTATCCTTACTCTTTCCAGACTCTGTTCAGGCCACCCCTGCTGATTCCATAGCAAGGGTTGAGCTGACCCTGATCACAGCTTGTCATCAGACATGTACCAGGAGCTGTATTCTAGGAGCTGGGAAAGGCAGACAGGCTGCTGGGAGTGCTCTAGTAAGCCCAAGTTTTGCTTGGTCCTGCAGATAGGCGCCTGGCTCATCACGGGCCCCTTTTAGCCTGATTTGTGCCACTCTGACCAGGATCTTCCTGTCAGGCAGTGACTTTTCATAGGTCAGCCTTAACCTGACATCCTAACTCTTTTGTGCCAAAAACTGGCCATGATCAGCCATGCTACCCCTGGGATTCCAATCCTCACAGAGGACCTGTAGCTGGCTTTCCACTTCAGATGGTTCTACTTCAAGTTCAAGAATAATCCCTTCCCCCACATAAGGCAGAAATGCTGCTCACCTGTGGCTCTGTAACCTTTCCTACTTGTGATGACCTACCTGGTCCCACCTTCTTAGCAGGCTTAGTATCAATATTCTTCCTAACCCTTTCCCACCCTGAAGCACCCAGATGAATATACCCACCTCAATGCAAATGACACAGGGCTCCAGACCTCGGAGACTGCTCTTATCAAAGGGGTCAAAGGCTTCGTCTCTCATGTTGTTTGGCTGCAGCACATAGCCACAATGCCCACCAGCCATGAAGAGGGCCTGGTTCATCTGCATAGGCTTGTCTGGAAGAGTGGGATTACAGTGCGTTCCAGTGGAACTGCCCTAAGTGTCTCTCCCAACCCACAGATACCCCCTCACCTGGGGTCTGAAAATTGAGTGCTACAAGCTGGCTGCCACAGATCCACATGGGCAGAGGATCATAATTGGAAGAGTCCAGCCTTTGGCCCTTAGGGTAGATGCGAGAGAGTTGCAGCCGGTTGTACTGGAGGAACTTCTTGCCTTTGGCCTTGTTCACATACTTCTCAGCCTTGGTTTCCGGAAAGGAGGACATGTCCCGGTAACAAGCACGCTCTGTGCCAATCTCTAAGCCAAACAGTGAGAACATGTATAGAGCACTCCCTTGTGCAGTGTATGTAAGGGAAGGTATTAAACACCACTTCATACCACCAGCCCCTCAACACATGCGCATCACACCTGGCCCCAGCCTTACTCTCTTCATCAAAGGGAACAGGCCGGCAGTAGACCACAAGCTCGGAAAGCTCCAAGGCGATCTTCTTCCTCCTCTCCATCATCTTCCCCTCAGTAAGCTGGTGACACACACAAGGCCCAGGCTGAGCCCTGCCCAGGAGAAGGAAGCTCCTGCCAGCCTTGGGTACACACACACTTCAGGTGTTCTGAGGCCCTCTCCTCTCCTTGTACATTTTAAATACCAGCAAATACTAAATACTAAACAAAACAACTGGCTCCCAGTTTCATCCAAAAATTATCTTTTCCTTCGTCTCCACAGACACACTTGTTCCCAACCCTCTTGGGGTGGAGTCTCACCATAACTTCAGTCCCAAATGATCTCACATGGAGCTAAGGTGGGCAAGGCCTTTCCAGTAATGCTTTCTGATTGTTCTTTACCTAGCCTCATCCTTCAGCAAAAACACTGCTTCTTGGTTCCCTGCAGCACTAAGGCCTTAAGCCCACTTGGCAATGTGTGTGCCTTAGCTGATCTTCGCATCCCACGTCCCGTGGCCAAGGCGGCCCTCCTCCTCCCATCCCTCATCTTAGCTGCAGCCTACTCAGACACTCCCCACGCTGCTCTTTGTAGTCTCCTCTATTTATAATCTTTCTTTTCATTCCAGGCTAGACCCAGACTCCAGCCCTTCAACCACTGGATCTTTCAGTGCCTTGCCCTCCAGGGCACACTAATAATATCCTCAGCATTGTATCTGTTCTCCAATCACAAATCTACTCACAAAATGCAATGGGGGGGGGGGACAGCCTCTAAGTAGACGTCCCCATACATCTACAAATGCTTCACCGGGCTCAACGGAAGAGGCTTTCTCCAGAAAGCTGGTCCTTCCAAACAAATATAAGCTACCCACTATCCACAAACTCCAACTCCCACTCTGAACTCCCCTACAACCCACTGCCATCCAACCTCATGCCACTAAGAGACCTCAATAGTGTCACTAGGACCGTCTGCTACTGCTAAAGCCAAAGGACACCATTCTTACCATACCTCTGTGGCCCTCAGCATAGCAAAGTTCCACTGCTGTGGGTATCTGCAATTTCTCTGCCCCCTGTCCCAGACCCATACCCTGTTACAAATGCCTACCTAAGCCCTCTTCCTACCTTTACCACCTCATCTCTCCTAAGCCTGACTCCACTCCTGCTGCCAGCCCAGGACCTCTCTTACCTCTTGCCTTATACTCATTCAGGTGATTCCCATCCATCACAATCCTGTCTTGAGTCTGTTCTTTTGGGTGCCCTATCTAAGCCCAGGCAATATCAGTTACCTTCCCTAGAGGAGCTAGCTGGGGGTTTGGAGGCCTTGGCTCCTGAGCAGGCCCACATGTTGCCCTCAGAGACCCCAGCAGCACCTTCTAAGCAGTGGCAAGTTCTCACCCTGGCATCTGCAGTCTGGGCAACTTCACGGATCTTTTTCACCCAGTCCTGTAACTCCTCCTGAGAGTCAGCTGCAACATCTAGGGACCACTGAGCCACCGAGGGCATGCTGATGGAGAAGACGAAGAGCCGGTTGTTTTTGCCTTCAGGACGAATGGCTGTTGGGAATAAAATAATACAGGGCTAGGAATACTATCTCTTTGTCCTTTCTAATGCTGTGAACCCTTCAATATAGTTCCTCATGCTGTGGTGACTCCCAACCATAAAATTATTTCATTGCTACTTCATAATTTTGCTACTATTTATGAATCGTACTGTAAATATCTGATATGCAAGCCCTGCGGAAGGGTCAATAGGCCTACAAAGGGGTTGAAACCCACAGATTGAGAACTCAGCCATAGACACTGATTCAAAGGAATTCATTCCATTTCTTCTTCATCATACTTATAAGCAGGCAAAACTGGTATATATATCCAATTTACAGAGGATACTGTAGCTCAGACATACTTGGTTCAGTAGCGTTGGAACCAAGGCTTCAACCCAGCTGTGACTCATGCCCCTTCCTTGGAGTCATGCATTGTAACCCCACCCTAACCCATCTCCAAGCTTCTGTGGTCTAAACCATTAGGACTAGATGTCAGCTTGTCGACATCTCTGCCAACTTTTGACTCCATTGTACCTGGCACAGGGTAAAATCTGAGGATGACAAAGGAGTCTGGGATTTCCAGAGTAGAAGAGTAGTCTCTGGGGACTAACTAAGCCACTGGCTTCCTCTCCAGAACAGAAGGAGTACAAGGACACCCTGACACTAGGAGGAGACATGAGCTAGGAACCAGAGCTCACCGATCTGACAGGCTGGCACATCCAAGACCCCTCGCAGCAGGTCCCCCAGTGGGCTGTTCTCATC
This sequence comes from Tokudaia tokunoshimensis, assembly GCA_036184795.1. NCBI lineage: Eukaryota > Metazoa > Chordata > Mammalia > Rodentia > Muridae > Tokudaia > Tokudaia tokunoshimensis. The sequence goes on along the minus strand of BTHU01000004.1, from coordinate 135,085,379 downwards.
CAGGTGCTGTAGGAAGCAAAGCCACAGGGCGGTCAGCGTGGTCGCTGCATGAGGGAACTGTCTGGCAATCTTCTAGGTATATTCATGGCCAGCCAAGCATGACATAGGTACAACAGAGACTCGAGTGTGGCCACACAGGATGTGTGGCTCACAGATGACAGGAAGGCCTGGGTGTGATAGACACATCAAAGGAGAATCTGGGGACAGTGTGACAAGCAACCTGTGACACAGTGTGCTTGCAGACATACCTCCCTCTCCGGCTCTAGGGCTGCTGGAGTGATCATCTCTTCCACATAGTTTGAAGGGAACCACAGCTGCTTCTTCCCACCATAGTCCCCTCGCCACCTGTGGAAGCCACAGGGTACTGACTCCAGCAACCACCCCGAACTCTCACAGGATCTTCCTTGGGGGTTCCCACACATAAGTCAGGCCAAGGGAAACACCGCTAGTGAACATGAGACAGATGCTCTCAAAGCATACTGTCACAAGCGCTTTCAGTGCCAGCTCCACAGGGTCCCCGGACTCTTGTCCCACCACCCACCACACCACAGGCTTTCTAGCCTGGACGGCCTGTCTCACCAGCCACCATCTTGCTTTTCCACATTCTGGATGATGGCACTCTTGGTAAAGGTCAGTTCATCCTCTCTCTGGGCCTTGTAGTCAAAGAGGGCTTTTACTGCACACTGTGGAGGTAAGACAATGGGACTGTGTGGAGAAAAGCACAGGGGCACTCTCCATACCTTGACCCAGTACAGCACATGTACATATATGTGCCTGGGTTTATGCTAGTGGGAAGTATCACTCTTGGCCACGAGCAGGATGGGAAGACAGAGGGTTTCTCCAGGGAAATTCTCGGCTGCCCAGGTGGAGTCTTTGGCACTCTGTCCAGCATCTGATCCCAGAAGTCAGGGCTGAGGTGCAGTAAGTGTAAGTAGACAGCCCTGTGTAGCTCCCTACATCGTTAGGACCCTAACTTGTCTCTGCTGGTACTTCTGGCCAAGAGTCAGGGCAATCTGCTACATTAAAGAAAAGGTCAAAACCAAGAAGATCCTAAGATCTTCATAATGAAGAGAATGACTGGACAGTGTGCCATCTGGCCCCTGTTATACCACCCATGGAAGACATGGGAATCACTCGAAGGAATAGTGACAAAAAGCCAGTTCTAACCCAAGACACGGGCTATAAAGTGGTTGAGCCCTAGAGATTTATGGTCACTTGTGAACCACACATCTTACAATCTCTTGAGCCTCAGAAAACCACAACTGACACTTCTTCTCCACACCTACCACAAAAGGGCCCAGAATACAGAAATATAAGCCCCAAACAGTAGGGCTTCCTTGTGGCTTCCTGTGCCAAGAACAGATATTTACCTTGAAAGTTGGCATAGGGTTTGCCTCCACATAGAAACCAGGGTTGCGGCCCTCATACAATGCCCCATAATCGGGTTCCTGGAAACAAGACACATTGTGATCTATTACCACCCCAGAACTGAGATAAATGCAGCTGCTAGCTCCCACTTGCCCAGTTTCTGAAGTACAGCTGGCCTCTTCTGTAGGACATCTGCCCCAGCTCACTGGTTCCTGGCCTACTGGAATCCCCCTCCTCAACTTCTAAGGGGAGGGTTACTGTAAGTACTCGATCCCACACTGCTTTCTGCACTCTTACCCAACATCTACCACTGTGATTCCTGAAGACTCTGAGTTACCTGCTGCTGAGCTGCCAGCAGCACCACCACATAATGATTTGTTGAGTGGCTGAACCCAGGTCAGGAACAAGTCCAGCACTGACCAGGTTATGTCACAAATGACAACTCTCAACCAATCCTGTGTGAGATACCTGCCTTCTACTAAAAACCACAACACTGGTCTAAGACCCTTGGCAACTTCTGCACTACCAAGCAATGGTCTTCCCTCCAGAGCTTTCCCACAGAACAAAAGCATCTATACAATTGCACTTCCCTGCCCCCTGCCCCACACACTGCAGACCAAGCCCCTGTGTGACTCCACGGTCCATGTGAGCTCCCAGACCTTGCTCCCTACCCTTACTCATGGGGACCTTGTCTGAATACCCAGGCACAGCCCAGGGCCATTTCCTCCAGCTACACACCATGGTTTCCATTACTCCTAGAGCTCTCGTGTGAACTTGAAAACACCCCAAGATGAGTTTTAGCACATTCAGATAGTGGTAAATTGTGAATGTCCTCTCATTACATTGTATACCCTGCTCCCCAATCCCCCAGCCTTCTCACAGCTGTCCCAATCTTCTCCAGTGCCTCCTCATTGATGGGGTAGCGCAGCTTCATTTTGCGGTACAGGGGGTGCTTCTCATAGTAGCTGATGAGGTCAACCAGGCTGTCGAACTCAGAGTTCCCCAGCATCACAGTCTGGCCTTCCTGTTGTACTCGGCAGTGCTTGATCTTTCCCTCAGCCCTTCACAATGACAGGACAGTCAGCTAGGAAAATAGCCCAGACCCCAACAAGAGCCCACAGCTGCTCAGCATGCCTCACCGGAAAGAGATGGCATATGAGTTAGGCTCGTTGCGTTTCCGCACCAGGAAGGCCCCGTCCCGGGGCACTCGCATCAGCATATGTTCAGCCTGAGCTCTAGTCAGGCTTGCGTGGTACCACCTGAAAAGAAACAGAGTTAGGCCCTGAACAATCAGTCCTACCTTCACCCCCCACCCCCAACCCGGTCCCTTTCCTCACTCTTTGCTCTCATGGGCATTCGTCTGTGGAACAGGCTCTGAAAGGCGCATCTCAAACTCATTGCAGCGCAGGGGTACTTGCTGATAATGTGTGATGAGGTCATAGAGAGAGTCAAAGACAAGGTTATCTGTCAAGAAGAACTTAGGAGTCCCAGCATCCTGCCGGGAGTGGATACGGCAGTGCTGGACTTTCCCATTCCGCCTGAGGGAAGACAGGATGGGAGAGGCATCAAAAACCGGTCAGAGCTCCAAAGAATACGTCACTAGGCAAAAGGCATAACATTTCAAAAAGGGAGGCCATTCTCCAAGGAAGCTTGGAGAAGACGTACACATCAACATGCATGTTTAAGTTCATACACACCTGTGTAAGAATGAATTATGTTCTATGGAAAACCTAGACCTAAGGCTAAAATGTTAACCAATTATGTCTAGGTATAGTCTATTGTACACACAGACTAAACATAGGTATGGTACTAGATGTGGGTTACCAAAAAGACAGCGTGTAGTCACCCACGAAGGTCTCACTTTCTCGCACTAGGAAGGAGCCATCGGGAGCCCCAGTCTCTATGCAGTACTCAGTGAGCAGGCGCTCGGCAATGTGTCGCCCATCACGGCCAGCCCCAAGCTTCCCGTGGAACCACTTCTCGCTCGAGTGCAGCTCTGTGCTGCCGCTGGCCTAGACAGGATGACAGCAAAGATACCCAGTGACTACCAAGTTCCCATTCAGCTGAACCCACACCCTCAACAACTCTACCTCCTTTGGCTCCTCTTCATCCTCGTTGCCCTGGTCACTGCTGGTCTCCTCAGAGTAGTAGATCTTGCTGCTAGTCAGAACAAAGTAGTGGGGATACCATTCCTGAAAGAGACCAAAGGGGACCTGTAAGCCAGAGTTCAGCACACTGCCCCACCATGTCCAGGCTCAGCTAGACCTCACATGATTCACGGGGTCCTCCAAGTAGAGGATACCATTCTTGATGGAGTTACTGATGTCATTCTCAGAGTACATCACAGAGGTAGGCACTTCCTCATAGGCACTGCCCTCAGCCAGCTTCTTGTGCTGTGGAAGCAGATTAGGTCAGGGCAAAACCATTCCACACGTAGCCCATCTCCTAATGCGAGATGTCCACTACCAACACTGCCACACCTTAATAAGGATCTTCCTCTTGAGCTGGTTGGGAGAAGGAAGCCCGTCCGCAGCAATGTCCACTGGCTTGGTGAGGAGTGTGTCACCAAGCACCTTTCTGAAGTGCTGAGCCATGTTCCTCTGCTGGGCAATGCTGCAGTGGTCCTCAATGGACAGGATGACTGGGTACCTGAAGGCAAGGGGCCAGGACAGTGACACGAGTTATTCTGCTAGTTATTCTGGTTCAAATCTCAGTTCAAACAGTTCCTCACAGAGTGAAACAATGAGAGTCAAGGGCCTGGGACACCTTATGCACAAGATCCCTCTGAAGAGAGGGAGCCCCTGAAGTTGGGGTGGGGGCACATCAGGAGGCAGCTGGGAGACAGTGGGAACCAGGAAGTGGCAAGAGTTGCAGAAGGGAGCCTGAGTTGCCGAGGCTGGCCTAGCAAAAGGCATTCCACACAGAATAGTCAGGAAAGATGGGAATTAGCCCCCAAACGCAGCGTGAGGATCCTTTCAGTGCAGTGGGGGCTGCAGGCCTGGTGGTAGCTAACAACTGAGAACGGCTCATAGGAAACATTCTCTTCTGGGCAATGAAGGAAAAGGAGATAACCTGAGATCACAGTTACAGGCATGTTTTCTTGAAATGAGATACACTTCAGTGCTAGTCAGAGATGCAGGGAGCAGAGGCAAGAACTCAGGAAACGGCTGGAGTAAGTGCAGAGGAGACAGGAGGAATGGGGACAAGCCATGCAAGGGGTCCCAGGAGTGAAGGAACCTTCTGGAGGTGGCCCATGGCCTCCACACCTACTCACTCTGAGGCTACGAAAGCATGCTCCTTGATGGTGTGCAGGACATCTGAGAACTTGATCTTGGTGGTGAGAGTGTGCCCATGGTAAATGACTGGCATCCCATCTGGCCCATCCCAGCAGTCCACTAGGGAACAATATCATCATGGTCAAACAGGCAGGCCTCTCACCTTCCCTCTCCAAACCTTAGACCCAACGTACACTCAATGCAGCGACAGCCCATCCTCAGGCATCGAGCATAGGCTTCCAGGGAGGACTCGCTGGAGAACTGGTCCCCAGTCAGGTACCTGGATGAGCAAGGGGAAGAACATATGGTCTGGTGGGCCTTCCTCCCGCCTTAGAAAAGGCTGGATGAACAAAAAGAGGCATACTCACGTATTATGTGAGGAAGAGATCCAGTAGTGAGAGAGTGGGTTGTTCATGGTGTCTGGGCACACAGCATCCAGCTGTGAGTTCCACACACTGTTCTCTTTGGAGAACAGAAAGGTGACAAGCTACAAGAATAAATGTGGAGGAGAAAGTGAATGAGTCCTGGCTGCCACTTGGGATGGAAGTAGGTATACAAGAGTGTGCTCAGTCTCAACTCCGCTGGCAAAGTAGGCACTAGACTGCATACACAGCTTTTAGAGCACAGGCGGGCTCTGGCCACCCCACCCGTTTTCTCTAACAGAATGCTGGGAGAGGTGAGCTCACCTCATCCAAGAAGAAGTATGGCTCCTCAATCTCTCGCAAGGGGTCTCGAAGGAAGCTGAGCATAAATTCCTGCACCTGGAGCCGGTCGACAGCCCACAGCTCCTGCCAGGTAAAGAGGAAGTCATGAAGAGGCCACCAATGATGAGCCCACCCTGCAGCCTGACTCCCTGGCCCAGCCATACCCCCTGGTATTCAAGAAGGAACTGCTGGAACTCAGAAAGGGACACCTGGCAATGCTCTGGCCGCTCTCCAGTCCTGCAGGGAGAAAACAGTGTCTGGCAGCTGGCTGACTTGATCAATAGACAAGGGGCCCTGCCTAATGTAGATACCCAGTGCTTTATTATACTCCATCCCCACCCACCACTTCCCACCTGGATGTGAAAGCACCCAAAGAAAAAGCCCAATTGCCTGTTTCAAACCAAACCTCAAAGTGTTGGTTTCCAAGAAGGGAAGGTCCATCTGCAGAAAACAGAATCTGGTCAGGAGGAGAGCCCTGAGAGGCCGTGCAGGAAAGGGGCTCTGAAGAAAAGGTTAGGGAGCAGATGCTCGGGGAGGGGATGACTGGAGCAATGGCACCCAAAAACTCCAAAGCAGGGCTGCAGGGCTATGAGAGGCGGCAGAGGAGTTGAGCCACGGGCAGGGCAGGGTGAGAGGCTCACGCACCGTCTTCTGGGCACTGTACATGAGGCTGCGGTACAGCTGAGCAAACTGCCCATAGGTGATGTCCCCACTGCGCTGTTCAAGGTCCTACACGGTACAGAGCAGGACTGCCAGTCAGGACCCTTATGAGGAAGGAGTCACTGGCCTCCCCTGCCTTGCCAGAAGATAGCCCCAAGTGTCCATTACCGTCAGCCGCTCTCGGAGGAAGCGCATATTGGGGACCCGGTAGTTGACCTGTGACAACATGTTCTTCAAGTCCTTGGCTGATATACTAAGGAGAGAAAAAGGATTCCCTTTTGATTTTAGGCAGAGCCTACCTAAGGATGGACCGTAAACACCTATACTCTGAGGACCTGCAGTCTTAAGAGCAAAACTGTTTCAAACTTCATGGTGTGATAGATGGAAGGAAGCTCCTTTCTCTAGGCCTCAGTTTCTGCATGTGAAAGAGAAAAAGCCCAATATTCCAGAAGTGACCAAGCTCAGGAAAGCAGGTCAGGCTGGGGTGGGGGAAAGAATAAGCCATCTCCAGCAATTGCCCCCAGCTCTGATCTCTGCCTGTACAGGACACTGAGCTATCCTGGGACCTACAGCCCTCAGAATAAGCAGCAGGGAAGGAAGCATGGGCACCCTTAGCCACACATAACTGCTGCTGCCTAGCACACACCTGAGGCTGGACAGCAGACAAGCTCCAGGGAAAGAACTCAGTCAGAGAGAGGGAGGAAGACAGACAGAGAAGAGAGTGCACATGCTGCCCTCCAGGCAAGGCAGCTTGGACCACAACAGGATTAACAAGATGGAAAAGCATGGTCTCCTGGGAGGAGTGGGTGCGGGACAGAGGGAGCACACTCTCTTCTGGCCTAAAGCCAGGCAGGAAAGACCAAAATTCCCTAAGTAAGGCTCAGATCTTCACCAGTAGTTGAATGTTCTAGAGCAGTAGGTCTCAAAGTAATGTTGCAACCCTTTAATACAGTTCCTCCTCATGTTGTGGTGACCTCCAACTAGAAAATTATTTTATCACTACTCCATAACTGTAACTTTGCTACTGTTATGAATCCTAATGTAAATGTCTGATGTGCAAAAAGTCTTAGGTGACTCCTAGGAAAGGGTCATTCAACCCTCCCAAAGGGGTCGAGACCCACAGGTTGAGAATCAGTGCTCTAGAGTAAGTGTTCTGCAGGGAGCATTAGGTCACCTGACCCTCAGTCAGTCAGGAAACTTGTCAGGGGCCCATATTCACCAAGGAGACACAAGCCTCTGACTCCTCCCTTTCCCAGGCATCATAAAAACTGCTGCTCGTCCCACCTTGCCGTGCTTACTCTGTTTTTGTTGCTCCCTTCCCCTCTATGTAAGACTCTTTTTTTTTAAAGATTTATTTACTATATGTAAGTACACTGTTGCTATCTTCAGACACACCAGAAGAGGGCATCAGATCCCATTACAGATGGTTGTGAGCCACCATGTGGTTGCTGGGAATTGAACTCAGGACCTCTAGAAGAGCAGTCAGTGCTCTTAACCACTGAGCCATCTCTCCAGCCCTCTGTAAAACTCTGACAAGACTCACCTGCACTCCCTTTACACCCCTAAGCTGCTCACCATGGGCTGAAGCTACTTTTCCCACAATGCTATTACATATAAGGGTAAACATACTCCTCTTTCCCTAGCTTCTCATGTGGACGTGGTCTGGAGCTGGCCACTGGGCCTCTTCCCTTTTCTTGCTATCTGGGTCCATGAGTTTTTATCTGGGACCCCAAGACTTTCCATTTCACCTGTCCACACCCCTGTGTTACTACCTCCAGTCCTACCTCCTCATTTGAACTCATTCCCCCAGCATGGTGACTCCATACCTCTCTACCTGGGCATCCTATGCACCATCAAACTTACACCCATGCCAGACCCTAAGCTCTCCCACTGTCTTCTTGGCTCAGTCAATAGCAACTTTATAGTTGCTCAAGTCAAATGCCTATTGATCTCTGACTTTTAGATGCAATTTTAAACAATATAGCCCAAATCCAGTTAATTCCTGCCATTATTACCTCAATCTGAGCCCTCTCATCTACACCCAGAATGGTCGAACAGTGTCTATCAGTCCTCTACAGCAGTATGATCTTGAGTATGTCTGCCTAGTTTTATGTCTTCTTGACACAAGCCAGAGTCATCAGTAGAAGAGAGCGCCTTGATTGAGAAAATGCCTCTGTAAGATCCAGCTGTAGGCAAGCCTGCAGGGCATTTTCTTAATTAGAGATTGATGTGGGAGGGCCCAGCCCAACGTGGGTGGGTGGGGGCACCTCTAGGCTGGTAGTCGTGGACTTTATAAGAAAGCAGGCTGAGTAAGCTATGAGGAGCAAGCCAGTAAGTAGCACTCTTCCACAGCCTCTGCATCAGCTCCTGCCTCCAGGTTCCTGCCCTGCTTGAGTTCCTGACCTGACTTCCTTTGGTGATAAACAGCAATGAGGAAGCTAATTTAAGCTGAATAAACCCTTGTCTCCCCAAGTTGCTTGTTTGTGGTGTTTCACTGCAGCAATAGTAAGTCTATCTAGGACACTGAGGAAATTAAGTCAGAGCAGGTCATTCCTCTACACCTCCCATGGCTTCCCACCTCTGGGACTATCAGAGGGCCTCGCAACAGTACAAAGCTGCACTATAGCATGCCATCTGGCCTTGGCTTCCTCCAGCTCCTGGTCCTCTGGCTGCACTGCCAGCCACACCTCTAAGACCCAGAACCCGCTTTGTACATGGACTACTTTTGTGTCAGACTCCCTAACCCCTCCCAATGTAGCTCAGTCCTCTGGGCCCTCTGGCTCCAATGCTCTGGCTGCCTCTACCCACTGGTTAGACATCCACCTCAGCTTAGCACCTACCGATCCTCTCGGTTACGATCCACCGAATAGAACTGCTTCCGGAGCCACCTGAAGAGAGAGAGAAGCCTGAGGTAAGGGTCTCTTCTCCAGCTCAGTTAAAGCCTGGGTAGAAGAGCAGTTACTGTCTGCACAGGGGACCTGAAGTCTCTGCTTCTTTTCCCTTGGTTCCAAGATATCTAGTTTTAGCCACATGAAGATGAGTCTTACCTCTCAATTTGCAGGGGTGTGGCTGCCTGCAGTGTATCCTCCATCAGCCAAGTTAAGCCCTTGATCCACATGTTCACTTCATCCTCAGATGTGGCTGTGAGCAGAGCCAAGAGCTGAGCCAAGGGCACAAATCTTCCACAGAGCAAGTGCAGCTGGGCTCCCCTACCTACCCCCTACACCTTTCCTACACCCCCCCTCCTCTAAGCCCGTGTCCCCCACCTACACCTTTCCTACACCTACACCCCCCCTCCTCTAAGCCCGTGTCCCCCACCTACACCTTTCCTACACCTACACCCCCCTCCTCTAAGCCCGTGTCCCCCACCTACACCTTTCCTATACCTACACCCCCCCTCCTCTAAGCCCGTGTCCCCCACCTACACCTTTCCTACACCTACACCCCCCCTCCTCTAAGCCCGTGTCCCCCACCTACACCTTTCCTACACCTACACCCCCTCCTCTAAGCCTGTGTCCCCACCTTGCAGGCTCAGCGTCTTGAGGCGGAATTCCATTCCATAGAGGATGACAAAGCAGTGTGACTGATCTGGCCGGAAGGCAGGGTCTTCTTGGTAGCGGTCAAAGTCCCGTGACGTCTTCCCTGGGCGAATCTCCTTGATTTCACGGATATCAACTGGGAAGATAGTGAAGGCCAAGGTCAAGCTAAGGTCCTCACAGTCAGAATCAACGGATGCATAGCCTGCTCTTCTCAGTCACTTCCACACCCACCTTCTGCAGGGACTGGACCACAAAGAGACAACCCTTTCTCTGAGACAGACTGAACCCACTCAATTACCCCAGGTGACAGAGTTGGACTTATCTAAGAATAGACCCTTTTGTTATTGCTAAAGCCGAAAGCTTTATCCCTGCCCTATCTATGTTCCATTGCTGGAAGTACAGATTATACACTTAGACCTGGAAAAGAACAGGGATCCAAAGCAGTTAGTTCCTTGTGGATCACTTTCTAACACAATACATATGCAGACCCAACTGTAAAGTCCTAGAGGCTGGGCTGGGCAAGTCTAGATTGGTCTCAGAATCTCAGACAGACCCTTGGATCAGGTCCAGAAAACTGGCAAATCCTGAAGTGACCCACACCCCAGGCATGCCCACTCAAGTCTTAGCAGAAGGCCCAGTTCTGGTTTAAGTCCAGGCTGTCTAAGAATGTCTGTGCCAAGCAACTTTTTCTCCTTATCTCAGTTATAAAGTTATTCTCAACTGTTCCCGACTTTCACCAACAAAGGTGCAGCAAGTACATGAGCCTGAGGTAAATGGTACTGGCTGCTCACCTGAGTGACAGACAGAGTAACTGTAAGCTAGTGACTTATTTAGCTCCTTCCAGTTGTAGTCTTACCTACTAAAGAGCTAAGGGTCTGACTCAGTTTCTCAGGGTAATGGGGTAGTAGGCTGCAAGGACTAGAATCTGACTCTATATCACATTAACTGTGAGTTTGAGCAGAGACAACTGCCCTGAATCCACTGCTACACTTATAAAAGGTGATAAGAACATCAGAGAGGACACTGGCAAGACCAAAAGTGGCCCCGAAAGCATGGGAACTGTGTGCCCCACAAGAAGGGAGCTGTTCCTTGGCCAGCACTTGCTCAGATTGGGCTGTCAGCCCACTTAGGTCTGAGAGCTCCTGCTACAGCTGCCCTGATTATACATCCACTCCATCCTGGAGCTAGCTGGGAGCCTGAAAACACTCAGCCCAAGAAGAGAGATTCAGGCTTGACAGTGAGCTTTCCCTCAGCTTGGGAACTCCTTAAAATGTTCTGACCAGTCCCCTTTTTGAGTAAATTCCCCTTAGATTCTAGTTCTAAACACCGGCGTGGCTGGAAGATCCCAAAGGCTCCAACCAGCACCTGGAAGTCCTCCTGCCTTGTCCCCTGACCAGCCACAGAGGCCTCACCTGCCCCACCTGGAACAATGGCAACACCGGCCCCAGCCCAGCTCTGCTTCACAAACAGCACTGGCTTTACCCAGATCCAGCTCTGTCCCCTCATCAAAGCCCCCAGGTCTATCCTCCAGCAGGAAGTCTGAACTTTCCTGTTGGTGGCCACAGTTCTCACCAACTAGCTTTCCTTCCTGACTCTTCTGAGCCATAAAACATAGTTTGGAACCTGGTCCTGTAGGCCCACTCATGTTCCTCCTGTGAATACCCACTAACCTACCACAAACCCACTCCCTTTACAGCCTTTGAGGTTCTCATGATGAGGCTCAGAGATTTACCTTGAGTTTTTCTCTTGCCCTCTCTCTGATCCTTCCAACCCAAGTCAGGCCTACAGCAAGAACAGCAAATGTTCCTGCCCCACTGCATCCTGGATCCTGGCCTGGCCAGTTCTACCACTGGATTGTCTCCTACTAGAGATCCAAATGGGAAGTTCCATCCTGCAGTAATCATCTGGTCAATGCCTCAGGCTGCTATGAAATAAATGTATGTTCCTCACACTCCGTGGGAGGCAGAGCCCTGTCCACTGAATGCAAAAATGAGAAAAATGCAGGCTCATGGATCTGCCAAGTAAAAAGGCATAGGGGATGGAGTAAAACACAGGTTTTTCTACTCAGTTCTAGAGAGCTGGGTCACAAACCCACAACTTGATAACACCGTTTCTAAAGGTGGAAGGAAGAGCTTCCATTAAAAGGAAATGCCTATATCACACACCACACAACCACCAAAAACTCTGCCCTTTGAAACAGAAACTAGAATATTCTTCCAGTGCAAAGCTATCATTCCCCTCCTACACATTTGCCCATGTGTGTGCATGCACACACACACACACACACCCCTACATGATCCACAGTTAAGGTCTTTCCTGATACTGCCCCACAGGATGTACACAATAAGGTGTATACACAACAGATGGGCATCTATAAAATCTGTCTAAGACTCATGGGTAGGCAACATGTGGTTCTCCTACATATATATGTGTACACGTGGATGGTGTGTGCACACACATATGCACATATGTATACATGTGCGCACAACCAGTAGGCCCAGGTGAGCTCTAGCCTGTTCTGCGTTCTAGACACATTTGCAGTCTGAAGTTAGAACAGGCATATGATTAAATAGGAACCAGGACGGCACAGAGCAGGGAGGCCAGGCACATCACTCTTCGAAGCCCACAATGATCCCTTCTTCCTCCTCCCATAAGGAGACACAGCATGGCCCTGATGCCCTCTAAGTCTATGAAGTCAGAAGCAGACTGAGAAGGACCTGACAGCAATGAAACAGCCTGCTAGGCCATGAAGGCACAGTCTGTGTCTCAGGACAAACGGGGGGGGGGGGGGGGGGGGAGGAGGAAAGGAGTGTGTGTCCAGGCTCATTTCCAGAAGCTGCCATCACAAGGAAGAGACTCCCTCATCAGACACAGCCTCTGCTTTAGTTGCAGAAGAGGAGCGGAAGACTGTCAGCCCAGCCACTGTCTGGGTGAGACCTTCTGTATGTCAGGAATGACTGTGTGTGCATTCGCAACTGCTCATTCATTCCCTATGCCCAGAAGACCCATGAGCCAGCATTCCCTTCTTCCTAACAACTATGGGAGAACAGCATTTGGAGGAACATTAGTGAAAACCTAAGTCCAGGATACCAAGAGGCCCTGATGTCCAGGGGCTGGGAAGTGAAAAGAAGATATGCACTGAAGACAAGGGCAGATTTCCACAACTGGGGACTGTGATGTGACAATGGCCCAACTGCAGGCTTATCATAACCTGAATGGACACAGTCTAGCTAGCACAGCCTGTCAGGAGCTTTGATATATGCACTCCTCCAAGGACAAGGGCTCTGGGCCAAGTGAGAAGGTTACCCAGGCTTTATGAATGGCTTGGGCTGCCTGGGAAGCAAGGGACACCCAGTCCTTCACACTTAATCTTTATAAATTCTTATAATGAAATCAAGACTTGGTTTTTCTTTTGTTACTTCTGTTTTTGTCTTTTTTGAAGATATATAACCCTGGATCTTGTAGTTCTCCAAATTCAGCCTCCAGAGTGCTGATATCGCTAGGTGTATGCTATCGTGACAGGCTCTTCTCAAAAAGATTTGAATAATGAGGAGCCACCCACACCCATGCCAGGGACTAACGTCACATGGTAGCTCTAGGGCCAGATAGTCTAGTACACCAGGCAGAATCCTGGTGGTCAGTGCTCCTCAGGGTCCGTAGCGGAGACCTTCCTATTCCTATGCCCTCAGAAAGTCTGCCCTGACCAGGTATCTGTTCCTGAAGCTGCAAGCCTAGCAGGAAGAACCAAGAACCACAGGGCCCTTCAATTCCAGCTGTGAGGTTCTGGTAGTCCCCCACACTTTCAGATTCAGTTTCCCAAGCTGGAAAACTGAATTCTTCTCACTTCACAAGGTGGGGGCCTTGCTGAGAAGCACCTGTCTGTCTGTGTGCCTGGTGCTCCTGACATGGGTCCTGGGAAAGACAGCCCTATGGGAGGTGATGCGGCTGCCTGCCAGAGCTCTGCTCAGAGAGCATCAAACCTCTAGGGTTGGTTGGTTTGTTTGTTTTTTGGAAGATAAAGGCCACCAGGAAAAGAATTTAAACAGTTACTTCCCAGCTTACAATTAGGCCTTATAAGATGAGTACTCTGTGGGGCACAGGCTGTGCAAAGACGAGCTAAGATACTATTTCTTGAATCTGTAGTACAGACTCAAGAAACCCCACAGTGTAGGCATGTGTACCCCACAGGTATAGTCCGGGGGGGGGGACAGATTTGAAGTGCAAAGATGAACTCTTTTCCTTTCTGGATCGTCAAAACAAGGCTATCAGTTGGGGGTACCCTCTACCCAAACATTCCCTGGGAGCACCAGCCCTGATCTGTCCATCATTTCCATCTTCTATTTTGGCTTTGGTAGGAGTTGAAATGTGCTTGCTGCCTCTCTCTAAGATCTGAGGCAGATGACAAAGACTAAATTTGTACAATCAAAGTTTGTATGATGAGGCAGGAACTCTGGGAAGGCTAATGTTCCCTTTCTATCTCCTTTCCTCTCTGTTCTGCCTTCCTCAACCCAGGGACAGACTCCTAACTCAAGACCCTGAGACTAGAGGTCAGCCTTACTCAGAATGTGGCATCTGGATGATGCTTACATAGACAGCAAGAAACTTTAGACATGCCAGTGTTCCTCTAAAAGACTTCTCATCTGGGGCACCCCAGATGAGACCTAACCCCAAGCACTCTGAGGGCCATGAAGGTGGCGCTCAGGGCTATGTGAGAGCCTGCTTCTTCTGTAGAATAGGCTCTTACTCCTCAGACAGGACTCAACTCACTGAGTAGGGCAGAAACAGTGCTGTCTCAGGACAAACTAAAGGGCAGACAGCCAGTCTGTAGCCTGAGAAGGGGAGAGGGCTTGTCTGGTGCTTGGCTCCTGAGAGCAGAGCAGACTCTTCCCAGACATCAGGCTATGCGCATGCCTGCCATCAGCTCTCTTGCCCATATAGTGGGACAACCACGGGGTGCATCCACTGCAGATAGATGTTGCTGGTAAGTATTCTATAATCCAGTCAGAGCTCACCAGCAGGAACACCAGAGAAAGAGAATAAAAAAGAGTGGGGCACTAAACCTTTTTAGGGGTCTTTAGTACACAGGCCAGGGAGCCAAGCCACAAAACCCCAAACCTTAACGTAGACCCACGACTCTGGGCCAGAACTCCTGTCCTAGCATTTCCACCTCCAACAAAGCCACTTTCCAAACTGCCCCACAGATGACTATCCCCCACAGGATCACATGACAGAGAGAGGGTGGTGCCAAGACACACTCTCCTTCCTGTGCCTGTGCGGCAAGCAACTGCTACCACACCAGCAACTGTAGAAGAAAGGACCCCCCTCAGAACCCTAGAAACCAGTTTACACTCGTAAGACACTGCCCCCAACACCTGACCAAGAAGAGCAGCTCAGCCTAACTCTGCATTCAGCTTCTTTCCTACCTTGGTAAACAGGAAACAGCCATTCAGACAGCTGGATAGAGGTTCACGGTCTCCCAGTACATGGGACTTGCCATGTTCTGTACAAATTGCTTCAGTACACAATCCTCACCAATACACAAGGCCACCTAGAGACCAGATTCCAGATGACTTTCCCGTTTAGGCAAACGAGGGATGGGACCCAAGGGGTCTCCTCTCTCATCAAATGGTGATTCATGACAGACGGGGGTTCTGGAGAGTCCTCATGGCAGTACCAACACTGATAATGGGTACATAGAGAAAAAGAAGGGAAGTCACAGAAGGCTTCACACTGCCCAGGCAGCCCTCTTTCCTAAAGCATAGTTTATTTCAAGTGGTAACAGCATATATAAGTCCCAAAGGAAGGAGGGAGGAAGGAAGGAAGGAAGGAAGGAAGGAAGGGAAAGAAGGCCCCACCTCCGAAAGAAGGGAACAGAGTCAGAGAAGACCTCAGTCACCTGAGGCTCATTTACTTGGTCCAGGACCCCTGTTAGTTACCAGGCATCTCTGCTCCACCCCGGGCCCCAAGTTGGGTCCTGGGGAAACAGATCAATGGGCACTGAGTTCCTGCCCTTCAGAAAATCCCAGCCTGATGGAGGAAACAGATGGGGAAGCAGATAACTATGAGGTCATGCAAAGAATGGAGCAGGAGGGAGACATCTGTGGTGCTATGTGTGCACAACCTCCCTTCTATTTGGCGTTCTGCTTTTGACTTTTTCCACACAACCTTACCCAGCCTTTCCTGCTTCTTTGTGTGCTAAAGGCCGACCTAATCACACATGGGCACAGTCCTCTCTCCCTGTGCTGCGTGCTCCTCAGTGACAGTCCTGCCGCAGCTTTAGTTGCTTCTGCTGTAGAGACAATTCACAAAACACCTCTAGCCTCTAAATGTTGGCACTACACTCCAACTGTTTTCACTTTCTATTCTTATCTGTCCACCTAAGGAACGCACACACACACACACACACACACACACACACTTCAATGCAAATATTATCTTCTCTCACCCAAAACCCTAGGCTTCTGGCTATTATACCAACAATATGAACTGAAAACTTCACAACCACCCATCAAGATTCTCTTTTCTCAGGCCTAGCAAAATGGTTCAGCAGAGGGCACCAGCTGCCGAGCCTGACGACCTGAGTTCCATCCCCAGGACCACATGTAGACGAGAGAACCAACTCCCCCAAGTTATCTCCTGACCTTAAAACACACTCGTTCTCAAGATTTTTTGATCTCTGTTTCTCATTAGTTCAACGTGGCCAGCCCAGCTGACTGTTACTCATGACAAGCAGCTGTAGGGACATAACGAGGAGCTAGAGTGAGCTCAGCCATGGAGGAGGGCCTGGGTTTGCCCCATGCTAACAGGCTAAACAGCCTACAGACACTTCTCAGAAACTGCAAAGCACCTCTGCAGGTGGGGAGGGCAGCAGCAGCAGGAGTGGCATCTGGTGTCCTGTCACTCACCTCTGGCACGTTTGCTATGCATATTACATCAAGCTCTTAATTAAACTGAGCTGTTTCATCCTTCCAACTAATACTGTGAAACAAGTCTTAGGGTTCCCATTCCCCAAGCAAGGACACTGAGCGGAGTGGTTCATGATCCTACCCAAGGTGACAGTTGGCAAGTGGCAGAGTCACCGATGTCTCAAAGCCAAGCTGATGTGCTCTGCACTGCCTTGGGATCCCTGTGGGAAGCAGCCAAGTGGGAGCAACACAAGGAGAATGGCAGCGCTCCAGGCTGCTTTATGGCACTCATAATAAAAGCCGTGTGTGTGTGTGTGTGTGTGTGTGTGCGTGCGCGCGCGCTGCTTTAAATTCTAATAATAATAATTATTATTATTATTATTATTATTATTATTATTTTATTTGCGTGTGTGTACATGTGATGTGTAAGGGTGCACACATCCTATAACACTTGGGAAGGTCAGAGGACATCTATGGGTTCCAGATCATAGGTTTTCAGCCTTGCATGGCAACTGTGTTTACCCACTAAATGAGCTATCTCTCAGTTCTATGTGTGTTTAGGGCTGTTGGGCTGTTTTTTGTAAATTCCTTGAGGACACGGACCATGTCTGTCATCTTCAGGGCTCCATACCTAGCAGAAACTTAACAAATGTGAAAGGAAAGAAAACTATGAGGGTCTTTCTTGGCTGACCAACCTACTCCTGCCAGCAGACTAGCGAGACCTCACATCCCCGGCTGCCTGCAGGCCTCTCTGCTGCCCTGCCTATGCATGTCCCTCCCAAAGGGCAGAGGACAAGCAATGGACAGGAGGAGAAGGGAAAATCTGGGCTTTCCCTACCACAAAGAAAACAAAGCAGCTTCAGACTGAAGAAGAGATAGGAGAGGGGGGCTGGGGAGGTGGAGGGGGTTCCCTTGCCAAAACTACTCAGCATGTTCTTTTACCTCTTGCTTGTACAACAGAAGGCCACAGGGGTTAATTTCCAGTGACAAAGGGAGTCATCAAGTTGGAGGCTTGGTGACCACAAGCTTCTTATTTCTTTATACCCCGGGAGGTTTTCCTGCTTTGAAGCTTCATGGCCCAGCCCCTCCATAGCACCTGCCACAATCCCTCAGTCCTGCCAGCCAAAGCTACTCCCCTTTTGCTTCC
Organism: Tokudaia tokunoshimensis; assembly: GCA_036184795.1. Lineage (NCBI taxonomy): Eukaryota > Metazoa > Chordata > Mammalia > Rodentia > Muridae > Tokudaia > Tokudaia tokunoshimensis. The sequence goes on along the minus strand of BTHU01000004.1, from coordinate 135,067,781 downwards.
TAGAAAAGCAAGGCCCCAGAGAAAGGTTTAGTCTCTGTCTTCAACTACCTGTGACCCCAACCCCAGTTTTAATAAGCATTCACCCCATTCCCCACCAACACACATCCATACTAGGATGAACTTCATGTGACTAGTGTAGACCAGATCTCAGAGTAAATCAGTATGACCTCTCGGGAGCAGTCTGGCACCAAGTACTCATGTCACTGCTGGACTCGAGGCCTGCCACAAAACTGATAACGTGCCACTGTTCCCTTCTGAGCCTCCCTGGTAGATATGCTAAGTGTCCCAAGAAAGGGCCCAACACAAGCACATTACATTCTTTTACTGTTGTGGGTGAGAAAGAAACCGGTGGGAAGAGAAAAGCTTCTTCCAGTATGTAAGGCATCAGGTGAGACCACTGAGTGGTCTCCAGAGCCTTAGCGAAGGACCATCACTGCCTGCGTCAACCCTCTAACCGTCCAAGGAGGGAACTCTATACCTGTGCTGACCTACCACCACCTGAGGTTCAGAAACCTGTGGGCTAACAGAGGCTTTCCTCTGCTCTTTCTCAGGCTAACCACTCTATGAACTTAGGCCCACTATCTGGGCCTAAGGCTGGAATCTCCCCAGCACACACATCTCCACACAGTCAGAAATTATATAGTCAAAGTCTTACTCTTACCACAGCTATGGCCAAGCCAAGGACTCTCTGACCCTCAGGTACACATATCCCCAAGATCACCGTATAAGACTTTTTTCTCAGCTGTATCTCCGGAAGTCAACCCGAAATGAATGCTCCACTTGAGCTGAAGGGAAATTAGATAGATGCACAAACAAGTGGTATTAAACGTGCTGTGGGCTATCAAGTCCTCTCGCCGGTTGGACCAGTATAGTCTTCATAGTGTCTATGCTCTGCTTCTGGGGTGGAGAGCCTCCACCCTATGCTGATGTGTCAATCAATGGGGAAGAGACCATACAGTAAAGGATAGGTGGCCAGAAAGATCTGGGCCCTTGGGCTCAGCCCTCAGCACTCAAGTCAGTACTGTCTCCTCTGAGTCCTGCTTCTCATCCGCTTCAAGCTCCCCAGGATTAAGGCCTGGGCCATCTCTTTCTCTTGCTTAGCTAACTCCTCTCTGCCAGGCCTGGGCTCAATAGAGGAGATGCCAGTCTTCTGCTGGAGAAAGCCCCTCCCATTTACTCCTGAATTTTGCAGAAGCCAGGGCCTCTGGCCAACACGGGAAGGGCAAGAGCCGGAAGGAAGCAGCAGGGCCTATACACAAAGCCTCTCTGAGGCCATAAAAAGGAGCCCCTCCCTGCTTCCCCCAGGATGGGCCTGGTTCCTAGGAGGTGAGAGTAGAGCACGAATACTTGTGCCAGGCACAAAGCCACTACAGCCTCTCAAAGGCTAGCCCAGCACTACCTCAGACCTCTTCTTGGAAAGGAGAGCAAAGGAGAGCGTGAGAGTACCAAGTACTGAGCCAGGAATGCAAATAGAGACTCTTGAGATCAACCCCACAGTGCCCTCCAACTCTCCTCACAGCTCCCAAGCACTCAGCGCATGGCCCAGTACTCCTTGCTCTCAGGGGGCCAACAAGCAGATTCTCTAGAAGCCTCTAGGAGCCTGGGTTTCCAGTTCTCTGGAGCTGTGGGAGCAACCATGACAAGATGCTATAAGAAGCTCCGATTCTGAGGCTACAGGAGAAACACTAAGGCCACAACAGATGATGCTTGGGGGACTCAAGCAAGGCAAAAGAGGACAGTATAGAAGGGCTTCAGAGTCTAAATGCTGTCTCCCGAAGGTCACACACACTGTATCCAGCTTTACAGAGAAAAATCTTTCCTTTATAGCCACTAGGCGCCAAATACCTCTCTAGCTTAGTCTGCCCACAGTGTTCAGATCTGTACTACAGACCTGGCCTAGACCACTGAGGTCACTCTCCAAAAACAGTGATCCGGCTTAGACGGATAGTATATATAACATAAAGGACAAATGAGCCTTTACGCCACCAGTGCAAGGTGGGTCGGGCCTTTGTCCTTGCAGCATGCCTCAACCATCCTTCGGACAGAGCGGCCCATGCTTGCCTCCTTCACAGCGCTCACCACACCCTGCAATTATCTGTCTGGCTGTTTTTGCCCTAACTGTATGTTCACTACTAGACTTCACAGTGCTTGCCACAATGAGAAGCCAGAGCACACATGGCACCCTGCTTGTTCAGTGAGGCCCAAGGAAGCCACAGTTCTTTTTTATTGAGATTTATTTTTATTTTATACATATGAATATTTGCCTGAATGCATGACTTTATGAGTGCCTACAGAGGCCAGAAGAGGGCATCAGATTTCTGGCAAGGACTAAGGTTACAGATGACTGTGATACACCACACAGGAGCTGGGAATCACAACCTAGGGCCTCTAGAAGAGCAGTCAGTGCTCTAACCACATGAGACATCTCTCCAGCCTCTCCCCTCCCTCCCTTTTTAAAGAAAGTGGCTAGGCTGACATGAAGGCAACCTAGTTGAGTGCTACCATAAACTGGCAGAAGCAGGAGAAACCCCACCAAGCTAGGTGTGCCCAACATAGCAGCTGGGCCCACCCAACACCTGATGAATAGATACAGGAACACAGAAATGGAGGTACACTGGAACCTTGAGACCCTATTCTCTGTAGAGGTACTGATAGCTGTTACCATGAACTAGTAGGGTTAAGTCCAAGGACGAGATGCTCTGGTCTCCATGTCAGACAGCACCTTCACTGTAGGAGGGGAAGGTCTGGGAAGGCTAGGTTCCTAGCTGTCTAAGGACCATGGCCCAGGACAAGACTGGAGGGTGGTACAGTGCAATGAGTCTAGCTTGTCCACTGATGAAAGCCTGGGCTGGATAAACCCATGTGACCAGAATGTAGGACAGAGGTCAAGTATCTACACAACAGTCCACCTTATTGTCATACCCTAGAGTAGGAGAATAAACAATACTATAGCAAAAATCAGAAATCCCTCACTTAAGTATGCTCCATGACCTCACTCCTGGGATCTTTGTTTCCTTATAGGGACAATTAACTCCTGCTTTCCCTGGAAGCACGGAGCTATTGCAGAGGGTGAGAAAACGCACCATGCACTCACAGAACATTATTCAAACACCAGATCCTTCCTTCCTTCGCTGTTCTCAAACTCAAGGAGACAAGCACACCCCAGTAGAAAGCAGAATTCTGCTGTTAACTAATGTGAGGGCAAAGGGAAGGTGTGACTAAGGGCCTCAGGGGTCAAATGTGCTGCTGGCCATTTCTCAGACATCTCTTATGCTTAGATGCAATCTTACTTCATTAACTTTAACCTGTAAACTCCATGAGGAAATTTTTTTTTTGTTTGTCTGCTTTTTGTTTTTCGAGACTGAACTCACCTTGCAGCCAAGGCTGGTCTCTATATAACTCAGTATGTAGCCAAGGTGGCTTTGAACTTGCCATACCTGGCTAAGAATTGTTTTATAGAAAATAACTTACCCAGGGTCACAAGAACCCACTGCCTCTAGCCACACATTTGAGTGTTCACAGCTCAGTTACCTGGAGGGTAGGATTAGCTGCCCAAGGACACTAAGGTATCCCTTGTCATTATCAGAGATTCCTCCAAGGCACAGAGCACTCTACACGGCTACAAGGTACACCAAAACATTCATGTCCTCCTCCCCAGAGCCTCTCCAAAGACTCTCCTGAGGTGCACACTGACCTCGCCAGTGTATTCAGTTAAGGATACACTGTCCTTGAAACCATGCTCCATAGGAAAGGAGAGAGTGAAAAGAAGACACTCTGAGTTGGTAGAAGCGGGTGTAGCCCTACGATTCCGGGCGGTGTCACAGTACTTCCTGGAAGACCGGGCCTCCCCTATCATTCACACAGTGAGGCCAACTCAAGTGCTGAACTGGCTTAGAGACAAACCCTGATGTCCAAGCAGCCACTGTCAGCCAACTAACTGCCTTCTCTCCACACCAATGCCTATGGCAGTAGAAAGTCGAGGCCCTGCTGAGAACTGCAGCTTCAGGCCCTTCATCAAAGGACCTGGTGGCCAGGCACCAGCCCCTGACCACCACAGACCCATCTATTCTTCTAACCTGGCCCTCCTGGGCACTCGATCCTATTGCTCCCCTGTCAAATTCCACATATTAAGCATGTTCACCACAGTGCCCTAGGTGCCAAGTACTTTACACAAACACTCAAGCCTCATTAGGAACCCTGAAGTCGGTAAGATGAGAAGCTCGGAAGGATGCGCAGCCATTGGAGCAGGAGTGCCGCGGACAGTGTGCACTCACTTGCCCAGGGCTTTACTACTCTGCACTCAGCCCTTTTTCTCATCACTGAATTCTGGTCTTGTCTCCTCCACAAGTCAAGTAATGGGGTGTGCAAACAATGTTTATTGAGCAAATAAATGACCATAATTCCAAAGGGCCACCTGAAGCAATGTGATCAAGTTCTCTAAACTCCAACTCAAGTCTATATGCATCTATGCAGACCCCTCCTTCCAGACACAAAGGCCCAGGAGAAGCTGGAATGTTGAGCTTCCTGGTGCTTGCTCAATTTTGCTAGTCACTTATGAAGCAGGTTCAGAAAACAAAGTCCCCTGAACAGGGGACCTGGAAACTCTCACAGCAGGCAAGCCTGGAGTGCCGAGGAAACAATAAGAGGTCTAACTTCCCCTGGAAAAATGACAGTTAAAGAGGAAACACATGGCGGGTATGGCCAGCTCTGGAGATCCAAGCGCATGCTTCATGCTGTTCTCTCACTGGGAGCCAGCAAAAAGGAATCCTTGAGGACATCTGCAGAACATTCTTAGGAGCTGCGGACCTACCCTCAGAGCCAGCCCCTTGGTACTGCAATCTTCACCACAAAAACAGAGTCAGAGCCTAGGAGGGCATCTAGGCTGCAGATGCTCAGGAGGTCTCCTCTGCCTGTAAATACCATCGAAACACGGAGGCTTCTCTTCACAAGGGACAACACAGGCTACAGAAAACATGAGACCAAGGCCTACCACCAACACAACTTGGGAGCAGAGTCCTATGAGGACTAGCCATGCAGTCAGAGCGAAAAGTCTGTTTAGCTGGGCAGGAAGTCTATGGCTGCTTTTAACTCACTAAATTCTGCAACATAAATGCCAGACACCAGCCTGACTTCAGTCACACAACCAAACAGCATCAAAGCACTTTTCAAGCCAGACCGCTGCCTTAGCCATCAGAAGGTGCTAACTAGTTTCACAAGTGTCACAGTGAGAGAACTGAAGATTTAGGAAATGGCAGTCAGTCCGTACTCAGTTCTGTGAGCATCCTGAGGGCAGGCAGTGGTCGTCTTTCTCTCTGGCCTGACTTCAGGCAAAGATAAGGTTATCAGCAAAAAGTCAAATACCTGAGGCATCTGAACAAGAGACCAGACAGGACCCAGCTGGCAACTCAATCCTTTTCACAATCTGCAGGAGGCTGCAGGTCTGGGAACCCAAGGCAGTGAGGTACATTCGGGCAGAAGTGGGGCAGGACTTCGGTGGGGGCTCCATTCACAAGGTGTGGAGTCTACACAGGCTGGTTTGCAGCCTTCATTCTGAACCCCAACAACCACAGGGCCAGCCCCAATGAAAACATGCATATCTCTGGGTGACCTCTGTGGGTACAGGAAGATGACATCCTCTGTATTCCTGCCACCCACCCTCAAAGACCCCAGTGAGACAAAACAGACTAGATGGTTCTGTCTCTAACCCCCTTCTTTCTGTCCAGGCCCCAACTCACAATGACATCCAAAACCCCAAACATTTTTCTCTACAGAAACTCGTTCTACATGACAGGTGAATGGATAGGTAAACAATGTGCGACAAAAAAAAAAGTTTCCTCTTTTTTACTGAGTAGTGAGTTAAAGAGAATGTGAACCTGTCTCAGCCCTCCTCCCTCCAAGCCCTTTCTTTCTCTTAACAGTCACATTAGACCTCCCTCAGAAACCCCATCCCAGGGTCTAGGAGGACAAGCTTAGCTACTTGCTATTAATAACTGGTTCTTAAACATCTGTAATGTCTCCAATCACATCTATTACATATTTAGTTGGCTTACTTTACACCAACTATCTCACTTCCAAAAGTGACTATTTATAGTAAATATACTTCTACTAACTTACAGAGGAACCAAGGCTCAGAGAAGGAAAGCACCTGTCTGGGTGATGCACAACTAACACACTGACTTCAAATGCATACCTGTCTTCCACCACTGGACTACACGTACTGCGTACTGGTCACACACCCGGTTTACAATGCAGCTGTTACCAAGAACTAGCTACCAGGGAACTGATGCCACCACTCAAACACAGGAAATACTACAAATTCAAAATGCCATGCCGGCAACCTGATGTCTGAGTGAAGCCTCAGGACTACTGGAACTGTCTGCAGTCCCATCCCCCAACACTGAAACTCACTAAAATGTTCTTCCAGTGGAGGCCAGGGCTAATGGCCACTGATGATGGTTAAGTGCCAATTCTGTTTGGCAGCTATGTCAGACCTGAAGTTTGTAGTTGAGGATGGCTGCCTTACCACAAAAACCTTCCTTCCTCCTCATCTCCTCGCCCATCTACATACATGTACACCATACCCAGGAAGATCTGTGGGACCTTCTCTTCGTTGTTACTTCCTGACACCACCCCCCTTCTCTTACACAGACCTGGTTCTGAGGCTAGGTCTCTCAACCATAGTCTCTTTGGGGATTCTTACAAGAGACATCTCAAAGCCTGGAGTTGCAAATACATCATCTCAACGGGGAGGACAGAGCTGAGTGCCCATCCTGCCTCACACGAAGAAAAATGACTATCAGAAAGAGCTGAGGTTTCTTAAAACCCCTTATTCACTACTCCCACCAGAGACTTGTAAAAACCCACCAAACTCAGGTCTGGGAAGGCTAAGACAGGAAACCAGGGGAGCAACTCTGGGCTACCCTGTGGTCAGTAGAACATCCAACACAAAGGACTGGACCTCAAACTGGCTGTCAGCTCTGGAGAGGAGAACCCCAAGGCCAGGGAACCTTTCTGAATGCAAGCTCCTTGTTAAATGCTGCAAGGGCAAAGGAGCCTGGTTGTCCTACCCTGGCTCTGGCTTTGGACGTCTGGCTATCAACATGAATCTCCAAAACTCAAGACTTGGGACACACACACACAAAAAAAAAAAGGCATGGGGGAGGGGGGAGCGCAGCCACGGTTTTAGCTTTTGTACCCCACCCGCCCTAAGGACCACCACGTTCTTCCCTGTCTCCAAGAGGGAGATGAGTAGGCCCACTTTGCTCCACAACCAGCCCTACCCCAACATCTGCCTAAGTTCTACATGAGGATTCCAAAGGTTCTCGTGCCAATAAGGCCATCCCGGAGCTCTTAAAGAGTTTTCACAGACAGCACTCTATGGAGAAATGGCAGTGGGCAGGAAGGTCTTGTCGGTTCCCCAGGTTCTCAGGTTGGATGAAGGGGTTCCTGCCTTGGCTTCCCCTCACAGCCTCTGACAGCCAACCGATTCTAGGGGCTAGAATCCCACTCCCACTTGTCCAAACAGTGAGGACTTTTAGGCCTCAGGGCAAAGTGCCTGGAACACTCCCCCCTGCTGGGGGAGGGGGTGTCCTATCAGGTGATCCAAGACCCGGATGCCCCCCCTCCACCCGCCCCAGGGTGACCACCAGGGACTGGGCGGAGACGGGGCGCCAGGCGCGAGGCCCGAAAGTTTGCCCAAGTGTTTGGGAGGCGGGCAGGCGAGAGGCAGGCCGGAGTGGGGCGCACTTACTGGACCCCTCGATTTTGTCCGCGCCGCGGCTCCATGTGATCTGGCGCGTCTCCAACTTGACCTGGAAGGTCTTCCGTTCTGGCCGCTGCGACTTCTTGGAGTAGAACAAAGTCATGACGGTGCCCACCTCGAGGCTGCGGCAGAGGTGCAGCACCTCGGCTTCGGAGGGCGCGCCGGGCCCGCAGCCGTTGGCGCAGGGGGTCGCGACGCCCGCCATGCTGCAGCGACCTCGGCGACGCAAGCCGGCGGGCCCGGGGCGGCGGAGGCGGAGGCGGCGGCCGGGGAGGCGAGCGGGACCCGGTGGCAGCTCCTGCGGGCGGACGCGGGGCGGGGACTGAGCGCGGGGGCGGGACGGGGCGAGGCTCCGCCCTCAGCGCGCCCGGGAACAAAGGCGCTCTTGGGGACGACCCCCGCCCACCGCCGCGCCTGCGCTCCGCGACCCGGGGCAGGCCGCAGCAGGCGGACCTATACACCTCGGTCCCGCCGAGCTTTCCCCGCGCAGGCCTGACACTACGCGGGGCACAGCCGCCCGTCACGCACGCAACCCCGCCCACAGGCTGCGGCCCGTCAGTCAGGCGCGCGCGCGGGTCCCCGTCCCGCACGGGCCCCGCTGCAGTGTGCACGCCTCCCAGGGAGTGAGGGTGCCGCGCGCCCCCCGGCCCTCCCGCCAGTCCCGGTTACCTGGGAAGGCTGCCTGGCGGAGGGAGCCGCGCCAGGCTGGCCGCCTCACACCCGCGGTGGCGGCGGGGGCGGGCCCTCCGCGCACCCTCTCCGGGGGCGGGGCGCACCCGTGGATTGGCCAGCGGGCCGTGAGTGACAGCACGCCTGCCACGCCCCCTCTGCGCAGAAGTCTTTTGCAAGGGCTGAGCCGACGGGTCCTAGGGTGGCCTTCGAGGGTGTCCTCTCGGGAACGGGTCACGCAGGTGTGGGCAGGGCCCTCAGACCCTCGGACGCGGGCCCCGTGGCCTTCGAGGCCTCTCGCGTGGGCCGCTGCCCTCCTCACGTTCCGCCCGCACCCTACCTGCAGATAGACTCCGAAGCTCTGGTTTTTCCTCGACCTTGTTTTCCTCTGGACTCAGCGCCGGGCCAGTTGCCCGGTGGCTTTCCCTCTGCGCAGACACAGGTGACCCCAGTCCTGGGTCTCCCCTGACCTCCCGACCCAGGCATCTCGTTATCTGCGCCACCGCCTTGCCGTCCTCATCACAGGGCTCCTTTCACAGGATACACCTTCTCCGTATGGCAGCAAACTCCTGAGGTTGGGAAGCCCCACACCTTGCCAGGAACCCTTTTTCTTCTCTGCCTCACCCCTAGGTAATCCACTGAGGCTCCTCCCTCCTGCCTTTGGGGCTCTCTCCACTCTACCCACGATCCCGAGGACCCATCTTCTCTCTGTGCACTACTGATCCTCTTGGGTCTTGCCTGAATCTGTGCTTCAGAATTTACCACTAAAATGAAATTAAGTCCTCTCAGTAACGCACGTGAATTCCCAATGTGCTTCAAATCAGCACAGCCTCGTGGCCCAGCAGTCTGGTCTTGCCTTCGCCTGCCTCTCCTGCTACATCTCTCACCCATGACTCTCCCTCTATTCTCCAGACATGACACCTGTCTGTGACTGTCGAATAACTTAAAATCAGCCCTCCAAAAGCCGCTCGCTGAACAGCACGGGTAAACCCGAGGGCATCCCTTGATCCTGCTGTCTGACAGTTGACCAGCTACCGTGCAGCTCTGGACAGCTACCTGCATTTCAGAGGTGAGAAGTCCCACACAACATCCGGTTTGCAGAAAGGCTTCCCTGGGATTCCTGAGACTAGAACTTGTGAATGTACGAGTTGGGACAACCCACCCAGCTGGGCCACCTTCAGCTTTGCCAGACTGAAATGGTGACAGATGTGCTGTTTCCCTTGAGGGTGGTCCTCAAGAAAGTCAGAATTCAGTACAGTACTGAGGACCTTGGTCCTAAGGGATTGGGTAGTTGAGATAGACTGACTGCCACCTAGTGACAGGCCTCTAATGTAGGAGGAAACTGGAATTGACCTTGGCTCCACAAATCATAATCGTAATTATCTTCTAATCAAGGTTTCAGAGCCACACGACTTAAAGTGAAGCCACATAATAAGTGGGAACCTGAGTCCATATGTTTGTTCCACAGGAGAGCGCACTGGGGGAGAGGTAATCTGGGTGGTCATTCGCTAGCTGGCCAATCATTAAGTAAGAGGACATATGTCCTTGTCTGTAGGACTTCAAGAGAGGCCAAAAGGTGTAAAAAGATGGACATATGCATTTTGAAGGGTGGGCTGGAAGACAGTACTTTCCAGGCAAGAATAACATGTACAGAGGCCCTGGGGTTTTTACTCGGTGGAGGGAAATGGCCAGCCAGGATGATCAGAGAGGGCAGATGGGGCTGAACAGGGCCTTCCCTGCCTGCCTGGTCTTGCCGGTTCTCCCTCTTAAAATGTTGTAATCACTGTTGAGCTTTCTGTGCCAATGCCAGCAGCCTAGGGGCTGCAGTATGCTTTAGAATTCTATTCTCTGGGAGCTCCCTTGTGTTTAGCTCAAACCTTTTTTGCTTTTGTGTCTATAACATGACAGCCCCCCAGGGGCTCCATGAATTTCTTCCAACAGCAGTTTGTTTGCCAGGCCTATAATTGGGGAGCAGGGCCTCATTTACCCCTTACTAGCTTCCCAGGACTTAGGTGTCTCCTTCTACCAAACGAAGTTTGGGAAAAGTGGGGCACACACAGGGTGTAGCCAGTATGGGTTTCCCCAGCTCAGCATATATCAGGACGCGTAGGTGTCACTGGTAATGTACACACATTTGTGCTGTCTGGGAGGTGCCCTAGCACCCACACAAGGCGCTTGCCTGTGACATCACCCAGACTAGCCCAGCTTGGGGCTTATTTCAGGAAACACTCATGCTTCAGCATGGCTTAGCTTATACCAAGTCTATGCCTGGAATCAAGGAGAAACTGTCCAACTGCCCCTCTGGCCTGTGGATTTGATCTCACAGACATTGTATTTAATAACTACTTAGAACAGTAGTAAGCATATTGTGAATATAATAGAGCTTCTTTATTTACAGTTACCATGTGGGTCCTAGAGATAGAATTTAAGCCATCAGGTTTAGCAGCTAGCACCTGTACCCACAGAACTATCTGTTTTCTGTTTTTAGTTATTTTGTACATGTTTGTCAAAGCTTGGTAGCTCAGGCTTGTCTTGAATTCAGCAATTCTCCTGACCCAGCCACTCAGCCTTGCTGGGATTACAAATGTGAGCTACTATGCCTCCCAGCTAGATTGGAATTTGTTTTAGGGTGCTGTCTCTGATAGGTTAGTGGGTAGAGTGCTTTTTAGGTAGCAGCCCTAAGGTCAGCATTGTGGAGGGAACAGGAAGGAGATAGGAGTGGGACCAACCTCTGCCAACTTCCAGGGAACTGCACTTTTCAGTACTATCCTGGAATGGAAGTTCATTGTTGTACAAAAAGTTCATCCTCAGCCTCATGGTCTTGGTGATCTTATGGACCGGCAGCTGGATTTCTATTTACACTTCTTCCAGAAGTGATGAGTCTCTCTTTGAATGGGAAGCAGGCTTTGCTTACTGCATTTTTCTTCAGGTATGGTCTTGCTTGTATAACCCAGACTGGCCTTAAACTTGAGGCCTCCCAAGAATTGAGACATCCAGTGGGCACTACCACACCAAGCTCTTTAAGAAAAATAGAGAGCACTTAAACACAAAAGGACAAAAATGCTGTGTTGTTGAAATGGGAGATGTGATTATGTGATTGTAAGAGCAATCATAACATGGTTTAATTGGTGAACGGGCTGCTGTGATTGAGAAGCAAATGTGGCTAAGCTTTATAGTAGCTGAAGTAGTAACTCTCAATGTTTGCTAACTGGTTCTTTGGAAAGGGGATAACATTTTCCTGGAACTATAAGAAAATATTCTCACATGGCTATGTGTTTGATTAAAATAGCAGGCTAGTACCAAGTGCTAACACACTTTAATTTGTTCCTTATAATGACTGACTATATAAGTCATTGAGCGAGTATAGAAGTAGCTCAATTTAATTTAAAAGCATAGTCATGTTCCATTCATAGAGGGAGACAAAAAAATTGAAGTGTCTGGTTAATCCATTCATCAAGAGGTGTTCTATTGTTTCCTTACTGTTACCACACACAGCAAGCACTTCCTAAGTACACACCTCAGTGAACCTACAGTATAGGCCCTTGTCCTCTGACCTGCAAACCTATTTATAGCTCCACCCCCTCTGACATCATAACCTCTGGGCTCCTTAAGTAGATTGCATTCTCAGTCCTTAAAGAAACTTTAGGGGTTTTTATGCAGTTTGTTTGTTTGTTTTTACTTAAGTTAAAAATCATACCTGCAGGGAGGGGGGGATGACACACACCTTTAATCCCAGCACTTGGGAGGCAGAGGCAGGTGGATCTTTATGAGTTCGAGGCCAGCCTGGTCTACAGAGCAAGTTCCAGGACAGCCAAGGGTACACAGAGAAACCCTGTCTTGTAAAACAAAACCACATAACTCACACCTGCCCCAAGAGTTCCCAACAGCCTCTTCTGTCCACAGCCCTGGCTGCCCCACCGCTGATTGTCCCTGTTAGCTCTCTTCAGCCGGAACGGCAGGTACAGTGCCGGTTTCACCGAGGTCAGGCATGTGGTACTGAAGACAGAGGGGAAGCTGAGACCCGGGTGGACTTGCTTTTACCCTCCCACCCTTTCTTCCAGCACACATCCCTACTGTGCCTTCTAAAGGATCTCAGCAGGGCAGGAACACATCAAGCCTGTTCCAGAAGTGGCTACAGAAATGTCTACAGGCCATGTTCTGTCTGACAAGGGCACAGAGCAAGTAGGGCCTTATCTAGATTCTTTAGTGATTGTGGGAAGACAGCAAAGTGAGAGGTGCTGTGTATTCATGAGATACAGCCTCTCCAAATGAGGTAAGTACTCCTTTCACAATAAGGTATTTTGTGGAGTGTTTCTGCAAAGGAAGTGCAAAGGTTTAAAGATAAATGATTAAAATGCCAGGTATTTATTTGTTCAGTGACACATGTATACTTTGAGTAGCATTACTGAAAACCATTTATAAATATTGATTGCCTACATTCAGTCCTATCAGTAAACTTTGCATGAATCTTGAGTCTTTTTCACCATGAAGAACCATCCAAGGTTATCAAAGCACATTGCCTTCACTGCTTCTGAAAGCCTAGTCTTATTGAAGAATAATTTACACATAAGTTGTACCCACCTTTTTTTTTATTATGTATGTGAGTGTTTTGTCTGTGTATATTTATGCGCACACAGAGGTCAGGAGAAATTATTGGATCACCTGGAACTGTTACTTGGTTGGCTGTGAGCCACCATGTGGGTGTTAGACTCCAAACACCAATCCTCTGCAAGAGTAACAAGGATTCTCCACTGAAGCATCTCTCTACCCCCAAGATCAAGTTTGAGTTTAAAAAACACACTCCTTGTAACTTCTACCTAGACAGTATATAGGGCAGATCTGCTGTCACTGGGAATTTTAATCTAAGAATAATTGCCTTAATGTGACAATAACATATCTTCACATCTTCAACAGATACACGCTAAGGCTGATAATCACTGCATTGTTTTAAACATATTATAAGGATTCTCAGATGTAAGTACAGACAGGGCAGTAAGTAGTGAGCCTCCACCCAACTTTAAGAGTTAATTACGTTGAAGGTTTTGGTGATGGTGGTTTTATGGTGTTAGAGGCAGACCCCCAGGGCCAAGGGCCCTACCTCTGGCTACACCACTAGCCCCAGCTTCTGCAATGATGATCACTTGTTTTCCATAATTTTTTTCTGAAATATTTTTCAAAAATATGTAAGTAAAGCATAATTATTTAACCTAAAAAAAAAATCTATATGGTAATTTCAAAAAGGCTGTTTACTTGGGGTTGTGGGAAAACTCTGCTAAATCTCTTCTCCCTCCCTGTTTACTGATTTGTCAGGGGACTACTTATAAGCATCCAAAACTAGCTTGACTGAGGTCATTTCAGGGTAATATGTTCTCCAAGAAGTGCTCTTTTGTTCAAAACAAGTTGAGAATATTATTATAGGAGGGATTTGCAGGGGCTGAAATAAAAGTTCTTCCTAGCAGAAATGTTTAAAAAAATTAATAAATTTTAAATATTGGGAAAATTCTCATACCTATATGCGGTATAAGTATTTAGGAAAGAAAAGTTGACAAATTACTAGACATGAGATGGGAAGAAAGGTACCAAAGGCTGAAACTAGCTGGTTCAGTGAATGTGGTGCTTTTCACACACAGGAAACCCAGGCCCCAACAGGCCTAGAATATCAAGCCCTGATCTGTCCTCCAGAGGTTTCTGTGGATATCCTGCAGAAGTGTGTGGCTGACAGTGCGTGCAGAGCTCAGGAGGGACTGAGAAGAACCAAAGCAGCTACTGACCTTACATTAAAGGTGTCTCAGCAAACAGCCTGATAGAAATAGGAGTGAAACTGGGCAACATTACAGGAGCCAGAGAGGCATTTTTTAGAAGGAGTGGTCATATACTATGAGTCCTATCAAATAAAATGTCCCTAAGACATGTTTAGAGGATAAACCTGAGAGACCAGTAAAGGATACATATGGGAGTGCAGATTAGCTGCAAATGGGCATGAGGGATGATGGGTGAACTTGTCAGTAGTTACTAAAAAAATCACTTACTACAATGTTGGATTTATGGCATGTAAAGTAACAGCATTCAGTCCCACCCAAAAAGGGCTGAAGCAAGATGGCAAATGAAGACTGCATTTCTCTCCTTGTTGCTTGGTCATTGGTGACCAGGGTTAGAATGCAGGGAGGGACTGAGGTAGACACTGGTTGCAGAAGGTGGGGAATGACAGTGCTGTGGGTGACTCATAGCAGGTACTTGATTGTGAAACTAGGGGAAGAGAGGAGGTGGCTGGAAAGGCTGGGGGTTGTGAAGTGTCTCTCTTCATTTTTTTTACTGTGTTGGTTGTTAGGTCCCAGCTTTTGGAAAGGACAGTGCACTTGCTGCACAGATGGCAAGAGTGTGGGGGATGAATAGCTTGGGTGCCACAGAGAAGCACTCCCCTTTGTCCACAAAAAGGTATTTCTCAGAAGCTGCCCATCTGGCTTCTGCTCTTGCATATGGGCTGGGATTGAGATGTGCTGGGTCATCAAGGATGACAGGTTTGCTCCCATTCTCCAAGCACAAGCATCTTTTAGAGCCTTATATACTTCTATCACTCATCAGCTCCCCCACAGCCCACTGCTGCCCCAATCCTGGCAGCCTCTTCTCAGTCCCAGTCAGGATCAGCTGAAATCCCTGCTCTGTAGCTTTCTTAGTAGAGGCCTGCCACCACTGCCTGGAATGTACTTTGCTATCTGCTGTGTTATCTTGAGCAGCACACACTTGCTCTTCTCGTTATCAGAGAAGACCTGGCAGGTGGAGCTTACCAGAGGTAGGCACTACTTCCTGCTCTATATCTGCCTAGTGTTAAGCAACCTAGTTGTTATCAGGTCCCAAAACTAAGGTTCATTTCTTACCAGCTACCAGCCAGAGGGTATCAGTTGGTTACCGAAGACCTGCTGTTTTAACATTCCATCTGGCTAACTCAGCACTATAGAATTTAGAAACACCTGACTAGAATGTTCTTGGTTCCAAACAGTGATGGATAAACTGTTTTTATTCTCAGGAGTAAGTGCTGCCTTCAATGACCAATGAAGTTCAAGCTTCAAGGAACCAAGAGTTTGCTGCAGTGGTCCCAGCATCAGTGACAACTGAGACCATTAAGGAATGTGGTTCTGAATAGACTGCTTATGCCCGCAAGCTCAGGTGTAGGCCCTTCAATTGGTGACCCATTCGGACCTTCCCTTTAGCCTGGAGTTCACCTTTTCATCTTGAATTTCAGACTTAGGGTAACAGAAGGAACACTTGGTAAGGATTATTGCTACTTTGGGGTATCCAGAGCTCTAGGCTGGTTACAGTTAACTTCTTCGACCAATCAATGCAGAGTCTTCATTCCATCTGAGAGGCTTCTGAGATCTGGTACAGACTGGAGGCTTCACCACATAAGAAAGCTATCCTGTTTTTGTTCAGTACACATGGAAAGCTCTCTACAATTGTTTCCCAAATAAATGAGGCCTTCTCGCTGGATTGGCACTGACCACACTGGGCTTAGGAAGTTCTTAAAGGTTTAATGTACATTCCCTTGCTTTCTGGGCCTATCTTTAGGGATGGAGACTGATACTCTTTATTCCACATCAGGACAGATGTACTTCCAGGTCAAGCCCCATATCATCTTCCCATTGGGCGGGACTGACCCTTGCTGACCTGAATGAATAGACCATGAACTGCACTAAATCTCAGCCCAGAGCCTTTACTCTGGCCTGGGGCCTCATTCACAAACAGGCAGACACTAAGTTTCCGTTAAGTTGTAGGAGTTTATTTTAAATAACCTACAGTTGATTAAAAGGGAATTCATGATAAAAATAGAAGATACTTGAGGAAAGATGTGGGAATGGACTCTGCACACACACTAAACTAACAATGCCTCTAAAACTAATGATTATAGCAAAAAAAAAAAGTCTTCACATTAAAATTTTCCTTTTTATGTTTTTTTTCCATTTTTTACACAATTACAAAAGAAAAAATAAAAGCCCTAAAATCTTGATTATTTTTCCTTTTTGTTTTGTTTTGTTTTTGTTTTTCTTGGACCAATGCTCATTTTCCTCTAAATTTATTGACCTGTGGAAGTTTTTATACACTAAAATCTTTCAAATGAAAGACTGGGGTTTCCAAAGAAAAAGATGGATCTCTTAAAGGGTACAAAGAATGGTCAGAACAAAGGATGATGGGAAAATGGTTTCAGTCACTGATTATTTCATTATCCTCAGACTCGCTTGCCCTTCATCCCTCCCCAACCCCAAGCTACACGATCTTTAAGATCAAGAAGAAGGCTTAAATATTTTAAAATAATTAAAACGAAATAAAAATTCACATTTAAAAAGGAACACTCAAGTCAGGAAATATTTTCCCATCATGCTTTTCTGTGAATAGGTGTCTGAACCAAAACACTGCCGATGTCACAACTGCTTCAAGTTTAATGAAAACTGATTCCCATGACGATAGAATGACAGCTGTAATAGGTGCGCTGGGTTTTTGTTTTGTTCTACTTAATTTTAAATTCCTGAAATAGGGGAGAGGAGGGAGTTTAGGAATTTGTTTCTATTAAAATATAGAAGTTATTGCAAAACCCTAACTGTAAAAACGCACCAGTATAATCAGACTTCGCATAGAGTAGCTGAGAGAATCCAAACATTGCAGCAAAACTGAATTTGCCTGGCAGGATGCTGACAAATTCCCATCCACTTGCTCTCTTGAAAATAAAAACAAAATCCAAAACAAATCATACAGCTAGAATTTTGATATCTGAAATATTTTTAAATAAGTTGTCCATAGGACAACTGGCTCAGCTCTCCTTATAGTATCTCCAGGTCTATCTTTTTGCAAAGATGTTGGTTTGTTAAGACTTATGGCCTCTCCCTCGGGTGTGAGGGCAAGTGAGGCTCAGTTTATCTGCATCTTCCCCAAACCACACTGTTCCTTTTCACAGAACCCCTGCCAAGTCCAGTCAAAACTCGTAGTCCTCATCAGTCATATCAATGGCCCAAGCAAACTTCTCCCTCTGGGTTTTGTTGTAAATCTTCTCAATTGGGACCCCCCATTTTTTGCACCTGCAAAAAATAAAAACATAAAAAATAAACAAGTAAATATGGAGACAACAAAGATTAGTTTAGCTCAGTGATAAGCCACACAGGAGTCCAGAGTTTTCTGGTGTACCAAAATATTCAAAGGACTTTATCGCCTCATTTTTTATCTCAACGGAGATCTCTAAAGTAGGCGTTACTACTTTGATATACAAACAAAAAAGGTAGACTTTAAGCGACAACCACACAGAGATGGTAAAAAAGCAGTGTCTTCATGCCACTAGAACATGCACCTGGGATTTTACACTATGCAGTTTGGTCTGAAGCCCATACTTTTGACCACCATCACACTGCTTCTCAAATCCAGGGAATGGTGAGATGCCTCTGTGGGTGACCTGCTGTTGTTCAACTTGACACAGCTACATATCAGGGGAAGGGAATCTCAATCTAGAAAATGCCCATATCAGATTGCCTGTGGGAAGGTCAATAGAGCATTTTCTTGACTAACTGATGTGAGAAGTTCCAACTCAGCAAGCCAGTAAGCAGTATTCCTTTGTGGTGGTCAATTTCATTTCCTGCTTCCATATACCTGTTTTAAGTTCCTACCCTGACTCCCCTCAGTGACCAGAGAGTTGTAAGCTGAAACAAACACCTTCTTCCCAAAGTTGCTTTTGGGTCATGGTATTTTATCACAGCAATAGAAACCCCAACCAGAACAGCAAGCTTTGCCACCAAGCCTGAAGACCCAACGTATGATCCTCAGGACCCACACGATGGAAGGAGAGAATCTACTAACTCTTGCCAAACTGTCAGCAGACTCCTCATATACAACTTGAGCTAATTAAACATCTTTAGAAATGATCCACTTGCTTGGATGCTACTATGTGGGGCCAGGGAAAACAAGCCTGGAGCAAGAGTAGGGTCTGGAAATCTCATCCTGAGATTGGCAAAGTTAGAGTACTCCCCTCCCCTTCCCTTCTGCCTCACCCTCTTCCCCTTCCTAGGGGAAGTAGTTATTATGTAGCTGGTAGCCAGGTTAAACTTATTTCCCTTTAAAAGGTCATGTTCAGCAGCACCTGGATTTCTTCCTCATGCAGGGAATCACCTTGACCCTGGCCAATGATGTACACTCTCCTTGATAGCCCCTACTCACCCACCAAAGGGTTAAATAACCTCTGTTCTCCCCAATAAATTGAACCAGTTCTCCAAAGCTGTCCCCCAGTTGTGTAAGCTTCCCTTCCTTTAGTCCAGCCTGGTGATGTGCGATGGGACTGGCTACATGGAGAGGGAGAAGCAGAAATGGGGCAGCACTATGTCTATATGAAAAAATAAGGGAGGGAGGAGCTTTGTATCTATGCACAATAGAGAATCTATCTGTGTGCCTTTGTAGACTGGTCTCTAGCTCTGTGTAGGTTTCTTGGATCTATGTTCTTAATTCTTTGCTGTGTCTTTCTTTCCTCTTTGTGTGTGTGTGTGTGTGTGTGTGTGTTTGGGGGGGAGGGTGGAACTCGCTCTTACTTTATTTTCGAATGGAGTCTTTTTATTTAAACTTGGCTTCAAACTTGCATTGATCATCCTGCTTTTGCCTCCTAAGTGCTGGGTTATAGGCATGTACTACCAAGCCCAGGTTACTTTGTGATTAGAAGTGTGATTAGAAGGAGAGTGTCAGTACTCCTCTGGCTTCTGCGGGCATGGGCTCCTACACTAATGGGCCCGTAGGGCACCTAGAATATTTCACTGCGCGTGTAGACAGGGCTCAGCAACCAGAGCTGCAGGCTCCCCTGGAAGAAATGTGAACTTAGACATGGTGTGAGGGAGCTGGCAATACTCCCAGAGACTTTCTGCTTCCCTTAACCAACAGCAGGAGCTGTACACAGGCCTAATGCTTACCAAGCCACTGTGATCCTAGGGTCCAGATAATTGAGTTTGGAGGTCCCCAAGGCAATTTGTTTGTTCTCCTCTCGATCTGTGGCTTGAACCTCCAGCTTCATCAGCTGCTCTTCTAGTCTCTGTACAGCTTTCTTTTTTGACTCTACTACCCTGGAAGAATGGCAGAATCATTATACATTAAGACTGACCTCTGGACAAGAAAGAACAAACAAGTATCCTCACATACTGCTTAAAGGAGAAAAATCATGGAAAATTTCCTCAAGAAATCTTTGAAAAACAGCTGAGTATGGTGGTTTATCCTGGGAAGCCAAGAGGACCGTGACATTAAAGATAGCCAAGGCTACATAATGAATGAGACCATGTGAGCTGGGATACCCACTCAGGCCTCAGTGATGATGCCAACTGCTCTCTCTTACCCAGCCCTTGGTACAATATCAGATACATACTTTTTGGTCTTTGCATCCTTCATGATTTTGGCATCAGCCTTAGCACTTTTCAGGTCCCTTCGAGCATCTGCTAGCTGATCTTTCTTGGCATCAATCTAGATGGAGAAAAATGGCAGTACAGTTAGGAATAAAATGAACTGGAGAGGGAAAAGGGCTCTGGGAGCTGTCAGTGTTTTCTAGTACAAAAAGGCTTCATGAAAACAACGATGGACAGTGACTACAGAAAACAATCCAGTTGCTATCTGCTGCTCATTTATGTTCTTCAGTGAACTTTAAACAGTATAAGGTCTGTAAGAGTAACCTGGAAATCTGGTTGTAATCTTTCAGGAAAACACTCTGGCTTTAGAAAACAGGAGGACCCAGGTCACAGCTGTTTTCAACTGAATCCTATGCGAGGTTTTAGTACTTGTTAGTTAGAAAGAGACAGGGTCTGACTACGTAGCCTTGGCTGGACTAGAACTCACTCTGTGGACCAAGCTGGCCTTAAACTCACAGACATCTGCCTGCACCTGACTCTCAAAAGCTGGGATTATAGGCATGGGTCACTCTGGGCCTTTAGCATTCCTTCTGAGACCATAAGATATACACATATCTACTAAGCAAGCCCAGATCATTTCCCACAGTCTGCTAATCTGGGAAAGAATTGCCAGCTTTGGGAAAGGGTATACTAAAGAGGATTTCCAGGAAATTAAAAACTGACAAGTAGGCATCAAATAATTAGGAATTGTCTCAACTTGGCTTACTATTTTAGAAAGTGGAGAAATCTAAAGTGAGAAGAAAATTAGTCATCATTCAATAAGAGAGATGTAAAAAGCATCAATTGAAATTTTTTCCCTCCCCAAAGAAAATCTAATGGAATCCATAGCTACAAGGAAGAGACAGAACACTTCCATCATCCTAGCCTGCTTGTTGAACCCTTGAAAACCTAAGTTCTGCTTTGAGTGTCCCTTAGAAACAACAATATGATCATACTGGAGCTAATGCTGATGAGTTTGTGCTGCTGGATTCCAAAGAATCCCATCCCTGTGATCACCCTGATGACCTATGAGGTCAAGCGAGAGAATATCCAGAGTAAATACATGTTCACTTGTATTGAGAACAAACACATTGAGTTGTTGTTGAATGAGCCTAAAATTTGTTAGACAAACACCACACCCATTGCCACCCTCTACCCTGCCAGGAAAAAAAAAAAAAAACACATAAAATGCAGCCCAAGATTAGAAACCATTATGAGAGAATCATTAAGTGTTTACTGTTAGTGGCTTCCTTCCAATATCTATGTTGTTCAAAGTTACTGAAACTGACTTTTCACACAAAAGCACTGGAGTCACCACAGGCAGATACTTCTTAGGCTAGAAATGCAGCAAACCATGGTCTTAACCATTTCTGTGAATGTTAAACTGGCAAGCTATGTCAAATTCTCTCAAAGACTCCATTGACTGACTAGGCAACTGGGCGTGTGTTTGTGGGCACACAGGAGAAGGTTCCTACACTTGGAGGGCTTCTTTGGCAGGCAGCCCGAGCTGCTCAAACAGTGGTTCCAGAATAAACGCAACAATGATCTCCTCATTCTCCAGGAAGGGTCTTCCGAACTGGGTAAACAGCACCCGGTACTCATACTTTATTTATTCTGGGCTTGGAATGACAACACATGAGGGAAGTAGGCAGCATCAGAGGATCTCCATCTAACAGGGCAAAGCAAAGGCATATGCTAATGTGGCCCTTTTGTGGGGCTCTTAGCTTGCTGACTCTATGCACAGATTAGAGAGGCTTGTGATCGATATTCGATCACTGTGGATCTGGGGATCCTTTCAGGCCAGCTGTATCAAAGCCTCCAGGTTGTAGCTTTAGATAAAATATATTATGCCTGTGTTCTCATCTTGCAGAAATCTCAATAGGAGAATATTCTGAGCCTGAAAATATGTGTTAAATTTCACTGCAAAGCAGTTTAAGTTTGGATTAAAAAAAAATGTATCTGTACTTTGGCTACTCTCTAGTTGATATTATTACCTCTTTAACTGTGGGCAAGAACCCAAAGAAATTCAATTTGTCCTGTGACTATTACCAACAGATGTTGAATACTTACCTGTTATACATTACAGTGTTGTAGAACTCTTGAAATATCACTTTTATTATCACTGTCTTAAACTTTATAATTATTAGGACCACCTCAAAATCTTAAATGAGGATATTTATTACTATGCCACAGACTGTGTGTATTTAATTAAATGTTTCCCATTGTAACCCTGTGTGTTTCACTGTGCATTAGAGGATTCAGATGCATAGTTAAGCAGTCAATGCTGAGAGAGGAAGAAGAGTTGCACAGCAGTGAGCAACATCAACTTGTATCAGTCTCTCCTAATAGGGCACAACCCTGACACTGTCAGATCTGACACACATCAACAGATGTAAATAGTTGTTCAAGGATCAGAACCGAATTAAATGCCACTGCTTCACCATCTTTTAAACTTCAAACAGTCTAACAGGATTCCTCTCCCTTCCCCTGCTTCCGCTTTGGGGATCAAACCCATCCTAAGCAAAGGTGGGTTCTGCCACTGAGATGTATCCTCCTGTCATGTTTCTTAGGCAGATCACTGAGACTTTATTTTTGTCATGCTAGGGATGGAGCCCGGAGCATGCTGTACACAAGGCAAGCATTCTACCATGAAGGTGTACTCTTATTTCCATTTTCATTAAGTATACCAGGGACAACAATTAGCAATTCAGTGGTATATCAAAGTAAGCACTTCAAAACAGAAAGTGGATCATACAGAACTTGTGTCTCCAGCACAAATATTTTAGGAAAAAACAAACACTATGATACCATCAAATTATTTCCATCTGTTATCTGTAGAAAAAAAATCTTTCCAAACAGACTCAGATTAGTCTGCTGTTGCCCCAGGCCACACTAGGTCAGATTCCAGAAGCCTCATTTTCAGAAGATATCACACATGACTCCCTTTGCTACCCCACCTTTGGACCCACCATACCTTAGACTGCAAGTTCATCATTGACTTCTCAAAGGTCTTTGGTGGCGCCCTCTGGTGGTTACAAAGAATTGCAACAGCTCGATTGGCACGGTTATAAGATAGAATCTTCGCTGGTACATTCTCATCAGCTACAAAGAAATATAATAGTAACAGGGTCAACTTGTATACCAAGAATATACACATGAAATGTCTTCTAAGGAATTCATCTCTGTGATGTTTATACAGACCTTTAGCTTATCATAACCAAATTTCTCAGAAGGCACAAGGTCAACATTTGAGTCAAAGGCAGTAAATTTCTACATGAGCCTGAATGAGTTTCTGTCACAAAAGGAATTCTGAGACTCTTTTTTATTTTTCTTTAACCTTACTGAATTTTGTGTACAGGTCTCATTATGAAGTCCAGGTGGTCTCTAAACTAATAGGTTCCTGAAGCTATAACTACTGTACCCAGCTTGTCTATAATATTACAGGAAAATCTACATTTTTGGTTTTTGTTTCTTTTTTTTTTTCAGGGGAGAGCACAAACGCAGTCCCCCACTACCACAAATTATGCAGTCGAGTTTTCCGCATTTGGGGAAATCGCAGGGGTCAGCACATCCAGAGTGCAATGGATAAGCCTCGCCCTGGGAAAACCACCTTCGTGATCATGGTATCTCCCCTGCCAGGTAAGTATTGGTTTTTGTTTCTTAAAAACCTCAGGAGTTGGGGGCTGGAGAGATGGCTCAGCTGTTGAAAGCACTGACTGCTTTCCAGATGGTTGTGAGTTCAATTCCCAGCAACCAAACAGTGGCTCATAATCATCTGTAATGGGATCCAATATCCTCTTCTGGTGTGTCTGAAGATAGCGGCCATGTATTCACATAAAACAAATAAATCTTAAAAAAAAAAAAAAACAAAAACAAAAAGCAAAAAAAACAAACCTCAGACCCTTATGGTGCTTTCCTTATTCCCTGTCTTCCTCTTACCAACCAGATGTAGCCTGCAGAAAATTCTGTACTAGAAGAAATGACTACAGGAGAATGAGATGAAGGGATCCTAAGCTATATTGCAGGGGTTGCAGAGAAAGCTCAGTGGTTAAAAACACTTGCTGATGATGCAGAGGACCTGGGTTTGGTTTTGACCACTCTCACAACTATCTATAATTCTAGTTCTAGGGATCTGACTTTCTTTCTTTTTTGGAGGGGGGGGGAGTGGGGGTGGGTGGGTGGGGGGAGACATTCTTTTAAGACAGGGTCCTGGAACTTGCTCTATACCATCTCGGACTCTTCTAAGACCATTCGATATATTTATAGAAGACAGTGGAAATTCAGGAGCCAGGGTGGGTGGCTCTTGCCTACAATCTCAGATGTGGGGAGGTTGAAGTAGAAGGTTCACTAGGTTGGACCACATAATGACAGTGTGAGAATTTGTTTTAAATGGAGAGGAAAAGAAGTCCTAAGGTTCTAGAGGTAATTAGGACATACTTTTATGAAGAAAAAAAAAAGAAAAAAATTTTTGGAAAAAGATTTACTACTACATTTTTCTGGTAACCATGACAACTTTACCCTCGCCAATTTAACAGCACTGTCTATACCCTGTGAGCTTTTAAGTAACACAGACAAAACACAAAAATTTTTAGAGTAGATGCAAAGCTCTTGTCAGTATCCTATGAGATTAATTTAGAATTTGTGGCTGCAGTGGGAAGAAAGGCCTTGGTTTTGCTCAGACAACTAAGCCTCTTCAAGAGGCTGACAGGAAAGAATGAAGAGGACACTGGCACCATCCCAAGGACAGCCCTACAGAGTATTACTTACGGGCCGTGAGCTCTTTAAGCTGCTGCTGTAGCGTGATGGAGGCATTGTAGGTACGGAACACCTTGGCAGTCAAACCCTCCATGAGATCCTGAAGGTGCTTATTTAGAATACCAGTCTGCAGAAAACAAGACAACAAAGAGGATGTTGAAACTGAGGTAAACACCAAATCACCCGTTCCCTTACAGTGAGCACGAGGGGTCACTGTGCCAGTGCTGCCGCCCTCCTGACAGTTACTGTCCTGTCCTTTACTAAGGAAGTTAGCAAAGAGAGAAAATAGTTCCAGAACACAGGATGGCACAGTGCCTTTCTATAAAGATTATAACTTTAATCTTAAGTTCAAAACAACAAACTTGTTCTTTCTTACAAATATCTCTCCCAGTAAAGAAAGCAAGTAAAAGTCTTAGGTCTGTAGCAGAGGCAACTGGGTATCTCATGAAAGGATGAAAGAAAGAGGGAAAGCTACCTGGAAAGCTCAGCACCCTTTGCCTTACGGCTTTGGTAGTAATCCACAGCACCACCTGGGGGTAGGGGATAGGAGCTGCTTCTGGTTACAGGTGACTGATTGCCCCAAGGGAGGAAGGATATATAGTCTGCACAAGCTAGACTGAATGGACAGTCCAAATATCTTTGACAACTCTTGACACCAGGAGCTTGAGATAGCCTTGGACTCTAGCCTAGTGTCCTATGTTTACTCACATTAAGTCGATCAAAAAGATCATCCTCAGGCTGCTTGTTCTCCATAAATAGTTGTAAGTTTTTAAAAACCTAAAAGAAGTCCAATTATTATTTCAAAAAATTTTAGAAATAATTTCAAACTCACAATAACATTCAAAAAAGAGAAAAGGCATAAAGACAACCTATATATATTATACCCAAATTCTTGCTCTGTATGTGAAAATTTACATAAATACCTACATATCAGTTCTGAGCCATTTGTGGTATATATTGTAGCCCTTTAGCACCAAACATCCTGACATCTACTTCCTGAGAACAAAACTCTTATAGTAAACCCATGCTTACTCTAGTTGCTCGATTTAACTGGTACCCACTGTTATCTAGTGGGCTAAAGTAGTAAGTACCTATATGCCCATCTCATGGGTCTACAGAGACTAAGAATTGATTGATTACCATTTTATTCAGTTGGGAATTGGCCTGGGGCTAAGAAAAGGCACAAGATCACAAGTGCACAACGTGACCAGTAGATGCTGTGATGTGCTTAAATCACTAAAGTGGCTGGGTTCAATCTTAACACTGAGTTTGCTGTGAAGACTAACTCTCTGCAGACTCTCCACTTCCAGCAATGTAGCAGAGGTTGCAGAGCAGTGCTAAAATGAGGCACACAATACACCAAGCCGTATCTCTCTTCTTTCTTTGAGATCAATTTTACCAGAGCACATCAAAATGCAGAGCATACAAAAGTTCTCAATAAATATTTGCTAAATAAACAAACAAGTAAAAAGCTCGAGCCAGAGAAGCACAGGCCACATGAACTTACTCGTTTCTCAACTGGTACTTTGTTATAGTATCTGATTGAGTCCTTCCCGGGAAAGTCAAATTCCACCACATACTCCTGACCATCCAATTCTGGGTGTAGATTGATGTGTTCCACTCTAAGTGAACAGCAACCCACAGTGTCTGCCGTCTCTCCTTCTTCCTTCTCATTGCCTGCTCTCAGAGCAAGCTGTGCAGGAAAGGGAGTAGGGTTGTTCAGAAAGAGATGAGCATCAGTGAAGAAACATAGACCACATATGATCTTAAAGAAACCCTAAACCAGAAGCCTCCAATTCTGTGGATGGAGCATCAGTCTATATAACCTAGAAACTCAGGTTCTACAATATAACTCATATGAAAGTCACAGGAATACCCAAAGACCAAGTTTCTCTACTCCATCCTTAGAGTGGAGATAGAAGGAAAAAAAAATAACAAAGCAGCAAATGAGAACATGTTTTCATGAGAACAGTCAGATTAAAAACTATTATCAATTTTGTGTAAATTCAGAATCTGAGCTAAAATGTAAGTGTAAAATTAAAAAAATCTGAGCACTAAAAAACTGAACTCTATAGCAGTATCTTTCAAACTGCAATTGTCATAAATCACACTTTTTTTTGGTAACTTCTGATTTAATTTCATATAAATGAAAATGTGTTGGATTGTGACATAAAATAAGTACTTTTGTAGTATAGATTATGGTCAAAAAGCTCGAGCATCACAGTTATTAAAAAAAACAACAAACAAACCAATAATGTTCAGTTTATGCAGATCCTCCTGTTACAGAGACTGCTCAACACCAAACATACTATACATGCCTCTTTCTTTGTATCCACATCTACTTTCCTTACTGGGCTAAATTTGATTATAAGTTACACAGCAGAAATACACTCCTGATCTCTATACTTACACAGTAGACAGTCCCTATACCTGTAAACAGAACTACCCAATGTGGATAAAGGAACCTGTCCCCACCTTATCAATGAAGTACAGTGCTACAGCTCTCTGCCGAACTTTCATCTCTTTGGACTTCCAGTCTTCCCGATACTGATTTCGGATCTTGTCCACGCACTTCTTCAGACGCCGAGCAGTCTCATACTTCTGCCAGTCTTTCTCACCCTGCAGTGGAACAACACACTGAATATTCAGAGCTCTGAACACAAGAATAGGAACCTGAGCTTAGTCAAAGGTGGAAAAGCATAGAACTGAAGAGAAAGTCTGGGACATTTAGCTAGGTAAGAATACATGCTATTCTACTTTCACATAACCCACCCCTTCCTGTCTAATTGCTAAGAAAACTTTCCAATCTAAAAAAAAAGGTTCACACTCTTGCGAGAATCCCACCAAGGATGCCCCCAAACTGACTTCTATCAACATAAAGGATGTAAGCATCTCTACCGCTTCACAAGCACCACGGTCTTGCAATGGAATGTAGGCTACAATACCAGTTTTCTGCTAGCACTGAATTCCATTAATTCAAGACAGACATAGAGTTTCATAGACCTATCAAAGAAACAGAACCCAAGACTACAACATGTAATTACCTAGGAACACAAAAGCTTCCATGAATAGTTGTAATTATTCACCATTTTCTCACTTCTGCATTTAAAAATGATCTCTGATTTGACAGAGGAAAAAAATGTTTCTGGGAACACCTTTCTTCCTTTTCTTCTCTTTGGAACTAGGAGTTCTCTGTGTAGCCCTAACTGTCCTAGAGCTAGCTCTGTAGATTAAACTGCCTTTAACTCAGAGACCTGCTAGCCTCTGCTTCTAAATGATGGGATTAAAGGCGTACACCACCACCACCTGGCTTTCTTTAAAAAACAAAACAAAACAGCTTTTGGCATAAAGTTTGAGATCTGATCCTAAAGCCCATAAAATGTCATAAAAATGTTACACATGCTCAGTATTATAAACCTAACCGAGAACCTGTAGCTGGGGAGCTCACAGGTCTAATGGGTGAAAGAAAGCACTACTGTGATTTTGATAAGTAGGCAAGGCATCAGGCCACATATCTCTACACTCCCAGACTTGGTCCTCATCAGCAGCGTTGTGCAATGGATTTGGTTAATACCAAGGCTGCAACTGGTCAAAGTACAGAGAACAGAATGTCTGTGAAATATTCAGGCATGAATGGGACCTCTACATCACAGAGTCTGACCTCAAGGTTCAGGAAGCATTAGAAAAGGTGATGGAAAGAGGTACAAGCAGGAAGGACTGGGGTCTTCTAAACATGGTAGAGCCATTGCACTCAGAACTGCTCTGGTTGCCTGCAAAGTATCAAGCCAGTCAACATTCCATCATGAAGTGGGGAGGGATACACAAGCCTCAACTACTAGCTGAGGAGCTATTGACATTTGGTGGCTGCTAGTGTGTATTTGTAGTGGTCTCTTTTGAAGTGTGGTACCTGGTAGCATTCCCATTCCCCATTGGACAGCCCATACCTATGCATATATGGACACCATGAATTCAACTAAGTGGGTTACTAAAAAGTGAAGACACAAAGTTGATAGAATGATGTGTGTGTGTGTGTGTGTGTGTGTGTGTGTGTGTGTGTGTGTGTGTAGGGAATCTGGTAGTAGTTGGGAGGCGGGAGTTATACATTGAAGGAAATTTATAAAGACTAATAAAATATTATTAAAACAATAAAGACTGACACTAAACAACAGAAGATTTCTGTTACCACTCTGAGTAGAAACGGACTCAAAAGCAAGGATTAATAATGTCAAGTGAGAGAGATCAGGAAAATTCCACACAAGGTACAAAACTGACTACATAAGAACCTAAGACTCTGGGGCTGGAGGTGGCTTATCAATTGAGAGCACCTTCTGCTCTCTTCTAGAAGATTTGAGTTCAATACCCATATCAGAAGTGACCTGTGACTCCAGTTCCAGAGGAATCTGATGCCTCACACTGCAGGACTCAAATGCACATTCCTCTACATAGACAGGTGGGATTTAAAGAAAAATAATCCAAGAATTTCTACTCTTAATTCTTTGATCCTACAACAAAGGAGAGGAGGTGGTAGTGATTTCTTTTGTATATTCTTGGTTTCCACCTGAGACAAAAGGACCTAACCCATGGGACCACATGAAGACATGGGTGTGTGTGTGTGTGTGTGTGTGTGTGTGTGTGTGTGTGTGTGTGTGTGTGTGTGTGTGTATGGAACAAAAAGGCTTACCTCCAGATAGATCTTAACAAATGCTAGGAAAGCAATGTTTTTTTGGATGTGCTAAGGAATCATCAACATTTCCTCACAATTGTGTGTATACTAGTTGTATGGGCTTGTTTGGCTTTAAAACAAGAGGTTCGATAACTTTTAGTTGTCTCATTTTCCTGGAAGCTGAAATTTTTTTATCTGATTTCTCTAAGTACAACTTGATATTTAAGAGAGTGAATTAGAAAAGTACAATACAAACTATCTTCCTGGTACAAAGCAATAATGCACCTCTATCACAATTTCTTACATAAAAACTACAGCCAACAAGACACCTAAAAGATTCACTAAAATACACTATCTAGCCAGTAGTGGACTCTTCATCACTCCAAAACACATAAGCATTGATCTATCTCAATGATTGCTGGGAGTATGAGGTACAGTCAGGCAAAGTTTGAGAAAATCAAGTAAGTAATTTATAGAAGAAACCACTAAAGAGCTTTCCCTTCACATGATTGGCCTCCTGGAACAAATCAAAGTTTTCTCTAGAACACTAGGATGGGGATCAAGAACAGAAGACACCCTGTGAAGGGCTAACAGGCAAGGGCTAGCCTCCAAATATGCTTATCCTGGTTGTTCTCAGCGCTGATGAACAGAGCCTATAAAATGATAACAGACTTAAAACCTTTTTGGGCTGCTTCTAAAAAATATACACCTAGGTCTTCCAGGGTGTCACATCAAAACCATCATAAAAGGTTCTTTCCTAACACTGGCAGAGATGTGCTCCCTCAAAATTCTATTACCACATCAGCACATTACTAATGTGGAGTAGAAAATCAGTTTGGTAAAACAAAGGGAGATACTGTAGGAGTCTTTGACTCCCTTTCCTCTTTCCCTAGTAGGCAACTTCTCCATAATGGATAGAAAACTAGTTAGTGACAGTTATAAACCAGTGGCCTACATACTTCTTATAAATGTAGATACTTATCCACTCAAAAATATGGGCAAATGGCGTCAGGACTGCAGAGCCGCAGGAAGTGAGTTGTTTGACTTTTAACTCTTCTCAGGATCTGTACTGGGGAAGATGCCATTTCCTACTATATTTTGAGTGTGTGAATAAGACAAATGGCTAGTTGCTCAGAGGCTTATACCTGAAATTGGGACTTTCACTGGCCCAGAACTCAACACTGAGGCCAGATTGTAGGACAACCCAGGCCCAGAGATCCCCTGCTGTCTCCACCTCCCCAGTGCTGGATTTACTAGCAAGTACTACCATGCCCAGCTTTTCAAAAATAATTTGAATTGGCTCAGCGGTTAAGAGCACTGACTGCTCTTCCAAAGGTCCTCAGTTCACATCCCAGCAAACACATGGTGGCTCACAATCTTATTGAGATCTAACGCCCTCTTCTGGTGTGTCTGAAGACAGCTACAGTGTACTTAAATATAACAATAAATAAATCTTTGGGCCAGAACAAGCAAGAGGTCCTGAGTTCAATTTCCAGCAACCACATGATGGTTCACAACCATCTGTGTAGCTACAGTGTGCTCATATACATAAAATAAATAAATAAATCTTTTTAAAAAAATAATTTGAATTCTCACATCTTTTATCTTTACTTTTGAAATTTTTATACATTTATATAATAAAATATGACATCTTCCATTTCTCCTCAACACCCCCCATACCTCCTTACCACTTCAAGTTTTTGGTTTTATAACTCAGTAAGAACAGTTAGTGTCACCCATAAATCCTCTATGTGTGGCATGCTAGCACTCACTGGAGCATGTGAAATCTATCAGAATCTAGAAAAAAAAAAAAACAAGAGCTCCCTATCCCTGGCTAGCTTGGAACTTGGCTACAAGGACCAGGATAGCCTTAAACTCAAAGAGATTCTTCTGCCTTCCAAGTACTAGATCAAAGGCTGTGCCACCAGAGTAGTTTTTTAATTAAGTGACTGAGTATATTGGACATAGTGCTAAGATCTGACAATGACACATAAGAATTTATTATACATCTATTCTTAACATATTTGAATTATTTAATTAAAATAAAACTCAGAGCTGGAAAAATTGTTTAGAGGTTAAGTGCACTTTCTGCCCTTATTGAGGAAGTAGGTTTGGTTCCTAGCACCCGTAAACAGCCCACCACTGTCCCTACCTACCTCTGGTTCAAGGGATCTGATACCTTTTACTGGACTCTGCAGACACAAGGCACATAACACAGTATACATGCATTATGCAGGCAAAATATTATAAAATATTTTATTTATAAAATAAAAATAAATAAACCTAAAACAACAACAGCACCAACAACCCCCTCCCCTCCAAATCTTTATTTAAGAATGGAATAGTTCTCTGGGTGGCAGCACACTATTCATGCTGCTATTAGACTCTTCCCTCTGAAGCCACTGCTGTTCTGCTAGATGATGGAGCTGACAATAAGACTGAGAGCAAACTTAAGAAGCCACAGGCACTGCCTCCTCACCACACAGGTTGCCAGCAGTCCTGCCTTTCCAGACTTTTAATGACTACTCTTGGGATCTCATTCCAGTTGTCTCAAGTCAAGCATTCTATCATGAGGTGATTCTCAAGTTTTTCTACTGTAACCATCTTGCAGAAATCTAGAAAAATCCTTACTATGCAGTTATCTGGTTATTGTCTACACTAAGACTGGCTGACACCTCTGCTTTTGGGGTGCTGCCCTGGCTTGCCTAGCAGCGATCTATCTCACTCTTGTGAGAACTACAGTTTCCTGTAATTTTTGCCTATAAGAGGACACAACAGCCACATACTTGAAATCTACTCCCTTTCCTCCATTCTCACTGCCATCAGCTGCCTTGGCCACTACAATTTCTTACCTGAACAACAGCTATCTAGAAGCCTGCTAACCTCCTGTTTGTATCCAATACAGGCTATACCAAGTAGTAGTCAAAACTATCCATTATGTCACCAGTCCAGTCTTATTTTCTTTTTTACATCTAGGTCAGTAGCTTTCTTTGGACTTGAGTTGGAGCTGAGGTCCTGGCCTGTCTGCTTCTGCAGGGCCTTTTTCATGTCTCTTACTGCTCAAAGCACATTGTTTTCCAAACAAGTGAGTTCTTTCTCATGGCAGAGATTTTAAAAGGTCTCATTCTCTCTTTGGAATGCTAATTCCCTTTGTTTTCTTTCCAGTGGCAAATGAGATTCCTATTCATCTCAGAAATGTAACCCTAAATATTATCTTTGTGGAAAAGCCTTCCCTGAAACTGAGCCAAGATTGAGCCCTGAGGTATACTGTTAAATGGCACTTATACTTCTGTGAAGCAGCATTTATCACACTTTATATTTATTGGTGTGATAACCTGTCATGCTTGCTAATCTTTCTGAAATTGGTAACCTATATTTAAGACAGCCTTCCATTCAGAGTCCTTAAATGGTTCTCTTCTTGGAACAGAAGACAGTCTTCTTTGGCATGTTATTTAAGACTGGCCACAATTTGACAGCAGGATGTCATGGGATTGCATGAGACTGGAAATCTAAATTACATTCTAAGAAGAATGACAGTGTTGACAGCTATCAGATGTGGGATTTTTTTTTTTTTAAATTTCCACAGACTAAATTTATTTATGAATATATGCCTATAATGGTTATTAAATGCAAAAAAAGCTTTTTAACACTAAAACAATACTCATCACAGATTGACAATATCCTGACTGTGGTGAAAATACATAGAATGTACCATTAATGTGACATTTTGTATATTAACAATATTTTAGAACCACCACTACTTGGTAGTTGTGTATGTGATACATGCACATTACAGTGTATGGTATATGTGTGTATATCTCTGCACATATCGCTGTGTAACCATGAGGAGACTCTCTAGCTTTATTTTTAAAATATTTTTATTATATGTTTATAGGTATTTCGCCTGGCTGTGTACTACATATGTGCAGAGCCCATGGAGGACAGAAGAGGGCGTCAGATCCCCTTAGAACTGAGCTGTTGTAATGTATGGGTGTTAGGAATATCAAACACTGGTCATCTGGAAAAACAGTCAGTACTCTTTGCCACTGAGTCATTTTTTTAGCCCCTGCACCTGAAACTGAAGACTACAATCTCAGCTAAGCTGGCTGGCCAGGGGTTCCTAGAATCTGACTGTATATGTTCCCAACACTGAAGTCACAAGTATGCATGGCTATGTCTAGCTTCATGTGGGTGCTAGAGATGTAAACTCAGGTCACATCTTCTTGCTTTTACAAAAAGTATTCTTATTCACTAAGTCTCATCCCCTAGCCCTATCTGACACTTTCTGTGTTACTTTTCAGATCCCTATATACCAATTTACCCTTATCTTTTGTCCATAAGCACCCAAGTCTATTTAGAAGACCTCTTTAAAGAGCTAATTTTAATCTGATTCCATAAATGAATAAAACCATGGTTTCTTTATCCACTTCTGTAGTTCTGTAAATTACTCATAGAAGGAATAACAGAGTCTCAGTTCTCCCTTCTGATTCTATACTTACTCTGAAATAGAAAAACTATTTTCCAATTTATATGAGGAAAGTATCCAGATGGTATTTTTCATTAAGAAGGTAGAGACAAATGTCAGACCACGGGGTATAAGCTAGAAAGCACGAAATTTATATAGCTTTGTCATCTGTTACTCTCGGATCTTCACAGAAGCTAAATTCTTATAAACAAGGGTTTCAAAAGTCTTTAGCTTCAGACTCTTAAATGGAAAACAGTTCTATAGACTACACAGAGCCAGTTTCCTTGGCTGTTTTTAGTGAACCCAATGTCTCGTTTGGTTGTACTTTACATATCCATAGTCTGATGGAAGAAGCTTGTAAAACTCTCAAGAGTACAGAGTATATAGCTACCTGGCTAACAAGATCCCAAGACAGTCCCTCTCAGTAAATCTAACAATTGAAAACAACTGAGTATGTAAGATGCACATGGTGGGCAAGCAATATTTCAATCACAATGTAAAGGAAGCTACTCAAATGAGACATCAGGAAAAAAGTATATAAAGCTTTAGGTCTTATAGCTTGTTTCTATATTTAGAGAAAAATAGTTTCTACGTTTCTCACATAAGCCTACTAACCGCGTCATCACATCCCAACCACCAGGCAGTAGCACTGACTATGAAGGCAAGAGCTGCATCTGCACAATCACTATTACTCCATACACTCACTCAGAACATAATGGGAAATCAGAAAACTTCCACAGGTAAGATTACAATAGGACACAAAAATAAAACATCTTTAAATAAGAGTTTACCAACCAGGTAATGCTAAGCATGAAAGCACTTCACCTTTCAGGGGAAGGGTAGGTTTTTAATTTGTTAAAATGAGTCTAGAAAGCACAGTCCAATACAACCAAAAGAGAAAGAGTATTATATTAGTCCCACCAATGGGTGTGGACTGTATTTATTCTTACCTTGATTCGTGAACTGGGATTCAGCATGATGTATTTGATAGAACCTTGGATATTCTCTGTCCAGGAGACCAGCCAAGTAACCTTGTTATCATGTCGGACTTCCTTCCATTTATGTCCAGGAGGAGGAGAAGGAACCTTTGCATCTCTATGAAAATAATCATGCAGAAAGAAAGTGAAATGAAAAGTGACAAACCATGTCCCCTCTCATCCTGTCCTCAATTCTGAACAAAAACTTGGGAGACCTACCCATGCAAGCGCTCTCCCAACCACCAGCTGTGAGGACATACCCACGAACCCACTTCTCCCCTACAGATGAACTGTTGTGCTCACTTGCTACAGTTGATGATGATGTCCTCAGGCATGATCCTTCTCTTCAGCATACCCATCTTGGGGTGGTTACCTCGGCCTCGGAAAAGCGCTGGAGGCTCTATCTTGAAGTTGGCAATCCGTTCTCTATGATTATCCATTATACAAAAGCCATATTCTTTCAATAATTTTTCATTTTCTTCTTTGATTTTCTAAAATAGACCAAAGAAGTACACAAAATGGATTCAAACTCCTGCATGCTAAGAATTACATATTTTTATCTCTTGAAGAAGAAAAGTCAAGGTAAAGTCTAAAAATCTCTCAGAAATGAACTCAAATATAAGTCTAGTGGATTTTAAACTTATATATTGTTACAGTTATATAAATTTCCAAAAGACCTATCAAGAATAACTGACTTTAAACAATTAACATATTTTCAACTTTTGTCTTTTGTAGTACTGCAGACTGAACCACTGTCTTCCACTGAACTAAAGCTTCAACACTTAATCTTCTATTATAAAGAGTATAGATTTATAAATGTCATTTATTTTTAGTTTAGCTTAGTTTTAAGGATTTGCTCTCATGTATCCTCAGATATCTTCAGACGCCATTGAATTTCCGACAAGAGGTTGTTTCCACTTTCCAAGAGCTAATATTCTAGTCCTGTACCACACGGTTTTATGTAGTGCTGGGGAGCAAATTCATGGTTTCACACACATTAGGAAAGCACTGTACCAATTGAGCGACTGTAGCCCCAGTCCTACCTAGGTATTTTTAAATGTGAGCCTTAGAAAGAAGGAGCCAGGCAGTGGTGGTGCAAGCCTTTAATCCTACCACTTGGGAGGTAGAGGCAGGTGGATTTCTGAGTTCGAGGCCAGCCTGGTCTACAGAGTGAGTTCCAGGACAGCCAGGGCTACACAGAGAAACCCTGCCTCGGGGAAAAAAAAAAAAAAAAGGATAGGTAAATGCTGGGTAGTAAAGAAGGACTGAATGCAAAAAAACCTGAAGACTCAGAAAAGATATAAAGCTAATTTTTTCCTTTTTAGTTTCAACTCGGTCATGAATTTTGTTTTGGTCTGTTTTTTTGGTAGAAGATAAGTGTGTAAAACATACATTTGACAGTGAAAGTGTAAAATTTAATGCACACTTTCAGAATCGCTATTCTGTTTCATTGAGAGGTATAGCCTTTGGGTCTGCCTAATTTTACTATGTGGTGTTTCTGGGGTTTTTTGGGGTTTTTGGTTTTTGGGGTTTTTGGTTTTTGTTTGTTTTTTCACCTTAGTTAGGGTTTTACTGCTGTGAACAGACACCATGACCAAGGCAACTCTTATAATTTAATTTAATTGGGACTGGCTTATAGGTTCAGAGGTTCAGTCCATTATCATCAAGGCAGGAGCATGGCAGCATCGAGGCAGGCATGATGCAGGAGGAGCTGAGAGCTCTACATCTTCATCTGAAGGCTGCTAGCAGAATACTGACTTCCAGGCAGCTAGGATGAGGGTCTTAAGCCCCCACCCACAGTGACATAACTACTTCAGCAAGGTCACACCTCCTAATAATGCCACGATAGGCCAAGCATATACAAACCATCATAATTCTTTATAATCAAATTTCAATTTCATAATAAGGACTGGGGATGAGGTCAGTTATAGAACAACCTATTTTGCACAAACTGTCATATCATGTCA
This sequence comes from Tokudaia tokunoshimensis, assembly GCA_036184795.1. NCBI lineage: Eukaryota > Metazoa > Chordata > Mammalia > Rodentia > Muridae > Tokudaia > Tokudaia tokunoshimensis. The sequence goes on along the minus strand of BTHU01000004.1, from coordinate 135,031,133 downwards.
TCATTTCCTAAAAGGACACTGCCAGAGCAACTTAACAGAACAGCATTTCCCATGGGGTTAAAAGCCCCCAATGAACTGTCTCAGATTCTTTATTGGCTTTATGGAATATAGTTATTGTTTGTTTGTTTGTTTTCTTAGAGGAAGCAAACCCAGGGCTGTATGTTTGCTAGGCAATCATTCTACTGAGTTAAAAATCTCCAACCCCATATTTTATAGTACATGATCCTTAATCCACGAAGGTATGGTGTATGTGGGAGTTCAGCCTCTTCATTCTAAACATTCTCCTCTATCTTAAACATGGTGATTTGTGGTGGGTTCTCCTGACCCTTTCCTTTCTTGTTATTGTTTTAGCTTTTAGACAGGGGCTTGATATCCTTAAACTCTTGATCCTCCTTCCTTATCTCTTCCCAATTCTGGGATTACAAGAGTACAACTTCACAGCCCATAGATATATGAATTCTATGTAGTGATTCAATAACCAAGTCCTGCTCAACTTACTGGCCTTTTCAGGGGCTTAAACAAGGCAACATTTATAAAAGCTTCTTGTTACTTGGACTAGTATTACAGCAGAAGTCCAAAATGACCTTTATGTTTTAAAAACATTGGGGCTGTAGAAATGATTCCATGGTTAGAACAATTCCTAGCACCCATGCTGGATAGCTCAAAAACACTTGGACCAGCTCTAGATCATCATATATCTTCTGGTCTCCATACATATATGCATGTATGCACATACAATTAAAATAAGAAACATCCACAAAATAAATAGTAGACCAAATTTCAGTGATTTGGAAAACTACAGATAAAACGAACTTAAAATAAAAATGGCTAATGCAATATTTTTGTTTGTTTTGTGAAAACATCACAGTTCTTGCTTCCTTCACAGAATGGAACTTAATTTGCAGTAATCCTTTTGCCTCAAATCTAGATGCTGAGATTACAACCATGTGCCAACACAGATATCTGCCAGTTAGCATAACTCAAACACATAATTAGACTTTACAAAGTAAATCTTTAACACAGAAAAATGTAAAATTAATGAATTCAATTTGTGTTACAAGAACCAAAACATTAGACAAAGAATCACTACCCAAGGCTTTCTACTTTAGTAGATTCTATCATACCAATTTTTCTTCCTTGCTCATCTGTTTCCGAGCTTCTGATTGTGCTTTGAAATACTGGCTCATCTGTGTAAAGTCGCATTTGCTTAGGTTGGTAATTGTATTTTTTTCATCATTAGTCATTTCCTAATTGAATGAAAAGGTAAAAAATAAAAAAAAAATTAAATATATTAATAAGTCTAAGTCTTCCTATATCTTCAAAATTAAATCTTTTTTTCTCCTTTAATCAAAGGTACCTAGAAGGGTAGCCAGCCTCAGTGACCTTTTCTTCTGGGAAGAGGAGTTGTTCTGTTATAAGATTTATTATTTTAATATAGAAATATTTTTAGTGATTTATCATAGAGAAAAATTATTCTCCTTTTTTGGGCAATTTTTGACACAAACTCACAAGGGTATGAACAAACACCAATCCAAGAGACATATATTAATCAATTACTTTAGCAATAAAAAGAAATACTTTATTATTCCCACGCAGAACAACTACTCCTGCTCTTATTAAATCGGACTTTAGAATGCCTTAGATGGTGAATTCACAATTATCCAAATGGATCACAGTGGTATTTTTTATATAGGCTAACACAGTATAGGTAAGTCACCAGGGATTAAGACAGAATAGGTGGTCAGACTAACCCTATGCAAAGGCATCAGAGGACAATCCCTGTAGAAACAATGTTTCCTTTGCTCAACCGGAACTGAGGTTTTCTGTTTGACCTAATCTGATAAACTCCTTCCTGCAGTCACATGAAAGCTGAGAGAAAGGCTATATTCTTGTTTAACAAAAACCCCATTAAAATAGTAAGGGACAAAAGATATACATTAAATTATATTTTGCACTTTCTAAAACAAACAAGACATCAACAAATGGGCTACACCTCTTAGTCAGCACTTCTGTAAACTATGAAGATATGAACACTTGGGCCACAATACCTTTCTCCAATCTTTAAAGAAATTTTTCCTGAATGTTTCCTTAGTAGTATATTCATGATCAAGCATTTTTGCAAAGAATGTAGCTACTTCTTCTGCTTTGGGACTCAGCTTCATAACTTTACCTGAAGGAAGAAAATGGTTCCAAAGAGTGAGGCACAATATTCATATTCTATGTGCACTGAATCCTGGAGCGGTCATTACTGATGGCTCACCTTTCCAAGGTGCACAAAAGTGTGTTGACACAGTTATAGCAACAACAGAGCAACATACTGTTATATATCTACTTATAAAATGTCTCCTTCTCTTTAGTAGATATTTACCTGGGTCTTTTTTTGGAGACTATGCCAGTTAATTGTTCCCAGGTGCCTGCTCAGGACAGGAATGACCTGGGGAAGGCCCAGCCACTCTTCCTTTTCCTTTCAGCAAGCAGGGTCCTTTACACCTCTTCAATGGTTTTTAAAAATCAAATCCTCAGGACTCCTGCCACTGCTAAGCTAAGCAGCCTCTGTTCAAGAAGGGGAGGAAAGGATAGGGGCAGGGAGTGGAAGAAAGGAACTGTGGGGAAAAGAAATAGGCATCTTTCTTCTTCAAAGTTACGTGGGTGGAATATGAATAAAAATAAATATTCATAGCAGGCAAGCCCAGATTTCCCACATAAAAAGCCTAAATAAAGCCTTCCTCTAGAACCTTGCTACTCAAGTAGTTCATAGACCAAAAGCATCACAAGCAAGTTTGTTATAAATACCAAGTTTTGGGCCTCAATCCTATACCTAGAATCAAAAACTGCATTGTGTGTATATGTGGGGGGGGGGGTTGTATATGTGCAACAGTGCCCATGTAAGGTCAGAGCCTTAGGTGTCAGTCCTTGCCTTCCATCTTATTTTGAGATAAGGTCTCTTTGTTCACTGATATATATATGATATATATAGGTTAGCTGGCACAGACTCATCCAATTCTCATCTCCACTTCCCCTCTCACCATAGGGACATGCTACAATTACAGACAAGTGTGCTACTTTGATGTGGTTCTAAGGAAACCACCTTAAGTCATCAGGCTGGTACAGCAAGTACTTTTACCCACTGAGCCATCTTCCAAGCCAGAAAAAGCACTTTTGGAGCACTAGTGTATGCAGAGTGAAATACATGTAGACATAGAGTGCACCTGAAACACTGGAAACAACATCAGGACCTCACTTCTTTCAGGAAAGCTCAATCAGTCCACAGCACAAGGTGAGGGTGGGTCTGGGTAGCATGTAAGTATATGTAAAGATTGCTCTAAAAAAAAACCAGTTCACAAGAAAAGCCACTAAACTGATTAGTAAATCCTTAGTGGTGATCTTGTGTTCCTCAGATAGATCATAACTGGCAATGAAAGAAAAGTACTTTACCAAATATTCAAAGAGAATATTGTACTCCTAGGGACAATTTCTATCTTTTCTCAAAAAACCGAATTTACAATATTATACGGAAACAATTTATGACATAATAGCATTTATCTGCATTCTAAATGAGATTAATATAATCTCACAGCTTACAATTATGTAAGTACTAATAATAATTCAAAAGGATTCACATTTATTACAGAAATCTAAAATTTAACCAAAAGCCTACTCATTGTAAAATTGAGACATCTTTTCTCATAATGGGTAGTAGTGCTCAACCAGACTGTATAAATCATAGGGAATACATCACAAAACTGAAACTTGTGCTATAGGTAGATGATCAGCCTGGAAGGCAAATAGGTGGTGTAGCTCTTCCTCAACCCATTCAAGATTCTGTGTTGAAAAAGATTTTGAGTAAGATGTTTCTGCTTCTCCCCATCCCCACTCAGGTCTGAACAAGAGTTGCCACCAAAACAGAAACATGATTCAAATATAACAAAGGAGACTGTAAATAAAACAACAAACAACGGGAGGAAGGGACAAGGTAGCACTAGCCTGTAATTGTAGCATTCAGAAGGCTGAGAAAGGAGGACTGTACAGTTGAAGCTAGTCTAGACTACAAAAATCAGCACCTCAAAAAAAAAAAAAAAGAAATTTAAATGAATGTGTTCCCTGTTATGTTTCACATAAACTAAAAAGTCAATAGTGTTCTTATTTGGGGTGGGGTGCCTCTGGACTGCAGTGGCTTTGTACCACCCAGTAAAGAAGCTACACTATTTGTTTTAAATGGGCTGTGGAAGGATTAAGTAACAGCTCCTACAGCAGGAGTGGTGGAGGGTGTGTAGGTTCCCAGCAATAGTAGTACTTTGTGGAAAAGGCTGAGCTCCTAGAAATGGAAAGAAACTGTTGAGTCAGAGTTGAAATGGCAGGTCCTTAGCAGAGGCTACAATTCTGTGCTTCAGTCAACTCATGTCCTATGCAGAGGCAGCCAGATTGGGGGTGGGGGTAGGGGTGGGGGAAGTCCAGGGCAAAGCAGCAATGTCCTGCCTACCAGTACTTACTTACCAGTTTGCACTAGTAAGTCAAACACTCTTGACTTATTGTGGAGGAGTTTTATAATCAAAGGGAGGAAATCCCAGGAGGACCAACAGAGAAAAAAAAAAAAAAAATAAAGGAAGGGACCACAGCCAACAATAAACTCTTTCCAGGCCTTAGTATTGTATACTGAAAAATAACAGAAACCCCATGATAAAAAAATCTACTTTCTATCATCATCACCTTGACTTTCACAGAGAGGCTTTTCTACAGAGTGGTCTAAAGTCAGTGAGCCCAGATCAGGCTACAGAATACAACAGTTGTCTTTTTCAGGGTCTTAGGCCTTTTCTCTTCACCAGGAAGTTTAAATTCAAGTATTTTCATAAGTCTCCAGGAATGACCCAGTATGTAGGGTGTCTTAACGCTTTCTGATCAAACTGCTTAGCTAATCTAAACATTGGTCAGACCACCAAGTAGTTTATGTCATCAACTTCCTAAATAGATTAAATCCATACTCTCTATCTATCTGGGACTTGGGTGTCTAAACACAAGCATATTAAATATAAACACATTTCCTGACTTAGAAAATGAGACTTTTGGAAAATACTAGTTTTTTACCTGTAGATTTTGGAGAATGACTGCGTGTCTGTGTGTGTGTGTGTGTGTGTGTGTGTGTGTGTGTGTGTAAAAATAAAGTATCAGGGCTGGGTATCTTTAATTCCAGCACTCAGGAGGCAGAGACAAGTGGACTTCTGAGTTCAAAGCCAGCTAAGTCTACATAATGAGACCTTATCTCAAAAAAAAAAAGGGGGGGGGGGAGGGAAATATCTTAAGGATGAGACCCAGGTCAAAATTCACTTGTATCATATACAGATTTCAATTACTGGATGCTAATAAACCTATCTCATCCTAAACCCACAGGTATCTATGCTCCTAAAGCCATTGCTGGTGGTCAAAGAGATGCACCAAATACGCTGAATGGTTGCCACCAGCTACTTCTCAGTAGCTTTGCTGTCCAGTGTTACTTCCTATTAGTAAATCCATTTATTTGATTCAGAAGCACCCAGACCTACCTCTCATCTATTAAGCTGGTGAATCTTAAATACATATAGGGTTTGAGAAACAACTCTAGCATGTCTGAACAGAACTCTTGGAATGAAGGAGTCAGTTGGACTTTACTACTTGATACACTGTCAGTCAAAGAATTGTGAAAGACTACTCTCAAATCCCTCAACCCAAGGACAAAAACACAGATATGTAACTCTCAGACATTTTGGAAAGTTCCAAGAGACCCAAGGAGGTCAGATAAGGTGACATGTGCCTCAGGAGCAGATGGGTACATCTACTGAATTCAAGGACAGCTGATCTACATTATCAAGTTACAGGCCAGGCAGGGCTACACAGTTAGAAATGTTTCAAAAAATAAAAGTAAGAGACCTAGGCAGAGTATTTCCTTAAAATTCACCTATCAAAGGAACAGTTGCACTACATAGAGTGACATAGCTTATGATTCCTACCTTGACGCTGAATGATGGCAGCTAATCCTTTGCTAATACTGTTTCTAGTGATAAGCAGCTTCTTGGCTTACTGTATTATCACTAAGTGCTACTATTTGAATGAGAACAACTCCATAGAACAGAACAGCTTCCTCCTGAGTTCAGATAAAAACCTTTAGTGTGTAGGCTAGCTGTGAGCCACATAGATAAACCTTTTTAGGACTACAGATAAGACATTACAGCCCCCTTTTTCATATTTTTCAAGCAGCAAAGGGGTCCTTATGAATTCAACACCTGTGATTCTTTTTCCCAAACACATAGACAATAAAATAAAGTTAAGTAACTAGATAGAACTGTGCAATATAGGCAGTGTCTTCATTTTCTATCCCTGAATAGAAACAAACCTTTCTTAGCCAAAATTCAAACAACCTGAAATAACTCACCATCATAGTAAAACTTGACACCCTCTGGCAGAGGCTCATAGGGTGGAGCGAAGACAGGCCCTTTATGTTCTAGGAATTTCCATTTGATGCCTTCTGGATAGCGTTCTTCTTCCCACCTTTCAAAGACAAGGCACAAGCTCATTAAGTGATCACCTTGCTTAATAAAAAGACCCTCACCTATTAAATGCCAAAATAATTAAATAACCAATTGGTGGTACTCATTCAAAGGCTGTATCTCACTGAAAAAGGGAGCAATTTCCAGCAAGATGAAAGAAGTGGTAACTAAAAAGAATTTCGGTTCAACAGTTTCAGTTTAGAGATACTAAGTATTAAAAGACCATCTATCACTCAAAAAGCCCAGCAATAACTATTGAATATAAAAATTGGGATAATTGTTCTACTTTGGTACTCTAACAATATGCCACAGTGGTACATGCAGAGGCATCACTGAACTGATGGCATGTGGATGAAAGTTTACGGGAAGCAGCCCTATTTGAAGGTACAAAGCACAACCAGACAGGACACCTTGAGTTCCAGCATTCAGAAGTCAGAGAGGCCAGCAGAAGGCCAGAGGCCAGCAGAAGGCCACGATCTACACAGAAAGACCTTGTCTCAAGAAAACAAAGAAGCAAACAAAACAAGTGCAAAAGGACTATTTTCAGTCTAACTGAGGTACACTAAATGTAAGGCACTTCTGATATACATGGAACTATCTAGTAGATACTTGACAAAAATCTATAAATAAACTGCAGAGTAAATAGCTTTCTACAACATTTTATTTAAAAAAAATTAAGCATATAAAAACAATTAACTGCAGATATATAAATATATAATTATTATATTTCTATTTTTACTGATTACTTCAAAGTTGTGGATGTGAAAGTTCAATAAATATTTCAGCAATTATCTTTATAAAATTGATCTTATATATAACTACAACACATCAGATCTAATTAAAAAAAACCTATTTTTTAGTGTCATTTTAGTATTTACTCTGATTATAAATTCACCAATGAGATCCAGTATTTTACGGGTACAGATCTACTGAAGGATTGGGCATTGCATTTGGATGTTTCTAACACACCCTTTATACTGATAAACAGATCTTACCATCCCCTCAGAGTTTGAAAAGAATCCATTTGATATACAGACTACTTTTAAATTTCTCAAACTCTATCTTTACTGCTACTTCTAAACAAAAGGAATTTTATGGATTCCTGTTCTGGTTTGGGTTTGTAGTTGTTGTCTTTTGAGACAGGGTTTCTCTACGTAGCCCTGGCTGTCCTGGAAATAGCTCTGTAGACCAGGCTGGCCTTGAACTCAAGAGATCTTCAAGTCTCTGCCTCCTGAGTGCTGGGATTGTTCTAACATGTTCTGTTATTAATTAATTCCATTAATTCCAAGTCTCATATTTTAAACGTTCAGAATCGCTGAGTAAGAAATAAATGAATCCCTTCAAGCTGTAACAATACTGTTATATAAAACTATACTCAACATATATTGGCAAGTCATTTTTAACAAGAATTATGATCATTTTATGGTTAGAGATGATAGATTTCAACACTGGAGTTTGCAGAAAATGACACTGGGCAAGTCCTTTATACTATATACAAAAGTTAACTCAATATGAACCAGGAAATTAAAAGTCCAAATATAAAAACTAAAGTTCATTTGGACATTAGGAGAAAATAAAGGGGAACAGGCTCATAACATTGAATTTGGCAGTGATTTCCTGGATATAATAAATATAAAAGTAACAGCAGCAAAACCACATATAAGTTGGCCTAAATCAAAATTTTAAAAAATACCTGTGGATCAAATGGAATATTCAAGAAATAAGAGTGAATAAACTCACAATGAAAGAAAATAGTTCAAAGTTAAAAATCTTATAAAGGCTAATATAATACACAAAGAATTCCTTATTGGGCATAATGGAATTGGCTAACAGTTCCAGTAAAGAGTAACGAACCCAAGGCCAGTCTGCACAACAATAGTAAGAACAAACAGACAAACAAAGGAAAGCTGAGTATTGGCAGAGTTCCTTCCTGTTTTCTACAATGGATATACCATTTTTTTCAAGTATACAAAGATTCTAATTTCTCTATTTCTGCCCCCACCAACACTTCTTTTGTTGCCATCTTAATGGATGTGTAGTATCTCATTACAGCTTATTTATTAATAAGATGACAAATTTTATGTTTATGTATTTTAAATATACATTTAAATTACATTGTAAGTAAGTACTTAATATTTTCTTTTATAAGTAAAGATTTTACCAAGGGAACAATAAGACTTTCTATAATCAACAACCACTTTACAGATAGAACATTACTATACTAGCTAATGACAAAACAGAATGCAGAAACTACCTAACCATCAAATGTACTACTCTTCTAATCAGAAAACGTTTACAAGCGTGTGAAAGCATCTGCAACTGACCCATCTGTTTTAACAGTCACAGCGTACTATGGAGAGATTCAGAACACCATGTTTCCCTTATATTCTTGCCATCAGCTCCATTGTTTTGAAATTTAGATTACAAACTATGTCTCTCAATTCCTTCAAATTCAACATGGTTTTTCTTCAGGACAAATAGCAACTTCCTTACCATCTAAGCCAATTAAAGGATTCAATGACTCACTAAACAGAAAAATGTAAAATACCCACAAATATGTAAGTATTATTGGAGTGACAGGTATTACCATACAAATAAAACTGTCGTGTTGGCCTTCTAACACTCCAACACCAGCAGCAATTAAGAAGGGTAGGCTTATGAATTCAAGTTAGGTAGGAGTTTTATTTACAAAAAAGGAAAAAGTTTCCTTGGAAAGGGAGAAATTTCAACAGTCTAACATGAATATAAAGCAGAGAAGCAGGCCTATGTGCTTTCTCAAGTCAGGGTCTCCTGGATTAGCAGGCATCTTGCAATAGACTATAACATTTATGAACAATAAAGATTTGTAGATAAAAATCTAAACTATAGATTTCTGGAATTTGTCTAGAATGAAGAACAGACTCTGATTTGGAGAAAATATCAATAATCCTTATTCTTTAAGGCTTCTTAATTATGTATGTTTGTATGGATATATGGATGGATGGATTGATTGATTGATTGATTGTGTGGGCATTGTCACTGATAAGACCTGGCCTTTCAACACTAATTCCTTTACAATATTATACCATAATTTCTTTTTTAACACTTTGCTTTGCCCAAAGACTTGACACTTCAGCCCAGCACTAGTGATGAACTGGCCATTCTCCAAGTCTTTTGGTAAAGAATCATCTGTTTAAGAGTTATTTTTGGTTTTGTCTTGAAAGATGGTTGATTTGCAAACAAGATGATGTTTGCCCAGAAGAGGGCAGTTATAGAGGGATATGAACTACCATATGAGAAGATAACTAAGCACAAGTTCCTTTGCAAGAGTAGCAGGAATTCTAGAACACTGAAATATATCTTTAAGCTTATGCATGCTTTTCTTAAATCTGAATGAACTTGGTTCTATGAGGTCAGTTGGGAGACAAAAAACCCAAATAGAACTGAAAACCTATGTAGTTCTACAGCAGGTAACAGTTAGGAACACATGAATAGATCTAAAGTATACTGCCACCACTTCTCATATTAACTTTATGAAAACAAAAAACATATCAAAGAAAGCAATAGGGACCTGGACTATTTTCCCATTCCCATAATTATGAAATAGAGGAAGATAATCAGACTAAGTTTATTTCTGTGGTCAGGACAAACATCTGCAGACTTTGGAGCAGTTCTAGTAAAGTGTGTTAATCTCTTTCACTTGGGACAGTAAAAGGGATTTTAACAAAGAGATAGCTTTCACTAAAGTTCACCAACTAGGCTACTGGTAGAACTCAGTGAAGACTTCTGCATGCAATAAGAAGCTGTCTATCCCCATATCCCTATTCTCCATTTCTAGCAGCTTACATTGCATCATCGGACAGTGATTAAGAACACATACAAGTTGAACAGTGAGATTTGATAAAAGCATACTTAATCTATAGCAAAAACTGTTCCTTTACAAACTAACCATCATTTAAGGACTAGACAGTCCCCCTTTCAACTAAAATAAGAATTATAACAAAAGTTTTGATCTCTCACATAGTATATGGCAACACTTGATAAGGATTTCAAGCCCCCACATAAAACTGGGACACTAAAGCCCTCAAAGGCACCTGATTCTATACGGAAAGGTGACACTAAGGTTTTGGGACCCACAGGAAAATAATGAGGTCTCAGGGAGTTCCTAATGTTGGGGTAGGGTTTTTTTTTTTTTTCCTTTGTGTGAAGGTGTATTTCTGTTCTTTCAATTGTTACTTTGTACAGACTAACTGCTAGCAGGATTCTGGTATTGCCACTTCTTTGGCCAGTTAGATTTTCTATTTTGTGAACATCCATCCTTCCTCACCTCCCTAAAGGCAATCTAAAATTGTATCAGAGGTCGTCTTGCTGCTGATTGGTTGTAATAAACAGCTGAAAGCCAATAGCTGGGCAGGAAGGGGGGCATGGAGGGCGTGAAACCTCTGGGGAGAGAAAAGCAGATATGGAAGATTCCAGAGTAGACAGAGAGAAGAGAACAGACACAGATATATGAGCTAGTCATGTGTCGGATCATAGGCAAGGTAGTCAGGTTAAGTTAGATAAGCTAGCTGGGAGATTGACCCAGCCAAAAAACCTTAAACCGAAACCTTAAACTTTATTAGAAGCCTCCTTGTTATTATTTATACTGTTGGTGGGCCCAACAAAGTCCCTTTATTTCCTAATAACAAGGAAATCCAGTTCACATTTCCTGAGCACCTAGCAGAGAAATCCAACAGACTGCAATTACGCACTTAAACATTCACATGATTCCCAATAGTAACTAATTTATTTAATCATTTATTATAAAGTATATTTTATTAAAAGCCTTTATAAAAGTCTGGTGTGATGGCACATACCTTTAATCCCAGGACTCAAAAAGGCAACCCGGGATATAAAGCATGCCTTGAAATAAAAAGGAGGGGTGTAAAGTAGGGGTAGAAAAGTGATTCATTAAGTGAACAAACTCTAGGGAACTGATCAATGAAAAGTGAAATAAAAGCCTAAGAAAACATATACATTATTTTGTTGTCTTACTTTGATCCCTAGAAGTATAGAGTTCCACTGCTTTGTCATATTCCTTTCTACACTTCCCTTTTAACTCCAAGACCTCACAGCAACATGCCAGTCACTGAGTACAGGGACATTTCTGCTCTACTGCTTCCTATCACCTCCCTGGACACTGCTGTTTCCCATTCCTTGGAGGTGCTGGGGACATCAGAGAGTGACATAAATGAGTTTGAAAGGAAGAAACCAACTGTCGGTAAAGATAATGGTTACTCCAAGGATTTATTTATATATATATATATATATATATGTAATACTGTGTTTGTGTGTGTGTGTGTGTGTGTTTCTGACTCAATCTCTGGCTCACTTGAAATATAAATTAAACATTACTGGTATAATAGTTAATTAGTATAAAATTAAGAGAAATAAACATAATAACAGTTATTTTAAAATTTCCAAAGTAGAAAATATAAGTTCCACACTAATGTACTTCTCAAAACTAACCTGTCATTGCTAACAGCTGCTCGATCTTCACATTTCACAGATACAATCTTCCTAACACCTACACTTACTAATCTTTCCCAGTCCCACAGACAGTAAACTGATAAATTATGGCATTTTCTTAGCATCTCTGATTTCTTGTTAAATTACCAATGTCTACAAACTATTTATTTGCATCAATGAACACTATGTTCCTCACCTTTGTACTGTCTTTCACACTTGTCTTGCAAGAACTTTTTAACATAAGTATTAGCACTTTGTATTATAAATGTATTTGTGTGAGCGTGCATGTGTGCATGTGCTCATCATAGGCACACACACACACACACACCTCAAGCATTCACCTTACTTTTTTGTCTTGATTTGTTTTGAGGCAGGGACTCTAAGTAGTCCTGGCTGTCCTGAAACTATGTAGACCAGGCTGGCCTCTAACTCACAAAGATCCTCCTACCTATGCTAGGATTAAAGGCACTCAATATTGACTCTCCACCTAGTTTTTTGAGACAATCCTTCTCATTGGAAGTTGTAACTCAATGACTGACGTAATCAGGAGTCAGGGATCCCTAAAAATGTACCCATCTCAGCCTTCCCAGCACAAGAATTTTGAGCACATAGGGTGCCAGGAATCAAATTCAAGATCTTGGGCAAGTACTTTACCAACTGACTCCTAGCCTGAATTTTATTTATAAGAATTTATTATTTATTTGTGTGTGCAAGTATGGGAAGGAGAGGGGCAAGAGTGTCCACAAAGGCCAGATCTCCTTAAACTGGAGTTATAGGAGACTGTTGGCTGTCTGATATGGCTGAGAACTGATCTCCCCTCTAAAAGAACAGCATTATTCTTAACATTTGAGCCATCTATCCAGGCCTAGTTTATTTTTTAATAGCATAAAACTGTCTGGTGTAGAGCACTTTAGGTTTCAAAAACATTTATTAGCTTGTGTGTGTGCATGCATAGAGCCACAGTACACAAGAGGCAGTCAGAAGACAATTTGCAGGAGTAATTGATTCTCTTTCTACCATGTGTATTTTGGCGATCAAACTCAGGTGATCAGGCCTGGCAACAGGTGCCCTTAAGCAATGAACATTCTCACTGCCTTAAAATTTCCAATTTAAAAAAAAGAAAAATTCAAACTAACAAAAAACTTCTGGGGCATTAATATGACCCAGAAAGTAAAGGTGATTTTTAAACCTGGCAACCTGAGTTTGATCCCTAGCATCTACATATAGGGGAAAGGAAGAAAAAGAACAATTCCAAAAAACGGTTGTCCTGTGACCTTCGCACACTCAACCCACATACATTATTGTTTTTTTTTCCCCCTCAATAAATTTTTAACTGTTTGCAGGTATGTTTTGGGGAAAGTATAGAAAGAAGTGTGTCTTCTCATGGTAGTACACATGCTTGTGCACCCACACGTGTTTAAGTGTGCTTATGCAATAGATAGATGTCAGGTGTCTTCCTCATTGCTGTGCTCCTTATTTTTTATAATAAACAGGTCCTCTAATTGAACACGGAGTTCTTGAATCTGGCTAGGCTGGCTGGCCAGCAAGTTCCAGAAAACTGGCTGTCTCTGCCTCCTCAGCACAAAGATTACAGATGTGTCCTACTGTGCTCTGCTTTTTACTCGGGTGCTGGGAATCTGAACTCAGGTTCTCATACATGTGCAGCAAGCAACTGGTCTGTGAGTTCACCCTAGAAATTTCAATTTTGACATGTCAAGATAATAATTTCATTATGGTTCTGTTATATTTTGCTTCAAAAGATCCCTGATTTTTTACAATTACTCAAGCATTCACCAAGAATGTTCCTTTCCTGTTAACAAGTTGGCAGTTTTATGAACTCTTTACGTAATAAATAAATTTCTAACACCAATAATGAACTGAGCACTTCAAAAAGACACAGGAAAGTATGCCGGTAATTCTCAGCATAAAGATAGAATGTATGATGAAATAGGTAGCCTTAGCCTGATTTAAACATTACATAGAGAATATCTACACTGATATATTATACTACTACTAGGTACAATTTAAGCTGAATGAATGAGTGCATTTAAGTTCCTTCTATATATATAGGCTAATTCTACAGTCAATTCTATTCAATGAGAAGAAACTAGTTTTGAGATCCACTAGAATTAGAGCTAGTAAATTACTAGGATCTGAAAACTTATCTGTTCTTAGCCTGTAAGTACTTCTACATCAAATGTCAGGAAATTAACCTTAATATTTCAACTCTTGTTTAATTGGGCTGCACAATGAAAGTGCTGACATCTTAACCCAGTGCTGAGATGTTACCATTTCCACTTCTGTTCCTCTTCCTTTTTCGGCTTCTTTTTCTTATTATCTGGCTCAGCAACTTTTTTATCTTTATCTTTATTCTTGGGCTTTTTAAGTTTGCCATCCTACAAAGAAACAGACAGAAAGCACTTAAGTCAGGACTGATTACACACCTGGATGCTGTCTTTGAAAGCCGCTAGGAAGAAAAACTATAAACAAAAAATGCTGGAACTGGAGATTTCATATATAATTCCTCCCCGCCATCAAGAGAAAAATTTACTGATATTTTACAATTGAGTCAATACTTGCCCAATCCCTCTAGCAAACAATTCTTCAGGAATACCACATGGGGAAAGCCTGGGGAACTAACAGTAATCCAGGGTATTTCCTCATTTACTTTAAAATGTGTTCATCTTTAATCTCTTCAAATCTAATAAAGTATAGAAAAGACGTGCAATAAAGATTTAGTATTTGATCAGAAAGGGAATTCTGTGACTCAGTCACTATTGCTTATATTCACAAAGACAGTATTCTCAACTGGGAACTGCTCACAGTGGCAAAATAAAAGAACACCAGGCAAGCATGATGGTGTACACCTGTTGGTTCTAGCGCTAAGGAAGCTGTAGCAGGACTGTCACGGTGCATAATAAGAGCATAAAAAAAAAAAAAAGCCAGGCATAGTGGTGACGCACACCTTTAATCCCACTATTAGGGAGGCAGAGGCAGGTGGACCTCCTGAGTTTGAGGCCAGCCTGATCTACAGAGCACCTTTTTTTAAGCCCTGTCTTAAAAAAATAAAACAAACAAACTTTACTGCTAGGTTAGAAAAGAGTCTGTTTACTTCAAGGATTCAGTCCTGAGAGGCTAAATATGCTCCACACCCACACCCATGTTCTAAGGAAATACTAAATGGACTCAGTGGATTAAAACAACAATATATGAGAGGCAAGGTTAGGAGAGAAGTAGGACAAGAATTGTAAGGAAGGGAACAAGGAATGAAGTTTGAGGTTGAGAGTACCCTGTCTTTGTGTGTCTAAACAGCAGTGACTTAGTCACAGGAGTTCAAGACCAGACTGCATCACAAAGTGAGATTCTACACTGGGGGTAGCATATAACTTCACTCTTAGTATTCAGGAGACAGAGACAGAGGGATCATTTTGACTTTGAGGTCAGCAGTGGGTGTGTATGTGTGTATGTATGAAACTGAAACTCTAAAACAAACAAAAACAAAAAAAAGCTTTAAACCTAAGAGTAAAATTTACTATCAAAAAAAGACAAATGCAAAACACAAATCCCAGGAAAAATGTGACTCAACACATGAAGAGCCAAACTCAGTAGAATCTAATTTCTTCTAGAGAATTTCTAGATCTACATTTTCTGCATCACATGAGGCTTAAGTTTTATAGAGCAATGAAAGATGATTTATGGAATGGCACAGCTAGAAACTACTTGGTTTCCTCTCTTCCAACCATAATCAAGATAGTTCTGAAATCAGTTTGCCATTTGATCAAGGTTATAGCTGTTGCTGAGCATAATGAAACCCTAATAGGAAACCATAAGTATATTTTGAAATCAATCAATCAATCAAACAAAAACCAACAGAATATGATGAATGAAAATGGCTAGAGAACAACATCCTGTGAGTCTGTAATAAGAAGGTAATCAAAGTAGTGATAAACAGGTCTTTAAGCAATGATTTTAAGGACAAAAAGCAAATGCTATACTATTAGATTGTAAGTAGCTATGAGGAATACAAGTGTGCAAGTAGAAGAACAGCATTTAAATATTCTGTTGGTGGAAAGTGGTGGCTCGTGTCTAAAAATTCCTGTAGTCAAGGGTGAGGTAGGAGGATTGCCAGGAGTTTAAGGCCAGCCTGTGTCACAGAGTAAAACTCTGTCTTAAAGTACAAAAAGAGGCTGGGGGTAGTATACACCTGTGCAGAGGCACAGAGATCTTTTTGAGTCTGAAGCAAATGTGATTTACACTGGAAGCTCCAATTTGGCCAGGACTACACAGTGAGACCCATCTCAAACAAAACAAAATAAGATGCTAGAGAGGTGGCTCAGCACTTAAAGAGTACTGACTTCTTCTTGGTTTGCAGCACACATAGTAATTCACAATCAACTGAAACTCTCAATTCCAAAGATCTGATGTTCTCTAACTTCTGCAGGTACCCAACACACACATGGTACACATGGGCAAAGTCTCATACACATAAAATTTTAAAAATCTTAAAAAAAAAAAAAAAGAGAGAACAAAGAAAAAAAGAGAGGGGACAGACAGCCCAGATGTTAACAGCACTTGTTATTACAGAGAGGACTAGGTTTGGTTCCCAGGAATCATATGGTGGCTTAAAACCAACTAATTCCAGTTCCAGGGGCTTGATACCCTCTTTCTGGTTCATGTGAGTCATGCGTGTGGTGAATACACATACTCATGGGAAAAACATATACATAAAATAAAAATAAATCTGTAATAAATTTAAAAGTAATTAAAATGTTTCATATGCTTTGATGGTTAATCTTCATAGCCAACTGGAAAGGCTTTTGGAACCACAGGAACACAGATCTGAGCCATGATGGTAGAATGCGTTTTGCTAGAAATGCTTAACTAAAGATAGAAAATCTGGAAACCCAGACTGAATTGGGAGGTGGGGGAGACCAGGGCAAGCGAAAATAAGTAGAAAATAATTCACCTCTCTATTGCCCAAGTACAGATACAATATGACCATCTACCTTATAATCCTTATACCATACATGTATGCCCTGAAACATTATAGCCTCAAACCATAGTCAAAAACATGAGCCTTTTTCCTAGAAGTTGATTTTGTTACAAAATTTGTCACAACAATAAGTAACTACTACAAGAAATTTGCACTGAGAAGTGGAGCTGTTGCTCTACCCAGCCAGGTGGTTTGTAAAACTGTTGAATTACTTTATGGATCCATTTGAATGTAGAAGTTTCAGGCCTATGAAATGAAGAAGTCCTAGAATGCTATAAATAAAGATTGATGGACCATACTGGTGGGAATACAGAAGACACAAATGCTGACAGAAGTACAGAAGTAACTGCCAGCTTGTGAGGGGCATAAGATTACATGAGGGGCTAGATTAGCATCTGTTACTATCATATTTAGGAAAATGATCTGGCTATATTCTGCCTGTGTTCTGAAAGCATCAGTAAGGTCAAGTAAATAATAATACAATAGGGTTTTGGTAGAAGAAATTTCAAAACAGCATAAAACCAAACTATGGCATGGTTCCCACTTACTGCTTAGTTAGCCAAGATAAGGGGGGAAAAAAGTTTAATTTCACCAGGAAAGTAGAATGATCAAAAATGTTAAGTTGTAGCTAGAGCAGGTACAGTCAAAGTAACTGTAACCAGGAAGAAGATAACACCATATAGGAGAAATCTACTACTTTGCACAGAAACAATACCAGTTTCCCTCCTTAAAAACAACTGTACCAGACTCAGCAACCAAAGCACACAGAGAGGCCTGACAACGTTGTAGAAGAGGCCAGATTCTCCAGTTTGAAGCAGAACCTGCCAACATCTTGATGCCAATTTTGTGGGAGTGCAAAATCCAAGTCACAACATCATAAAGGCTTACACCAAGGGCCCAGAAACTAAAGCCAACCAATGTATATAGCAGGGCCAGATTCCTTAGAAAGTTCCAAAAGACATTAAGTGAAACCATAAAGGTAAAGCTCAAGTTTTAATGGAGCCTTAGGATATTAGAGATGTTAGACTCATAGGGCCTCCAGTGAACAAAGGTGCTGGTACAGAGTAGGTAGCCAAGAGACAGTCTCTATGTGCTGCAGCTGATAGTACAAGAGATGAGGGTACCCAGGCCTACTGGAGTCTGCATGTTGCTACCAAAACTGACAGATGATAGACATGGAGATGTATATGCTTTGGTGTTTGCTTTGCTATGCTTCAATCTTGCTTCCATCTGATCTTTCCTTGCTCTGTCCTATTTCTCTATTTTGAAATGGTACTGTTTATTTTGTGCCCTTGTAATTTGAGTGTATAATTTATTTTTGATTTTACAGCAACTCAGAATTAGGAGACTTCCTTGAATCTTAGAAGAGACAAGACTTTCAGTGTGGAAACTGTTTAGATAATCAGGACTTTGATAATCAGGAACATTACTCAGTAAATGTATTTTGCAAAATGAGATGGCCATAAGCCAATGAAGACACAGATGAAATGTAAGGAGGAAAGTTCTGTGTTTTTGTATCAAATTAAGGGGTGAACTTGTGACAGTTAATCTTCACTGTCAACTTGACTAAAATCTAAGAAAACATCTGTCATGCCTGTGAGACTATTTCCAAAGAAATAGTCCAAAGGTTAACTAAGAAAAGAGGACCCACTGTTAACTGTAGACAGCAGCATCCCATAGACTGAAGACCCAGAATGAATCAAGTGCCTGGCTGTTTGTGCAGCATGACTAGACACTTCACCCCTCCCACCATAACAGAATATATTTCTTCAAGCTGTAAACCAAAATAAACTTCTCCTTAAAGTGCTTTTGTCAGGTATGTCCCAGCAAACAAAAATAACATTTACAAAACAAACCTTATTACCTTATTAATATGTAAAACATTCCTATTTTTATATTATCATTTTAAAATGATTCATCAGGGAAACTACTGCCCACAGAACAATCCCAGAGATAAATTAAAAATGAGAAACAAATGCTAGTGAAGTTTTAATGATTAATTCTAACACCTGGGGTCCCTACCATAAGAAAACTTGTGCATTAATATTTAGTCTCTCAGACTGTATTTTTCTACAGGATGTTACACAAAAACATTAAAAATAAAAGTCAAAGCCGGGCGGTGGTGGCGCACGCCTTTAATCCCAGCACTTGGGAGGCAGAGGCAGGAGGATTTCTGAGTTCGAGGCCAGCCTGGTCTACAGAGTGAGTTCCAGGACAGCCAAAGCTACACAGAGAAACCCTGTCTCGAAAAACTACACAAAAAATAAATAAATAAATAAAAATAAAAGTCAAAAGCTGTCCCTTTTCCAAACTGTTTAACATAAATTGGAGCCATTTTACATAAAGACAAAGCAATGGATTGTAAGAACTTGATTTTTACTAGTCTGTACTGATTATATAAATGAGAGTACAGTGGCTGCATACTCTAACAGCTATTCAACATTTCACTATCAGTTCCATAAACTAGTTCTCATTAATTTGAACTTCTGCTAAGCAGACACCAATGATCACTACAACCTGTTAACTGAAGAACCTGATTATCTCTTTAGCTCACCATGCCCAAGAACATTTTAAACATGATTTCATTAAAAACCTTTCTTCCTTCTTGTGAAGTAAAAGGACCCACATATTCTTATAGTAGGAGGTAGGATAACATGGCAGCTGGTGTGCTGGTTCTAGACCCACACAGTATTTGAGAACAAATTCTGGTTATACAATTCAGTAGCTATACAACCTCTAATAAATAATTAACCCCTCTAAACCCCAAGTTTAGGCATCTGCCAATAAGGATGGAGTCATATTCTTTTGGTTAACATAAGAATTAAAAAACAGATTATGGGGCTGGAGAGATGGCTCAGCAGTTAAGAGCACTGACTGCTCTTCTGAAGGTCCCTGAGTTCAAATCCCAGCAACCACATGGGGGCTCATGACCATCCATAATGAGATCTGATGCCCTCTTCTGGTCTTTCTAAAGATGTCTACAGTGTAATTACATGTAATAATAAACAAACAAATCTTTGGGCCAGAGCAAGTACAGTTACAGTGTAATCATATACATAAAATAAGTAAACAAATCTTAAAAAAAACAGATTATGTAGAAAACTGACTAGAAGAAATAACTATCTAAATTTAGCGCACATTTAAATATGCATATCAAGTTTTGTTTTGTTTTTTAATATGAGTACACTGTAACTGTCTTCAGACACACCAGAAGAGGGCATCAGATCCCTTTATGAATGATTGCGAGCCACTATGTGGTTGTTGGGAATTGAACTCAGTACCTCTGGAAGAACAAGCAGTCAATACTCTTAAGCACTGAGTCATCTCTCCAGCCTGAATATCAAGTTCTTAATACTGTGATAAATGGCATTTTTAGTTGTGACTGTGTAGCCCAGGCTAGACTTTGATCTCATAATTCTCCCACCTCAGTCTTCAAAGTGCTGAGATTACAATTTTGCAGTCACCGTACACAATCAAATTACTTTTTCTGTGCCCCCTGAATATAAGGTCTCACTATGTATCTATCCCCAGGTAACCTCAAACTCATATATTCCTGTCTCTGCCTCCTGATTGCTGGGGTTAAAGGTGTGTGCCACTGTCCTCACCCTTAGATAATAATCTTAAAAGCCCCTGCCCCCACTATCACTATCATTACTGCTGGTACTTTTTAACCTATCCACATTTAAGCCTATTTTATCTACAACATTGACTAACCTCACAGAAAGTACATTAAAGAACTCTACTTAAGAGCCTAAGGAATTGCTGACATCCTTTTTAAAAAGTTTTTGCTAACAACTCTTTAGTAGAAGAAATAAAAAAAAGAAAGAAAGAAAAGAAAAGAAGTACATTACTCTATTTATATCTACCACAAGCACCAAATAGGATCCTTGGAAAAAGCACTTTAACTAAAGTTAAGAAATTAAGGAAGATTATAAAACAGTAGAAGGGAGGAAATAATGTGTGTTCCAGAGAGAAGAACAGCATGTAGTACACACAGAACTCTGAAGTACAAAACCTGGTGTGAAAAACATAGGTAGCCAGTATGGCCAGAGCAAGATACGCTCAGGAGGAACAAAATGAAGCAAGGCACAAGATGCAGAGGCCAGACTGAGGAGTGTTGTACCAGAGCTTATATTTCATCCTACAACCAAGAGGGCACTCATTAAAGACTTTAAATTAGGAAGGAGTATGCTTCATCGGACATGAAATATTGTTAAGAGAGAATCTGAGTAGTTTCCTTCCTTTTTTTTTAAAGAATTTTTTTATTTATTATATGTATAGATGGTAGCTAGCTATCAGACACAACAGAAGAGGGCGTCAGATCTCATTAGAGATGGTTGTGAGTCACCATATGGTTGCTGGGATTTGAACTCAGGACCTCTGGAAGAGCAGCCAGTGCTCTTAACCACTGAGCCATCTCTCCAGCCCCAAAGTTGTTTCTTATGCATGTTTTTCTGCATACCTACAGGTGAAATACTTTTTCTATCAGTATCAACGCAAGCTATGAATAGACAAAGAGTAGACTCAAGGGTGGCTGATATACTGGATACCTCAAAATCTTGGCATACTCAGTGTCACAGCCACAACTTCTCTGCAAAACTTTTCCCCAGTCTTACTACTATAACAAACCAAAAAATTTCTAAAGCTTATTTGGTCTCAAGAGCTATTTTAGGACCCATAAGATGATGACCCAGCAGTTAAAGGTACTTGCTGTCAAACCTAATAACCCCAGTTCAATTTCCAGGAGAATCAACGTCTCAAAGTTGTCCTCTGACTTTCACATGTACATCATGATGCGTGTACAAACACACCCCCCACAAGCACACAAAATTTAACAAAACTCATGTTTTTTAAGGCTGTTTTATTCAAATGTAAGTCTCAAAAACTTTTACTAACCTCTTCTTCTTCTAGTTTTCGTTTCTTCTCCTTCTTGATATCTTCTGTCTTAATTTTCTTAGGTTTATAATCAGCACTAGAAAGGGGAACATGAATATGCAGTTAATGCAACTATGACTCAAGAGTTCTCACCTATAGGACTAGGATCTCCCAACTCTTTGAAAAAAAGTGTTCATGGCAGGTCTGACTGCTGTTATTCTTGACGGGTATTCTACAGTAGTAAAGACAATATTAAGGTCTGGAGAGATGCTCAAGATGCTAAGACTACTGGCTGCTCTTGCAGAGAACCTCGGCTGGGTCACCAGCACCCACATGGGACAGCTCACAACAATCTCTAACTCCAATTCTAGAGGATCTAATGAACTCTTCAGGCTTCTATGGGTACCAAGTATGCATGTGGTATACATATAAATGTTCAGGATCATGACATAAAATAAAAAATGAAATAAAGCTAAGAGACAGAAACAGAATAGAGGCCAATAGTAACTCTATGAAGAACTGCCTGATATGGATGCTGACAAACAAACTTGGGTTCTCCAGAAGAACAGCAAGCACTCTTAACCACTGAGCTATAGCTGTAACCAATATATTTGATTTTTAAATGTTATATGCACATATGTTTGAGTGCTCATATTCATGTGGAGACCAGTGGACAACTTGTACTGTCCTCCTAAAGAACATTCTTAATCTCCTTTGAGACATGGTATCTCAGGAGCATGGAGCTCACTAATTAAGCTAAACTAAATGGCCAGCAAGTCCTAGGGATTCTCCTGTCTTTGCCTTTCCCAGTCTTAGCATGGTCTACCACACCTGAAATTTATATGTAAGCTCTGAATCAACTCAGATCCTCATGATTGCAAGGTAAGCACTTTATCAACTGTGCTATATAGGCTCCGCCATTCTATCTTAAATCCTGTGACTATTCATAGAATAAAGTAACTACATACTCAAACTAGTAAAACAGAATACATTATCATTGGATCAATCTAGGAAAGATGTAAATGTAAGCCTTAAATCACAGTATCAACTTCACTATCTCTGTACATTAAAGGTTTCCTTATATATCAAAAGGCATAGATCCTAGAAGAAAAACAAAAATGAAGTAGATTCTCATATAGTCCAAGCTAGCCTCAAGTTCATTATATAGTCAGGAATGACTGAGTTTCTGATCTTCTTGTCTCCACTTCCCAAATATTGGTATATGAGGTGTGTACCACACCCAGTTTTATGAGGTGCTGGAATCAAACTATGGCTTTCTGTGTGGTAGATAAGTACTCTACCAACTGAGCTATATCCCTAACCCAGTATTTCTCAATTTACTTGTGGTACAAAATTGAAAAACTCCCAAGGGACTAAAATAATTTACCCTTCATTAATTATATATGGTCTGAAATGTCTATACTCAATATGCATTATTTCTTAATAAGAAAAAACACATTACACATAGCCCATAAGTTAATTTGATTAGCAAGCCCACTTCTCATAAACTGATTTGTCTATTAACCACAAATGCCAATTAATATATTTTTATTCATTATAGATATACACATATTTATTCTTAAAACAGCCTTTTCCTTTTGTTTTTGCTTTTTTTTTTCAAGACAGGGCTTCTCTGTGTAGCCCTGGCTGTCCTAGAGTTTGCTCTTTAGATCAGGCTGGCCTTGAACTTAGAGACCCACCTGCCTCTGCCTCTTGAGTACTAGGATTAAAGGCAGGCTTTTCTTTTAAAAATTGAAGTATCTCTCCTCTCCTATAATTCATTTTTTAATGTTTTATAAACATTATTATGAAAAAAAAAACCACCTCTTCCAAATTACCTGACTAAAACTAGCCAGATCTAGCTCAATGAACATCTATATTTAGAATAGGCACTCAGAATGAAGTTCTACAACCTTGTTCAATTTTATATTTTCAGTATTAAATGTAGTTTATGCCCTTATCTACCATCAAAGGTAGAAAGGGAGGGAAAAAAGGAAAGAAAAAGAATCCACAACAAATCAGAAGTAGAAAAATAATTAGCTTTGTATCCTCTTTCATAATGCATTCAGTACTTCCACATCCCTTTCAATTATTTAGCCTTTCCTATTCTCTTCCTTCGAAGTATTGGTAGATTCCAGGAGAGATTGTGGGTTTTTTTTTCTTTCTGAGATTATATGACCTTGCTTAATATATTTTAAATCCATCCATATTCCTATAAAACTATTAATTAGAGCTGAGTAGCACATTCTACTATCCACACACATATCAAATGTTCATTATCCATTCATCTATTGATGAACAAGGTGGATTCCAATTTTTTTTACCATTGTTATTAAGGCAGCAACAAGCTCTCTTTTCAAATTGAAATTTCTTTACATGTTCCACTTTAATCAAAAAGGAAGAAATACATACTCATCTTCATCATCTCGAGGCCTCTTCAGTGGCTTTATATCCTCTTTTGGAGGAGCAAAATAGCCATCATCTTCAGGTTCATCTTTAATTCGTGGTGGACTAAAAGAGAAAACAAAACAGCTAGTTAGTGATTACTAGAACAGCTAGTTAGTGATTACTAGAACGCCAGAATTGTGTTAAGTGACAAAGGAGGTACCCTGCCTAGTTTTATGTCCACCTGAGTGACACAAGCTACAGTCATCTGAAAGGAGGGGACCTCAACTGAGGAAATGCCTCCCCTGCCTCCCTAAAGATACAACTGTAGGGCATTTTCTTAATTATTGATTGATGTGGGAGGACCCAGTCCATTGTATAAAGGACCATCCCTGGGCTGCTGGTCCTGAGCACTATAAGAAAGCAGGCTGAGCAAGCCATGACAGGCAAGTCAGTAAGCAGCACCCCTCCATGACCTCTGCACTAGCTCCTAGCTCCAGGTTCCTGCCCTGAATTCCTACAGTGATAAACAATGATGTAAAAAAAAAAAATGCTAGTGAGGATGTAAACTGGTACAGCCACTATGGAAATTCTATAAAGGACTATACCTAAGAACACATCCAAAATATGACCCAGCTATACCACTCCTGGGTGTATACCAAAGAGAAGCTTCGCCAGTATACCATACAACATGGATCTCTGTAAATCCACAATAGTCTAAATCCAGAACCAGTGTGGATGCTAAATCAGTAGATGAATGAATAAAGAAATATGGTATATGCACAATGGAATTTTATTTTTCTAAACAAATTTCTCTCTTATGCAAAAGAAAATACAAAACACCTCAATTTTTAAAAATCTGGCATGAGTTCAATTATTAGCACCCACATGGTGGTTCACAACCATCTGTTAACCCAAGTTCCAGGGGATCCAATGTCCTCTTCTGACTTCTGTAGTGACTAGGCACAGGCATAGTTTATAGAAAAACATGAGGGTATATACATAAAATAAAAAAATAAAAGATCTTAAAATTTTCATGAAAATAGAAGAGGAGTATGAAGGAGAGAGGTTTAAGACAAGGGAGAAAAAAGAATGTCACATTTTCTTTCCTTTGCAAAATCTAACTTATATTATGAAACCTATACTAACTAGAAAGAATAAGCTGGGGGGGGGGGGGTCTGGAGAGATGTCTCAGAACTTATAAAGAGTACTTGTTCTTGCAAGAGACCCAGATTTACCTAACAGCTCACAACCATCTATAACTCAAGTTCCAGGAAATCCAACACTTTATTTTTACTTTCATGGAAATCAGGCATGCACATAGTGCACAGATACATATGAATAAAACATTCATTCCTACACGTTAAATTTAAAACTCTATAATTTTTTTTCTTTTTTAAATTAAGTTGGGTACAGTTGCACACGTCTGTAATTTCAACACTCCCAACAATTAAGGAGCAGGAGTCAAGGTCAGTCTGGGTTATATATAATGGTTCAAGCCACTCTGAACTTCAGAAGACTCTGCATTCACAAACAATGAGATAGGGTATCATGTAGGTCAGCATCTTATAGCACTGTGGTGGTTGTGATGGTGGTGGTGAAGATGATGATGGAGGGAGAGGAGGAGGAAGGAGAGGGGGAGGGGAATCGCTGATGACAGGGACAAACAAATACTCGGAAACCTTGGAATGTTCTTTCCTAGCTTGGCTTGGTACTTCTCTTCAAATTAGACCTCACTGACTTAACTCAGTAAAGAAAATGGCCTCCCAAAATAAAGCTGTCATTTATGAAGTGGTGGATCTGAAGAATAAGTATCTAGTCTCAATTGTAAAATATATTCATAGCATGAAGTATAGCTAATATATCCTCCTTTCTCTCTAAAAGCATTATATCCATTTTGCTTGCAACAAAATGTGAATGTTTAAAGATATTAGCTCTCCTTATTCCAGCACATTTCCCCCAATCCCCAAATGCCACTTCTACAGCTGTTTCTCCTTCTATTCCCAATCAATTACAAAGCCCTGGAGATCCAGAAAAGACACTACAACATCCACTGGTTCAAAGTTAATGCTCCATCCTAAGTGTCACATGTGAAGGCAAGTAGTGAGATACCACACTTCAAAGATGTTCATTAAAAACAAAAAACAAAAAAATGAGGATGAAGTTTAAGTGAAGCATCTGGATTCTCTACAAAACTCAATGCTGACAAGCAGGCCAAAGACAGAGGCAAAGCACACATTCCTGACCTTCTAACCCCCAAAGTCTAGAAGAGAATCCATGTGAAAGTTCACATAATCTATTCATATCTTAGTTTAGAAAAGTCTTGCATGATCTGTTGGCAAAGATTAGGCATCATGAGCCTTGATCATTTTCTCTAAGAAACACAGAATTCCTAAGGTACTTTGTAGAGAGCTTACTCAACTTTATTATTCTGCTTTCATAAACCATTTGTAAAACATCCTTATAAAAGGCACTTGCTTCTCTTTTTCTAAAGGACCTGGATACAAAGTCTCAAGAAAGCAAACCTCTCAAAATTCTGTCCCAGTCACTAAGGCAAATGCTGTGAATGAGTCTTAACAAATCCATTAGGTGGTTCCATGAAAGACATCAGAATGTACAATGCAATCTTAAAAGGTTTTCTCAATCTAGAGGGGACATGGGCACTTACTTTTTAGGGAACTGAAAAATGAGGAAAACAGAACAGATGGAGTACAGAGTGTAAAAATGGTCTATAGGTAATATACATTTATATATGCCTACTTAAATATATACTTATCCCAAAAATTGTCCAATAAGGTTCTAGATATGGCTTACAATATATTACAAAGGAGGAACTCATTGTAGACTAAGACTACTACCAAAGAGTTTCTCTTGAAATATTAGGGAATAGTGAGGTAGACACAAAAAAAGTCTATAAGCTATATATACTCTAACATGGCAAATTTTGTGGTATGTACATACCTCAACTTTTAAAAATCTTATTCTGTTAGCCTTCTCCATCTCTAGTAAATTTCTGGATAAATGCTATTCAGTCTCACTAACTAGAACTATAACAAAACTAAAGTTGGACTAGTCAAGTACTCATGTTGGAAAAGCTTAGACAGTACCATGCAGTCACCCCCCCCCAAAAAAAAAAGACCCTACCATAGCAAAAGGTCTTACCTAGAGAAGCCATTTTCTTTTTCCTTCTTTATTTTTGCATCCCCAGCAGCTCTAATCTGCAAGGTAAAACCACAGCCACTCAGTAATCACTTTGAAAGTATTACAAACACTAAAACAAGACAAAAATCTCTTATTCATCTTGACATCAATTTTGGAGACTTTAAATTTATTAGCATACACTGATGAGGTTCTCTAATCTACCTGCTACTCATCTCCCCATTCCTAATGATCCCCTACCTAACCAATCTCTTCAATTCCCATGACTTGTCTTTTCTTCCTTCTTTTGGGATGTCCCACTGAGTTGAATCAGGATTGCTTATAGGAGTATAGATAGGCACCTTACCAGTGATTATACCACTTGAGAAAATGTCTTCAAGGAAGAGACCTCATGAGTCTGTACCCTTTTCCAAAACTAAATGTTGACGGGCTCAATACTGTTCATGTTTGTGCTGATAATCAAAGCCATTGAGTGTTCAGGAAGTCCAAGACCATGCCAGACTATTTTGAAGCATCTTGATCCTAGACTGACTTCTTGTTAGCAAAACTGAAGTAGGTCAACTAAAGTCATTTTCCTAAGGCTGTTTTTTGACAATTCTAGGTGAAATTGATTGAGAAAATTCTTCCTCAAACAGCAACTTTTTAATCTTAAAATAATAGTAAATTTCATCTCCCCAACAAATATATCCATTATTTAAAAATGTGCTGCTGGCAGCACAGAGCGGGTAAAAAAAACATAAAATAGACTAGTCTATTTCCTGCCCTCTCTAGTGTGTGTGTGTGTGTGTTTCCCCATCTGTACTTTTGAGAAAAAACAAATCATTAAAAAACATTAACACATATACATAAAGGGATGACCTTCAACTCCCTATCTATAGGTCTTTGAAAGACAGAAAATGATCAGTGCACTGGCTACCTCACAGAAAGGTAGGACTGCAAGTCAGCAGTAAACAAGGATGTCTTGTTCCAGTCTCTATTCCCCAGTGTCAGAGTTTTTCATTCAAGAATCTTCTTTCTTTCTTGAAGACAGGGTATACATCCCAGATTGGGGATCACCTTGATCTCATTTTGTAGCCCAAGATGACCTTGAGTGTCTACTCCTCCTATTTCTCCACCTCCCACGTGCTGGAATAACAGGCATGCACAAACACAACTGGTTTAGGTAGTGCTGGAAATCATAAGACTTCCTGCATGCTAATCAAACTTAGTTTATCAACTAAGTATAAACCTACCCCCAGAATCTTCAATCTTTTAATCACAAGAGACCTAGTAAAGTTTTAGGCCTTCTTCCAAAAACAAAACTTTCCCTAAAACAGAAAAGATGTTTCCAGAAACATTATAATCCAATGTAGTATAGAATAAACAGACTTACTGTATTGTGAAAGACATGGTATTAAATAATTTGGTTATCATAGTTTCAGACAGGTTGAATCTAAAGTCTTTTTTGATGGAGTGGGGAGTTTTTTGTTTTAGCTATAGTACGGCCTGCTAACTGTGAAGTCTTCTACAGACGTTTTTACTCCCAAGGCCAAGGGGAGATATAACAAAGTTACTTTCATTATGCTTCTAAAGTAATCAAAATAAAAGTACATCTTAACTCTTTTGTTCCCCCTTAAGGGAAAGTTCTGTACCTTTTCCTCCTTTCGTTTTTCCTTGTCTCTGTCTTTGTGTTTGTCCTTATGTTTTTCTGAGCTTCCATCTTTGTGTTTGGTTTTTTCTTTCTCTTTGTGTTTCTTTTCAGAATCTTTATGTTCACTGTTAAAAATAAGACATATAAAAGTTAGCCTAGAGTGAGAACTACAAGATCAACTAAAAAGACATACACCATGAAAACTTATAACGCTTACACAGTCCTGACAAAAGGTTTAAAGACTGCAGGCTGTATCAGAGGGGACCTCCTGGGTTAAATTCACCAAGAGTAACCAGAAAACACTAAGAGTCATCAGGATTTTGTTTTGACCTCCCTTCAGCTCCACGGTACAAGCTGCTGCTGAGACAGGGGCCCATGGTGAATCAGGAGGGACACGTACCCAGTGTGTAACCGCACTGCTGTATTAGGAACACATGAACAACCAGAATAGAAAATACCTTACTTCACGACCCTTAATGAAGGTGTCATGAGCCAAATGAGACCCAGGGGAAGGTGGCCCTTTACGTGTTTGTTTATTCAGCAATCAAATCCCTTAGAAATAAAGTTGCTAAAGTCCTAACATGGTCACTTGTTTCCTATCCTAGCAGGAGCTTCTTTAAGATGCCTTCATAGTTGCCTAATTATTACATGGGAATTTGGAGTTCCCACTTTGGGGTTCTTATTCTCATTAACAAAAGAACTCATTAACTCATTAACAAAAGAGATTCAGAAGGAAGTTTAGGGCACACAGGTGGAAATCTTAGTACCTGCCAGAGGCAAAGAGAGAGAAAAGAGGAAGACCAAAAAAAAAAAAAAAAAAAAATCTATGCTGTTGAATTAGGCCAGCATGGTCAGCAATGGAAGTCCCCAAATAGCTACTTGGCAAACAAGCAGTCACATGGCAGAAAGGGTATTGGAGGAGTTGTCTTAGAGAACAAGTGAGAAGCCTACTGTTAGAGAAAGCATATCCAGGCTTTTTAGCCCTCATATAAAAAGAAAAAGAGATTTATAAAAACAAAAAAACCCAACAAGTTAAACTTCCAGATTAGGTCTCACAGAAGCAGATAGATAGAAACTCTATAGCACTACACAATGGAAGCTCTGCAAGTGATTGGCTCCAGAACATTCTTTAAAAAGTAATAGAATATATAGCAGGCTTAGTCTTATTTCTGTAATTTTTTTTAGGGGTGAGGAATGGTTGAGACAGGGTTTCTCTGTGTAGCCCTGGCTGTCCTGGAACTCACTCTGTAGACCAGGCTGGCCTAAAACTCAGAAATCCGCCTGCCTCGGCCTAGGATTAAAGGCATGTGCCACCACTGCCCAGCATTTCTATAACTTTCTAACAATAAAAAATACAGTGACAACAGTCATAACTGATGTAAGAGGATTCAATCCAACTTACCCCAAAAAGTATTTGTTGGCTGTGCCAGACTCAAGACAAAACACTGTAAAGTGAATGGCCCAACACACTGAAAGCTTTCCCACTAACTTTAACTAGGAAGAAATAGTTACTTTAAGGTTAAGTTTGTAGATCCTGCAGGCCTCTTCCTCACAAGAAAAGACCCAACTGGAAGCAAGGACAAGATCTGTGTTCATTATTTCTAAGTCTTACTTTGAAAGAGGTGTGTGGTCATATTAGTAGCCCTGTAAAAGTACATTTCTTATTTTGGAAAGCAAAATATTACATCACAAGGCAAGAATCATTAAAATGATCATACATGTTCATATAAGATCTTCTAGAAATTTCTCTTAGGGAAATAATGTTACACACTAAGATGTTTATTTTAGTACTTACCACAGTACCCAAAAGGAAAAAGAAAATGAGAAATGGAAACAATCTAAATGATTAACCAGAGAGGCAACTGTGTTATATCAAATAACTATTAAGAAATATTTATTATTTTAAGGACACATCCAGAATACTCCTGACAGATGCCAACAAGGCTATGCAAAATGCCATTACTGTAAATGTAGACAAAAACAAGAGATTAGCAGCAAAAACCACATACTGCAGAACAATGTGGATGGTTGTTTCTTTGGTGTATTGGACTAAACAGTTAAGGCACTTGCTCCCTGCTGGACTATTCCACAGCTAAGCAAAACAGAACTCAAGCTCAAGTGGTCTGAATTAGGGGTTCATCCCAGGAGCAGGAGTACTAACTGTAAGCCCAACCAAGAGAGACAATCAGGACTGTAGGATTCATCAGCTCACTGCCACTTGTTTACTCAGGGCAGAAAAGCAGGCCTCACTGTCAATGATCAAGAGACCCAAGAAGTATCCTCTAAACACTTTTTCCTAAAAGGTGTTTGTCTATCAAGAAAATAAAAACAAGACAAAATGTAATGGCATTCAATTAAGTCAAGTCACAGAACACAGGTCAAATAACCTACTGTTACACTCACCTCTATGCACAAAACTAGCCATAAATAAGACAGGCATCTGGGTTATAAGAACAAACTCAAAGAAAATTAACCAGAAGGTAAAGACTAGAAGATACAGAACTACAAGTTTAGGAGGATGTAGGCACTATCACAGATGGGAGGAAATGCCCATTGTGTATTGTTTACATACTCCCCCATTTCCATTCTCCTCCAGCACTCATTAGCTATCATTTACATGAGCTATACATTAAAGGGCAAGTTTCCACAGCAAGCCTTTCAGCTCATTAAGGCTGAATGGCACATAGAAGGCTAATAGCACACACAGAGACTACATTTCACCAACAGTACATCACTCTACTCATTGTGTTCTCATGATGTGCTTCTATCAAATGCAATGTTTTGTCAAAAAATTTATCATATAACCAGCATAAAAAAATTAATCCTTTATATAGTGCAAAGACTAAAACTAGACTCATTATGTATCATACATATAATAATATGCATAGTTTTGTTATTACATGTGTTGTCTCCATGAGCTGGGTGTGGTAGTACATGCCTTCAATCCCAGCACTTGAGAGACAAAAGGTCGGGGCTGGAGAAATGTTTCAGAGGTCCTAAGTTCAATTCTCAGCAACTACATGGTAGCTCACAACCATCTGTAATGGGATCTGATGCCCTTATCTGGTGTGCCTGAATACAGCAACAGTGTACTCACATACATTAAGTGAATAAATAGATCTTTAAAAAAAAAAAGCCAGCATCAATAAGTTTGATGTCCGACATCTGCAAAAACAAACTTCCTGTTGATCAGTGTTTTATCAGAACAATAGAAAGTAATCTAGGACAGAGTAGTAATATTTTACAGATTAGATTTTTAAAAAACACTTTGAAATAAAAGGACTGTTTTTCTAGCTCTGCAGGCATTACTGGGCTTGTAGTGTGACAAAGCAGCTCTCTTAATCATTCTTAATCAGATTTTCTTTAATTTTAGGTGTAACACTGAAAGGCTCTATAAAACAAAAGGTCAAGTTCTGCCATTCACAAGCTGTATTCTAATCTAAGCTTCTTACCTTCTTTGCTTCCTTTTCATTTTTAGTTGACTTCATGCTAAGTAATTTCGATAATGATGGTGATGATGACAATTACTACAAAACCTAATCAAAAGGAACTGGTTTATTTGACTTACATGTCCCAGGTCACAATGCACTGAAGGAAGCCAAGGCCAAAGCCATGAAGGAATACTGCTTACTGGTTTACTCTGCATGGGTCGCCCAGCAAGCCTTCTTATACAACCATAACCGCAGCTACTAACATCAATCATTAAACTAGAATAACCTCACCACCGCCACTACCACCATCTCTTGCCTATAGGCCAGTTTTTCAATTTCCCAGTTGAGGTTCCCTCTTTCCAAGCGACTAAAACTTATGCCAAATTCATGGAAGTCACAAAAATAATCATAGAGATGGCAAAGCTATTAAGAATACTTGTTTTGTTGCTCTTGCAGAGGACGTGGGTTAAGTCCACATCAATGTCCTCTTCTGATCTTTGAGATACCAGGCATACATGTGGTACACATACATACAAAATACCCATAAGATAAATCTAACAAAAAAATTATATAAGTAATAATTCCAATTGATTCGTGTAATGATGCAATGTCAGAGGCCAAAATAGGAGACAGTCAGAGATGAAGTTTTCCTAAAGCGAGAATTTGATGTGATTAGTGCTTTTAGTGACAAGTTTGACTTGGAATTCAAAGAGAAAGGAAGTGACACAAGCTGGTATTCTATAACGTTTTTAGACACTGTCAAAAGGCAAAACAAAACAAACAAAAGCTGCCTAAATCTGTGTGTGCTTACTTACTCAAAACTGTAATTATGGTAGATGGACAAAATATTTTTTCATATCTGTAGAGCACTTCAGAAATATCTTTACATTTATTGACTCCTTGGCCCTCCTATGAAGCACTTAAGAAAAAGGTTTTAGGTGACCTAGTGAAAATCATGGAACACATTAGTAGACAGGCCAGAATTCCCAAGACAGAGGCTTGGATGACAATGTCCTTGGTTACATTTTTGCTTTATGCTGTCCCTCCTGCTCATTATAATCATAAATTATGGTTGGTGAAGTTATATGTCAGAGAACATGAAATCATTTTGGTATATCTTGTTTTAAATATTAACCTTTCTTTTAAATATTTTCTAAATAAATTCCTAATAACATTAAAATCAGCATGTCTTGATTAGACCTGTAAAAACATGTCTCTTATCACTACTGATGATAAAGTTCCTTCATGGTAAGGAAAACAAACAAACAAACAAACCCAAACCTCTTTGTTTTTCTATTGCATTATACATAAGCTAGACCATCATAACAAGCAGGATAAAACTGATTAAAGGTTACAAATGCAGCTCAGTTGTAGAATGTTTGCCTAGCATGCTCAATGACCTTAGTTCAATCCCCAGTACCTCAAAAGGAAAAAGAAAACAATAACTGTTTGGCATGATCCAATAACTCCACTCTTAGATGTATACACATGAAAGAATTGAAAACAGGACTTCAAATGTGTGTTCATATATCAATGTTCATAGCAGTATTATTCTTAACAGCCAAACCTGGTAATCACTATGAGAAGACTATATTCAGGGGACCACAGAACATAATATAATGGAGAAATTAGTAATATGACATAGTTAGAAAAATATTACTAAAAGAATATTAAGAAAACAAGAGGGCTGGAGAGATGGCTCAGCGGTTAAGAGCACTGACTCTTCCAGAGGTCCTGAGTTCAATTCCCAGCAACCATCTGTAACAGGATCCGATGCCCTCTTCTGGTGTGTCTGAGGACAGCTACAGTGTACTCATCATATATATAAAATAAATGAAATCTTTAAAAAAAAAAAAAGAAAGAAAGCAACAAGAAAATCCAGTATAGTAGTGCTTGGGAAGCTAAAGCAGGAAGATTAGTAGTTCCAGGTCTGCCTGGGTCTACAGAACAAGAACCAACAACAAGCTTGGGCAACTTGGTGAGACCCAATCTCTCTATCAATCTAAAAAGGATCAGGGATATATAGCTCAGTGGTATTGTTTTGTCTCCTATTTAAGGCCCTCGGTTCAATCTCTAGTAGGAGAAGGGGAATCGGGAGTGGAGAGTAAAAGAGTATTCTACAAACAGCCATAGCATGTTTTAAGGCCTAGTGGTATCAGAAACATGTTGCTGAAATTTAAAAGAAGTTTACAAGGTTTAATAAACAGTGTAAGGTAAAGGCAAATGACAAGGGAAATACAGCAACCAAAGTCTGCTAGAGAAGCACATTAGAAGGAAATGAAAAAGTGGCAAAAAAAAAAAGATGAAGTGAAAGGGATGATTTTAAGAGGGGCTAGCTAAGAACATGATCTCAGCACCCACTTGAACACAGCTCTAAGATTTCAGTGTCACCATTCTGTAAATGTCAATTAAGTCAAGTTGTGCAACACTGCACTTTATTATTTTTTATTTTTGTTTGTGTAAGTTAGTGTCTTGCACCACATAGCCTAAATCTGGCCTCAATCTTCTGGTTATCCACCTGGCTCAGACCCAGAATGCTAAGGTTACAGGTGTTAGCCAACCATGCTCAGCTACTGTTTGATGTTATTTAACTCTCCCTTAGCCTTGGAGATTTTTAACATGTACTAATAACAATTATTGAAAACAAAAGAATAAAATCATTAACTATAATTATGAATTCTCTTCACAATTTTTTTTTCATAGTATGGAGTAGAGTTTATTCAGGGCAGAGGATGGGAGTTAATGGGGTAGTGGAGGCAGAGAAAGGCAGAGAGAGCAGACAGAGAGAGTAGAGAGAGTAGAGAAGTAGAGGCCAGCCATGACCACGTGGAGAGAGGGGGGGGGAGGAGAGCCCAAGAGGGGCAGAGAGACTGAGAGAGCAAGAGCAGGAGCAAGAGCTCTCTTCACAATTCTAATGGTTTCTGTGTGGGCATATTTTGAGGCTCTAATAAACACATATTTAATGTCCTTTGTATTATCATGAAATGAGTTTATTGTTGGCAGTGTTCTTTGCTCAAGTCTATTTTGGTAGATAAAACTATTAGACAAATGTAAATTGAGGAAGACAAGGTGCACAAAAAACAAAACTTGCCTCAAGTGCTGAGATTAATATTAAGAATAAATAAAATGGCCGGGCAGTGGTGGCGCACGCCTTTAATCCCAGCACTTGGGAGGCAGAGGCAGGAGGATTTCTGAGTTCGAGGCCAGCCTGGTCTACAAAGTGAGTTCCAGGACAGCCAGGGCTACACAGAGAAACCCTGTCTCAAAAAATAAAAACAAAACAAAACAAAAAAAAAAAAAACAAAAGGATAGAAAATTTCTCTTTAACTTGTCTGCTGACAAAATATAGCTTTAAAATCTAAGAAAAAATGGCATCAAATCACTTTTTTACCAAGGTAAGCTCTGCATGTTTTGATTAAGTAGCCTGTTAAAATAGATCTAAAATGAAATGCATATTAAAAGAAAACTCACTGTGCTTGCTCTGTACATCTAGATCTAAATAACTTCCTAAGTGAGGCCTGAATTCTCAAAGCATTCTCTTCAGTAACTACAGTAGATACTCACCTCAAGCTGATACCTATCCATGGAAGCCAAGGATGCCAACTCCCTGTTGAGTGAGAAACCCTGTTGGTCAATCCTTACCTGTTGCTATGCTTGGACTTTTCCCGGTCCTTCTCCTTATCCTTCTTGTGCTCCTTATGCCGGTGTTCTCGATCTTTGTGTTTATCTTTGTGTTTGTGAGAATCTGCAATCATAAGAGACAAGTCAGTCACAAGGAATCATAAGTTATCTTTTGCCTGCCTACCTTAACAAACACCTTTAGAAACAGAAATCAAATGGCAAAGTGGCCATAAAAGCATATCCTACTGGTAGAATGACTTCACAAAGACCCTTGCCTCAAACTCAGTAACTTATAAATAAGCAAGCACTGTACCACTAAGCTGCCTCCATGGCTTCATTTCCTGCTGAGTGAAATCCATTACATGCAAGTACTATAATTTACGACTCACATGTTGATGAACCTTTGCTTTTAAATGAAGTAAAACTGCTAGGTCATATAAAAAAACTGCACTTTTAACTTTATAGGAAACTGTTCAACTATATATTCCTAAGTGGCATATTGTCATATATTTCCATGGATAATTATTACTCATTCCAAGCTACTATGAATCATTAGCACTGTTTGAAAGTTAGGAGTTGTGGCCTTATTAGAGAAAGTATATCACTGGGAATGGGCTTTGAGGTTTCAAAAGCCAAAACCAGGCCAAAGGACCTCGTGGACAGTGAACTGGAATCAGGATGTAGCTCCCAGCTACTTCAGCACTATGCCTGCTTCCTGTTGCCATGCTCCTAAACATGGTGATAATGGACTAAACCTCTACTGAAACTGTAAGCAAGTACCCAGTTAAACGCTTTCTTTTATAAGAGTTGCTTTGGTCATGGTGTCTCTTTATAGCAATAGTGACTAATATATACACATATATATTATTATATTATATATTATATACAATATATATTAACATATACTAACTAGCCTATTGTTTTGTTGTTGTTGTTTTTAAAAATTTTTTTAAACTTTTATACACAAGTGTTTTGTGTGTTTCTATGTGCTGGGTCCCTGTGGAAGCCGTAAGAGTATTGGATCCTTTGCAACTGGAGTTGCAGATAAGCCACTATGAGTGCTGGGAGCCAAACCTAGGTCCTCTACAAGAGCAAGTGTTCTTAACCACGGAGCCAGCCCCCTCATTGTGGACTTAATTCTTGATTTTCTAATGATTAAATGATGTTCAATTTAGACTATTTATGCTTATTGACTATTCACATACTTTAAGTATCTATTGCAATTTCTCCCACTACAGTATTTGTGTGTATATCATATTACTGAGTTGTACAAGTTCTTCCTCCTAGCCCCTGGTTTTTCAGGACAAGGTTTCTCTGTGTAGACCAGGCTGTCCTTGAACTCAGAGATCCACCTCCCTCTATAAGTTCTATAATTAATATTAATTAATATATAATTTCTGGGTTGCAATTTTTTGGCCACATATATTACGACACTATGAATATTTTCTTTTAGTCAGGGACTTGCTATTTTGAATAGATACCCTCCAACCTCAGACACCCAGTGTTAGGAATTATTAAAGTGAAATAGCAGACTTTTTTCTTTTTTTTGTTTTGGTTTTTTTTTTGTTTTTGTTTTTTTGTTTGTGTTTTTGTTTTTTCGAGACAGGGTTTCTCTGTGTAGTCCTGGCTGTCCTGGAACTCACTTCGTAGACCAGGCTGGCCTCAAACTCAGAAATCCTCCTGCCTCTGCCTCCCAAGTGCCACCACCGCCCGGCCCAGCAGACTTTTTTCAAAAACAAAGATTTCATTTATGTATATGGGTATTTTGCTTGTATGGATGTCTGTGTACCATGTGTATGGAATGCCTTGGAAGCCAGAGGAGGACATCAGATTCTCTAGAACTGGATCTGTAGACGGTCGTGAGCCTCCATGTGGGTGCTGAGAGTCAAAACCCCATTCTCTGGAAGAACAGCCAGTGCTCCTAACTGCTAAGTTATCTCTGCAGCCACCATGACCAGTCATACATACATACATACATATATATACATACATACATAATTCTTAAGTGTTTTTCAAAGAGCGTTAAGTTTTAAAATTTAGTAATTTATTTAATCAATCTTTCTCTTGATTTGAGTTTTGCTTACCAAAACGTAAGTTGATCTCTCCCATCCTCACCCCCACCCAGTTCTATTAGAAGAAAGGGCCAGGATCCTTTATTCTGATATATATTGATTAAAATCATATATAAAAATAATATATATTGATTAAATAGTGGGTTCCATTATTACATTGTCTCATCCCCACTTTTGCTAGTACTAGGGAAACTACCACAGAGCTACATCCTAGGACTTATTAAAACTATCCCCACTCTCATTGACTCCCTTCCTATTCTCATTTACTGTGGTGCCTTTTTAAGAACATAGGAGAGAAACACAGTGCTATATGAATCTGTGATTCTTGCTTATTGCTGTGTACCTATATTCCTGCTCTGGGGAGACAGAGACAGATTTCTGGAACTCCCAGTTCAGTAAGAAAGTCTAGCTACCAAAAAAAGAAAAAAAGAGAGAGAAAAGAGGCTGGAGAAAAGTTTCAGGAGTTAAAGAGTACTTGATGCTCTTTCAGATAGATAACATAAGTTCAGTTCACAGCATACATGTTAGGGGCAGCTCACAACCTCTTGTAATTCCAGCCCCTCGAGACCTAACACCCTCTCCTAGCCTCCAGAGGCATCTATACTCATACATACCCATGAACAAGTAATAAAATAAATCCTTAAAAAATAAGGCAGAAGGATCCCGAAGACACCTGATGTTGCCCTGCAGATGCACATGCACCTTCTCTTGCACTTCTACAAGTAAATATCAGTACAGCACCCAACATTACCTTGTAAAGGCACTGGAACTTCCCATTTACTCTCTCCTTGTTCTAGTAAAATAATCAGCTACCACACTAGCAACACACTCAAGACACATGTGGTGAGGAACTGATACTTCCTTCTAACAGCCATGTGAAAAAATTATCTTGGAAGCAAATACCCCACAGCCCAATTTAGCCTTCAGATGACTGTAACTCTGGGTGACATGCGATTTTTATGAAAGACTTTTTGTTTTTTAATGAATTCTTACATTCAACTAGCCTCCCAAGAACTTGGGACTAAAACGAATGTGACACTTATATTATACCCAACCTAAATCAACTAAATTTGAAGTAGCATGTTTCACAGTAATAAGATTACGTATAAATTAAGTTTTGCTGACCTACAACAGCAACAAAAGTGATACTAGGCATAATTGAGTGTCTATTCTAGACCAAACCCCAAGGATATTTGCAAAATCATACCTCTGGTTCTAAGAAATTTCCATCCCATGGAGATGAGAATAATAAAGCATATTATAGTGTTGGATGGAAGACTGAACTCAAATCTTCCATGCAGTGTACAAAACCCTCTGACTTCTAGTCTCCACTCTAAAGTCTTGATTGATGAGTCAATCAGGATAAAGCTGGTGACATTTTACCTCATCATAAAAATGACAATCAATGCATGCACCAGGACTAAAAGCTGTGTTGTTTTGTTTATAGTTAGAAATCAGCAAATGGGCTTCAGAATGTTGAATGTT
Organism: Tokudaia tokunoshimensis; assembly: GCA_036184795.1. Classification (NCBI taxonomy): domain Eukaryota; kingdom Metazoa; phylum Chordata; class Mammalia; order Rodentia; family Muridae; genus Tokudaia; species Tokudaia tokunoshimensis. Next base: position 134,991,477 of record BTHU01000004.1, on the reverse strand, counting down.
AATATCTACTGTTATGGTTCAAAGGCATGACAAGGAAATAATACCTGAGAGAGGGGAGAAAAAGAGCAACACTGTATGAATTCAACAAATCCATGACAACATACAAAAGAGACTGGCAGACATACATTTAAAAAGAAAAAAATGTAGTAATTTTAAAATTTAGAAATGTATGATTTGACTTCTTGAATGTACTTCATCTTATTTTCCATAATGAATTACTTCTACAATAAAGTTAGTTAAAAATTAGCAAACTTTAAAATTCATTTTGAAGCCAGACCTGTTAGTACATACGTTTAATCCAACACTCAGAGGAGGCAAAGGCAGACAGATCGAGTTCAAGGCCAACCTGGTCTACACAAAGAGTTCCAGGATAGCCACGGTTACAGAGACCCTGTCTAAATGAACAAAAAAAATTTATTTTTGTCAAATACAAACATGTAAAAGTCACTAGAAAGCACTAAACTTTAAAATAATAGTAACAAACAGAAATAAAAATTCAGAGTAGTTCCTATTAGATTTTACATATATTATCCTCCTGAAATGTATAAATTTTCAAAATGGAATTTAAAACCAGGTCCCATGATTTTGACAACAAATGCTATCTAAAAATGTAAAAATTAACTATCCAGACAGAAAATTAGGGCTGCTGGTAAATAATTCCAGAGACACAAGATCTAGGCCAATAATATGAACTCAAAGGCATTACCTGTCTAATATATTATCAAACTGTGCTACAAATGCTGTGACAGATTTTAAATTAAAAAAAAAAAAAAAAAGACAAAGTTCTTAATTAAAATCTCTATGGCTAGCCGGGCAGTGGTGGCGCACGCCTTTAATCCCAGCACTTGGGAGGCAGAGGCAGGAGGATTTCTGAGTTCGAGGCCAGCCTGGTCTACAAAGTGAGTTCCAGGACAGCCAGGGCTACACAGAGAAACCCTGTCTCAAAAAACAAAAACAAAAACAAAAAAAAAAATTCTCTATGGCTGGCAAGGTAGCTCAGGCTGTAAAAGTGCCTGGTGCCAAACCTGACAATTATGTGCAATCCCCAGGAATCTACATGGCAGAGCAATGACTTCTAGGGGGTGTCTTCTGACCAGAACATGTGTTTCATAACCTTGTATGCCCACCAACCTCTACATACAAATTAATGTAAGTGTAATAAGGGATATGAATATCTGTTGAATTCTGTAAATCTATATAGTTGAGTTCTACATGGCAGACTTGAATATCTAGGGGAATATGATACAGTAGATTTAAATCACTATACAAATAGCATTGCCCACAAAGAAAGTTGTTAAACAATCATTTAACATTTAAAATACTTAACAATCTACTAACATAACTGTGTAAGTACCATGTATAATAGAAGGTAAACTGATAGATTAAAACCTTTACCCCAGCAGTGGTGGCACACACCTTTAGGCCCAGCACTCAGGCATATCTGAGTTTGAGGCCAGTCTGGTCTACAGAATGAGTTCCAGGACAGCCAGGGCTACACAGAGAAACCCTGTCTCAGAAGAAGAAAAAAGAAAAAAAAAATCAAACAAATAAAACCTCTAAAAATAAATACTTAAAAAGTATTTGAGGCGGGGCAGTGGTGGCACACGCCTTTAATCCCAGCACTTGGGAGGCAGAGGCAGGAGGATTTCTGAGTTCGAGGCCAGCCTGGTCTACAAAGTGAGTTCCAGGACAGCCAGGGATACACAGAGAAACCCTGTCTCGGAAGAAAAAAAAAAAAGTATTTGAGTAAATGAGTAAATTAGAGCTGGAATCGAGAATTATAAAGACAGATAAAACAACACTAGCAAAATAGTTGCCAGTTTTTAAAGTTATGATGGGTACACAAGAAATCAAACTACTGTTACACACATGCACCCTTGAAACTTTTTACATTTACATAATGAACATGATCTTTAAGCATTTTCCTTCCCAATTCTTTAGTCTTTGTTATTATGTAAAAGAAGAAAATATGCATAATTCAAGAAAGAATCTATATTAAGGAGACAAAAAAATAAAAAAGAATTTTGTTTGGAATTGGGACTAGGGATCAAATCCAAAATCCCGTTCTACACTGGAAACCAGTTTCTTACTGAATATCCCCAGCCCTTGGGTTTTTCAAACAAGAGCTTGTTAAGCTGTCTATAGAACTCAATATCCCCCTGCCTCCACCTCCTAAGTACTGGATAACAGACCTTTGCCACCACAGTAGGTGCCAAAAGACAAATTTTAATAGATAAAGTTAGCCCTGGGTCAGAGTGTTCTACTCTAGGATGATAGCTACTTCAATCTGAAAAAGAACAAAAAAATCTTACTTAAGGGGAGAAAAAAAAAAACCAAACAAACAGAAGACAGTGAGAGCAAAAAGACTAAGAACAATGAGAAAAAACTCAAGAAAATAGAAGCTGAACCCAGTTCTAGGAACTCATTGTGAAAAAGAGTATAGAGGAAGAGGGAAGGGTAAAAGATCGTCTTGAGATCCTAGTAGCTCGAGACCAGGGCCCCAAGTAAAACAGAAAGCTGTACACAAATAGTAAGACTTTGTCTAACTGAAGCAAAGTAATAAGGCAGTAGTGGGACACCTGACCTAGATAGTACAAAGGACGAGGCAGTAAGTAAAAGGTAAAACCCACTAAAAACACACAGAACTCTATCATGAATGCTGAAAATACCTGTTTATAGAGAATATACTAGTGGCTTTAAAGATTAAGTATAGGTCCTGGAATTTGCCAAAAAGGAGATATTGTTAAAATATTTGTAAAAACAATTATGACACTCCAAGTATCTATCAAATGCAAAAAGAACTGTAAAAAACTTGACTGACAGATAAGAAATGAAACATGCCAACTACTATGTACTATATCACCATAAATATCACTGAATATCCTATGGCTCTTAGACTTTCTGCTTGAGCCCATGCACAATCTCTCACACACACACACACACACACACACACACACACACACACACACAATAATTGTTTCAATTCTTAACATTTGAACTCTAGATGGGGGCTGAGAAGATGACTCAGTAGCAGTTAAGTGTACATGGCAGCTTTTAACTGTCGGTAACTATCTGACACTCTCACATAGACATACATGCAGGCAGAACACCAATGCAAATAAAATAAAGGTAAATAAAAGATATATATAAAAAAAAAAAAAAGAAAAGAAAACTCTAGGTGAAACCACAGGAAGAATGCTAAAGTCTTTGAAAAGACAAGTGTGTAACAAATATTTGGGTGTCATTTAAATAAAACTACTTCAGAAACATGCATAAGTAAATGAATAAATAGAAAACACTAGAAATCAACATCTTTTTGTTATTATTATCCAAAGTATTCCCCCTTAAAGTTAAAAAGGCTTTTAAGTAAAGAAATCTCCAAGTCCTGAGTTCAGTCCCCAACACTTAACATTGAGGTGAACCCACAAGTACCTGTAACTCCATCTCTGGATCCCAAGGGCACACACATACACACATTTAAAAATAAAGCAGAAAACAAACTTCCAAATGATGAAGATCCTCCATCTTTTTCTCACTGTAGGAGCAATTTCTAGTTAGCATTATACAGATTTTGATGGTTAATGTGCAGAAGAAAAGGCATCCTTATATTAGCAGATGCAGGATTATACTGTGAAGGCTATTTAATTTATAACCATTTTATTACACAAGTCCAAAGCACCTTACTAAAAAGACTGGTCAGACAAGGACTCTGTCCTTTACAATCAAATCATGTAAATGAATAAATGAACCTAAACAGCCATTACACAAGGCACGCAAAGAAATGGACATTTAAACAGGAGCTAGCAACAAGCAGACTCTTGTTACCAAAGGTAACAGCTATTCTTTACTAAATGTGCATTTTGTTTTATATTTTTTTAAAATAAGATATACCTAGTTGGAAAATATAATTCTTGAGGCAGGAGAATTCCACAATGTCTAATCCAGTAACTAACTCACATGCTCAATCTCTCCTCTGATCCACCAGTGCTACACCTAGGAATTTACACTGAAGACATATCTCCAAGGTGTCTCTAGACTAGAGTCTAGAAACAGGATGAATGCACAGCAACAATGTTAAGAGGAAAAACAAGTGACAGATAAAGGATTAAGAAAAACAATGAGGAAATTAAAACTATTCTGAAGAATTATAACAGAATTTCTATATTACCAATCTTCAAAGAATAATTGTATTAATGCTATTGTTTAAATATCTTGCTACTGTTATTTTTCTACATTTACTTATTTTATGTTTGTAAATTATTTCCATCCTACAAAGTGGGTCTCAGGGATTGAACTCAGGTGAAAAAGCAGTTTGGGCTAATTTTACTGGGAGCTGAGGAAATTAAGAATCAAGCACTCTGGCAGATGGACTACCTACAGCAAGAAATAAGCAACAGCCTGGGCAGTGGTGGTGCAGGCCTTTAATCTCAGGAGTCAGAGGTAGGCAGATCTCTTAGTTCTAGGTCAGCTTGGTCTATAGAGGGAGCTCCAGGACAGTCAGGGCTACACAAAGAAACCCTGACTTGTGTTTGCAGGGTGTGTGGGGAGGTGGGAGGTGCGGGAGGAAGGGTAGAGGGGCAGCGGGGAGGGGGAAGGGCAGTGAGCAACAGCAGCTAGCCACTACTATCATTGCTGAAAATTTCATCCTCATGACTGATCAAAATTAAGTAAAATGTACTTCTTGGCAGTGGGGAAACGATGAAGTTGATTCTCATCAGGAGCATATTAAAAAATAAAGTTTAATATATGATCCAGAACCTCGGTTCAAAACCTAGCACCACAAATTGATTCATTATTTATGTTTATCTCTCTAAAGCTATTTAGTCCCCAATGTTTCTTTTTCAAAAAGTTATAGAAGGGCTGGAGAGATGGCTCCAAGAGCAAGAGCATTGGCTGCTTGCTCTTCCAGAGGTCCTGAGTTCAATTCCCAGCAACCACATGGTGGCTCACAACCATCTGTAATGAGATCCGAGGCCCTCTTCTGCTGCGTCTGAAGACAGCTCCAGTGTACTCATATACATAAAATAAATCTTTCTTTAAAAAGTTATAGAAATACTCATTTTTCTTGTAGTTCTAGAGTCCTCATCTTAAACAAAAAGTAAACAAAGTATCTAGTAATAAATATCTGCAACAAACAAGTCTGACAAAATTTAATCTGTTGAAAAAGAAAATCTCTCAGGCTGGTCCTGAGTTCAATTCCCAGCAACCATATGGTGGTTCACAATCATCTATAGTGGAATATGATGCCCTCTTCTGTCTGATGCTCTCCTGTCATGCACGCATACATGTATACAGAGTGCTCATATACATAAGTAAATACATATTTTAAAATATTTAAATACACTTTTATTTACTTTTTAAATAAATATAAAATCTCTCAAAGCTGACCTACTCTCAAGAATAACAATGGAGCTGAAGATTTGTCCCTTTTAGCCTCACCTGGACAAATAAAGCTTCCTTTTCCATAAGAAATTAAATTATGAAATTATAAAATTATAAATTATAAAGAAATTACATACATATTATATGAGTAGAAAGCCAAAGCCACAAAACATTTTACAAAACCTTGGAATGATAAGATGGATGAGATGACAGGGAATACCTGAAGTCCCTTTAGCTACTCAGAAGCTTAAAGAAGACTGTTTAAAACCAAAGGTTCCCTGGGTGGAAGTTAGAACCTACCTCTTCAAAAGAATGATGAGACAGAATATGAACAATCATAATTAAACACTACCACAGAGCTGTAAAAAAGGCTGGATAAAACAGATTTGCTCTACAGCTAAAAAGATCAAATTCTTGTTCTGTCATTTGCATGGAAACCATTTACCTTTTTCTTAAGAAGGAAGCACAGAAGCAAGGTACAATGGCACTGGGAAGCCAGAGGCAGGCAGATCTGAGTTTGAAGCCAGTCTCATCTACAGAGTGAGTTCCAGCACAGCCAGGGCTACAAAGAGAAACCCTGTCTCAGCACTACCACCGGAAAGAGAAGGCAGCACAGGAAAGGTCTCAGGAGCTTCACATCTCCGCTCATCATAAACCTGGTATCTGTGTCCTTACTAAAAATGTTCCTCTTTGTTAGAGGAAACAATAACTGGGGTTCAGAAAAATTGATTTTTTTTTTTTGGTAAGTTAACCAACAGAATAGTTTCAACAGAATTCCTGGCTAATTTCTAAGAAATTACAAACACACTGATAACTGCCTATGAAATACAATCATTATTTATCTTCATTATTAATTAATATAGAACTGAGCCAGGGAGTGGTGGCGCAAGCCTTTAGTCCCAGTACTTGGGAGGCAGAGGCAGGCGGATTTCTGAGTTCGAGGCCAGCCTGGTCTATCTACAAAGTGAGTTCCAGGACAGCCAGGGCTATACAGAGAAACCCTGTTTCGGGAAAAAAAAAATTATATAAAACTGAATTAAATTTAGTCATTGAATACAAGTTAAGAGTTTTGGCTCTATATACACACTCAAAGAAGGTACCATGCCCTAGGCACCTTGCCTGATAAAGCAACATTGGATAAAAGATGTTTGGGGTTTTATTCCCCTAAACTGAGATTCTGAAAAGACAAACTAATACAATTTTGGCCTTCTCTAACAATCTTGTACTTAGAAGTTTGAGGAATTTCCAGGCTGGTCCAGGGAGATGGCTCAGCACATCATGATGTTAGCCCACAATCAGAGAACCCATATAAAATGCCAGATGAGGTGGCAGGCATCTGTAATCTCACACTGGTGACAAAGATAGGAGAATCACTCCTATATGCTTGAGAGTCTTAGAAATGAAAGAATAACTTTCAGGAGTTAGTTCTCTTCTACCTTGAGGTGGGGTATCTTGTATCTGCTGCTAACTCCTTCATGCAGTGTATGTTTGCATTATTTAGTAGGTGGCCACCTAACAAAGTAGACAAGTCTATTCCTCTTAAATGCAGTCAAAAGACAATCCAAACACAAACATTCACACTTTCTAACTGGTAACATGGGCTGGGCTGTGACCCAGGCTCAATGGTACTGCATTTGCCTAGCAGACCAATTCCATCTTGTGGAGGAGAGACACTAAAGAATCAACAAACATTAACAATTTATAAAACAGTTTCACAATCTTCAAGGTTTTAAAGTAATCAAATCAAGGCATGAGGAAGAGTCCTTTGCTTCCATAAAAACAATAGCAGAAAGAATTTCTGGTACAAAGAAGGGAGCTCTGAGCCATGTTTGGAGTCAGACTCTTTACACCAACTTTTCTTGTTAGACTTTGAGATTTTATTATAACAGCTATATATGACCTCCCTCCTTCAAATATAGTACTCACAAGTGTAAACAGTGTAGGAGGAAGGAGTTATGCTATCTAAAGCTGCCTTCCAAGAAGATACACACACACAGTACAACTTTCGTCAAAGAAAATCTCTATTCCTCTCTGACATACAAATATATAACCAGTTCACAAATTGGATATTGGAACCACTTGTGCTGGCCCAAGTGTAATCTCAGGAGACAGAGACAAGTGGACTGTGCATTGGAGGCTAGCCTGTGATATTTAACAATATCTTGCCTCAAAAAAAAGACAATACACTGTGCTTGGTGGCATATGCCTTTAACCCTCAAAACAAGGGGATCTCTGAGTTGGAGGCCAGCTTCATCTACATAATGTATTCCTGGCTACCTGGGGCTACACAGCAAGAACTTTTCTGCAAAAAATTTCATCATAAAATAAAAACACGGACCTGTAGCAGTGGTTCTCAATCTGTGTGTCATGACTCCTTTGGGGATTGAACAATCCTTGTACAGGGGTTACATATCAGATATTTATTTTACAATAAATTACAAATTTGAAGAAGAAAATTACAATTGTGAGGTAGCAATGAAAATAATTTTATGGTTGGAGTCACCAAAACATGAGGAACTGTATTAAAGGGTCCCAGCAATAGAAAGGCTGAGGACCACTGGTTTAGAATGTAGCTCAGTGGTACGGAATTTGCCTCCCATGTACAAGGCCTTAGGTTTGCTTTCCAGAACCACAAAATAACATAATAAACAATAAACCATCTGACAGAATGGACTAATTAACTTAATTTTTTGTTTTGTTTTGTTTTGTTGTTGATGTTGTTTTTCAAGACACCGTTTGTGTAGCCCTGGCTGTCCTGGAACTCACTCTGTAGACCAGGCTGGCCTCGAACTTTAGAAATCCGCCTGCCTCTGCCTCCCAAGTGCTGGATTAAAGAAAGACATGGGCCACCACTCCCTATTATAAAGCTTACTGAAACCTTGCATCTTGGTCCTATAGAAACACATTCCCAAAGCTGGAGTTTATACAAAAATCAACGTTATACTTAATACTATGCTCTTGTACTTTCTAATGCTTTAAAAGACTGTTTTTGTTTAGGACAGATAATGAACTGGCCTCTAGTGATAAAGTCCAGCATCCAAGTGTACCCATGTACTAGGAATATGTGAATCTCTCCAGGAACTAACAATCCTGAAAACTTATTGTCATTAAAAGTAAAGAACAGTGAAAAAATTCCATTCCCTCTTTCCAATTGTTTCAATTCATACTTTTAATAAGAGTGTTAGTTTACTCTCAGTCTAGGTCCATTTTAATGTTGGCTAATTAAAGTAAATCTATACAAAGGCAGTTATTTTACAATAATTCTCATTGAGAATGTTTTTAAAATTCTAAACATAATAAATCTTTCAAAGTCAAAAAACACAAGGAAGGAGTTCCTGGCTAAAAGCTCTTAAGAATTCTGAAATTGAAAAGGAGAGGGAAAAAGTTGTAAGAATTAACTCTAAAGCAAATCATGGGCTGGGGTTGTGGTTCATTGGCAGAGCACTTGTATAGCAAATGTGGGTAAAGCCCTGGATGTTCAATCCTCCTTACGATAAAATAAATAATTCAGGGGTAGTGGTGCAAGCCTTTAATAAAACCAAAGGCAGGCAGTGCTGTTATTTCCTTTCACCAAGGTGGGTCTACACAGTTGAGTTCCACAAGAGTTACAAAGCAAGACCCTCTCTTAAAGAAAGGAGGTGGGGCTGAAGCTGAAGAGATGACTGGTAAGAGCACTGCTGCTCTCTCAGGGGACCACGGCCACCCCCACTCCCCAACCCAATTCAATTCCTAGCACCCACATGGCAGCTCACACCTGTCTATAACACCAGTTCCAGGGCTTTTGACACTCTCACACAGACATAAATGCAGATAAAACATTAATCAACATTAAAAAGCCCAGTTATCAATCTACTTAAGATCCATCACAAACAGAACCACAGTCTGATGGATATTTAACTACTCCCATGATGTCCTGGGCGTGTCACTCAGGCTCCCCTTCACCTTGTTCTGTTTCACATTTAACTCAGCCTGTGCCATCAATCAAACAGTGGATCAAACTCCTTGCTTTATAGTTTAGTTAAAAACTATACAACTGCAAGCTAATTAACATCTGAGCCTAAATTTCTAAAGTGGAAAATAGTGACAGGTGAAATTACAGAGCCTTTTAGACATTGCTAGAGTAATAGTAATTGATTAAATTTCTGCTATTCCTTTCACCTCTAAGCATTTCCTACTCTATTCTCCAGAAACTTGATTATATTCAAAGCTAAACCTAGAGGAAACTGGGTTCTATTTCTAGTCTCTACATAATTTACTCAAGTTGTTAAGATCTTAAATATCTATTGTCAGTGGTCCCAGAAGCCAAGGCTATAATATCACTTTGTCTCAGATTAATTAATATGTCTTAGCTAATTGTGAACACAATTATTTATAAGCTGTAGCATACACTCAACATACGCATGCAAGTGAGAAATCAACCCTGACAGGGATACAGGAAAGAATAGTTCTAATCTGCTTTTACTAAAAGTTAATGGGCCAGATTCTCTATAATAGAGTATGTAGTGTTTACAGTATTATTAACTATAAGATACAAGTAACCTTGGTATAGGTAACATACTAGAAACTTGGAATTTCAAATGAAGTTTTAAGCAAACAGTAACCATTTTAAAGGATACCGATCCATGAAATTGTGTAAATTTAAGCCAACCTACTTTGCCAAATATAGACACAAATTACTTCATAGGAACATTGAGAACTCATTCTATCCAAAGGACTTTAAATTTTCTCTTGTTTTGCACTAGGGAGGTCAAGTAAAACCAAGACCTACCTGAAGTTCTAAGTGGTAAGTTCTATTAGCACATTATCTAGAATAAAGCAGTGTAAGCATATAGGTGGAAAATTCATTCAAACTTGTAGCACACTATCCACACTGGTCTTCAGATTTCTGGAGAAGTTGCAAGAACCCCAAACCTCTATTCCAAGCAAAACATAAACCTTAATCTCTTGGGTTGTATGTACATTTTAAAGTTGTGCTATCTAGTAAGAAAGTAATCAATCACATGTGACTATTTTAAATGCAATAAAATTGGCGGTAGTTGTTGGGGGATGGGTCTGTGCACTGTGTATTCAGATGCTGATGGATCTTCCTGCAGTCTGCAGGTTGGCATTGTCATGGTATTTGGAGCATCTCCTGTCTCAATGATGTGTAAAAGTTCTTTTCTATCACCTCTGATTGGTTAATAAAAGCTGATTCAGCCTATAGCTGGGCAGAAGAGAATGGGGTGGGTCCCAAAGCAAAAAGAAAGAGACAGAAAGGGAGAAAGAAAGGGAGAGAGAGGAGAGAAGAGGAAAGAAGACCTGGGGAAGGACCAGGAGGACTGGCTGGGAGCAAGCAGATCGGCAGGGAGTTGCCAGGAGGACACATGAGGAAAAGAGCATGAGCCAGGGTAAGAAGACTCAGACTGCAGGTAAAGAACCACGTGGCTGGGAAGTAGGCAGCCATAGAGGGTTAGAATAGATGAGTATCTGGCCAGCATAGTGCATGCAGTTTGTTAATAACTTTATTAGTTCTCCATGTCATTTACTCAGGAGCTAAAACGGACTACAGTCATACAAATGTCCTGTTAACTGGGAGCAAAACAGGCAAAGAAAAGCCCTCAGAATTCCATTTATAGAAAGTAAGGTTGGGGAGGGAGGCGGCACTACCTTTCATGTTTGTGTCTTGCAACATTGTAGCTGTTCCTGGGCATCTGCTGTACCAGTTACCAGTTGCCATGAGCCAGCCTGGTAGGCTACACTAGCCAAATTCTGAGCATGAACTATGAGCAACTCCATGCCAGTGAAAGCCAGGTGCCCAGGCACAGATGGAGTTCTCACATGCTCTGACATGACACACTATTCAGTATTAAATATTTTTTACCACAATAGAAAGCAGTAGGTACAGCTGCACTTGAGCTCTGCTACCACCGAAGGTGCCTTTGTGTGCTTAGGGAACACAACTGTGTGTAGTCTGGCGGTGTCATGTCCCTGGGGACTCCCATTATACTGGCTGACCATGAGATGGTCCAAGGAGCCCTCTTGAAAACAGTGCCATCTACTAGGATAGACAAAGGGATGCATTAGGTGGCACAATGTCCCATATCACATTTGGGACTAGATACCATGTAACAAAAGGTGAGAGGGTGTTGCATTATTTTTCCAACCCAATTACCCGGTAAAAGAAATCTCAACTCAATTAGTAACAATACAAGCTGTAAGCGTAGATTGGGCAGATCTTCCACTACACTACTCTATTCCCATCTATATGATCATATATAACTTGCAGTTTCTCCAGGCCAAGAACTTCTCTCTCTCCAGCCTCTCAGTTGATCCTCCGTAGCCCCTCCCCCTTGAGGGGGGGTGTCCTTTTCTCTCCCCCGCCCCAACTTTCAGCTCCTCCCCCTTCCTCCTGCCCAATCGTTGGCTCAAGCCTTTATTTGAAAACTTAAGGTGGGGAGAAGGTTCACAAGGCAACTCCTTATCTGCAACCCCTCAGAGTGGAATTAGCATCAAAATACAAGTCCAGGGCTATCCACACCAATGTCCCATGTCACAGTTGGGACTAGATACCATGTAACAAAAGGTGAGAGGGCTCAAGAAAACTGCTCACACTGGGAAATTAAAGAATTTGACTAATGACAAGAGAAGAGACTAAAGAAACCCGTGGTTGTAGACAAGCAGATGCATGGTATGAAGCCAAAAATCCCCTTAGGAAAACAACCCCCCAAATTACTGTGACAAACTACAACCCCAAGAAGGGTCTCTCATCTCAGTAAAGATACCTCAAAAAAAAAAAAAAAAAAAAACGAAAACAAAAAACCCTACTCTGGTTCTAATCGATAATCCATACCTGTGTCCTTTACTCCTCAGAACTATTGATCAAGGTAGTTATATTTGGGGTATATTTTCTACCTGTTAAAAGCTACCATAGTGGACAATACAGAATTGGATTTTGCTAATCTAGAAACTTGGGATCAAAACATTCTGCTATATTATATGACCTCCTCTGCACAGCAGCAATTGAATCCCTTTGTCCTGACTCCATAAAATTCTGACCCACCCATGAAACTAAAACATTTTTCCCACATGACATGCTCTACAGAAGTGGGCCATCACTAAGTAGACTGCTTCTGAACAATGTCCCTGGAAAGTCAAAGCCTCAATTTGCAAAAGATATTCAATTGAAGCATTAGTCTACTTCAGGTACAAGACAAATCCTATTTGTACTAACTCATCTTTTAAGGACAATACTTAAAAGTTAGAATGTTTTATTCTTGCCTACATAAGTCTCTGTAGTATAACTCATTTTCACAAGGACACCCCTTCACTGCAATGTTTCTCCTTTCCCAGGAGGTAGACTAATCTAAACCTGAACATGTACCTCCTCAGGCCTTCTCTATTAGAGTAAGACCATTCCTGCAAGTTTGTCCTCCTTCACTTCCATTAACTGAGCTCTTAAGGCCTGAGTAACAGAGAAGTAACTTCCAACTTGCCTATACTATACAGGTGTTCACAGTTCAGTCTAAATTGACTTTGATTCCGATGGTCAGGGGCCTCAAAAGACCACAAATCCCTATTATGTCTGGCCATAAAGGTATCAGGGTGTTAATATGTTTCTTCATATATCCCATTGCTGATTCTACCAAGAGGTCTTTCTTTGAGGAATTATGACTGACCATTTTATGGAACACTAATGAATTATAGCATGAAACCGGAACACATTCCTGAAATTCTTTTTGCTCTAGAGAGCCTCTTCCTTACTAGAAATTATTCAATATCACAACCTTAAGGAATCACAAACACTGCCCAAGGTAACAAGCCCCAACCTTGGAGCGTTTTAGGGTTGGTGGGAGAGAGAAAAGAAATATAGCCTTAAGCAGCCAAGTTATTACAAAAATAAAACTAGGCTTTGTACAAATAAATGTCAGGATTATAGAACCAGCACCTACTTTAATTCATTCTGTAGTCTTTCCCTATTGTAATGATCTTCTTGATCAATGGTATAAGATTTATTCTAAGATTTATTATGTTTAGTCTAATGAATACTACTGAAGCATTCCTAAGTGGCTTTTATTTTCTTTAACTGGTAGTTTAAAAATAACAAATTTAAGACAATTTAATATTTAGCATTAACTAGACTTATGAGCCACTGTGGAAGTTTCTAACTACATCTTTTCACTGTCTCACAAATACCTATCCTCTCATACAACTATTAACATGCACTTTACTACCAAATTTTTAATATAAGCTTTACTTTAGGGGTTGTTTTTGTAATACTAGAGATCGAACCTAGAGCACTGCACATACTAGGTAATTGCTCTACTCTTGAGTTGTATTGACTGCCATTTTTAATAGACAGGAAGCAACTTTGGAATGAAGATTACAAGACCAGCCAATGGTGTACAGGGAACAAAGTAATAGGGTGAGTGGATTATTTATGGCACGGAGTAAGCACAGGAATACCTTATGAGGAACAGGGTATGTTTCACTCCAAAGCATGAGGGGATAAAGGGAGTAAATGAGCAGAGAAATGAAATCTGGAAGAATGAAAGAAGGAACAGCTACTACCACCATGTGGTATTCTGAGTCATGAGGCTTAAATCCTTATATCTGAGCAATGTGGCTGTCTCTGAGCACAGAGGTATTCTGACTAAAGACCACAGGAGACTGGCTAGAGATAAAGTTTGCATGTAGAGGTGCCCTCATCCTTGTTGGTGAAACTGGCTGAAACCTTGATGTGCTTGTTGGTGAGGCTGGTCTGGAATTGGTATATGTGCTTGGGCAACCCCACAGGGCAAATAGAGAACATGCATCTTTGTCTCCAGGATCAGACTGAACACATACTAGATCAGACAAAGGCTCTTTATCACCAAGCAGGCACCTTTTCTTCTTCAGCATACCACCAAAACTGCTGGCAGGACAGCAGAGCTGATGGCTTGATTCATGGTGTAGGTGCTCTGTCCTAAATTCTGGGCTTTGGTAGCTGCAGCCTTGTCTGGAAGCACTACTGCATCCCTTTTTTCATCTTTAAGACAAGGTCTCACTAAATTGCCCAGGGTGACATGGAACTCACTTGATCATCCTCTTGCCTCAGCCTTCTAAGAAGCTAGGAATACAGGCCTGAGCTTACCTGGATACTCTTGTTTCCTTAAATTACTATTTCAAAGGAGGCTGAGTTGGCCACTTCAAGCAAGATGTAGAATTAATAAGGATTAAGTAATTCTCAGGTGTCTTCGGTCTTCCAATTTAAAAATGTTTTGGGACCTTTGAAAAAACATGCTGCTAAGATGTTAACTTTCATGGTTCAAAAAAAAATATTCTGGCCTTTTATGTATTAAATGTATCCAAAATATGGGCATCTTTAATTGAAAACCCACAGTTCAGGGTTAGAAAGATGGCTTAGCAGTTAAGAACACTGACTGCTCTTCCAAAGAGTTGAGTGGGATTGAGTTCAAATCCCAGCAACCACATGGTGGCTCACAACCATCCATAACAAGATCTAATGCCCTCTTCTGGAGTGTCTGAAGGCAGCTACAGTGTACTTACATATAATCAATAAAAATTTTAAAGAAAAAAAACAAACGGGCAATAGTGGCGCATGCCTTTGATCACAGCACTTGGGAGGCAGAGGCAGGCAGATTTCTGAGTTCGAGGTCAGACTGAGTTCCAGGACATCCAGGGCTACACAGTGAAACCCAGTCTGGAAAAGAAAAGAAAAACAACAACAACAACAACAAAAAAAAAACCCACAGTTCTAATAAAGACTAGGAAATTAGTTGGATCGATAGTCTTCGTTTTTAAGTCTTCTCAATTACTAAGAAACTAATTAGGTCTTAAACTTATTCTTAGAAAAGTAGCAATAGGTGGGTAGAAAGATTATTCAGTAGTTAAAAGCACAGACTGCTCTTGCAGAGGAGAAGACCTGAGTTTGAATCCTGGTACCCACATCAGGTGACTTACTAGCTCAGGGAGGATGCAATGCTGGCTTCCATGGGCACCTGTACTCATATGCATACACAAACACACAAATATACACATAATCAGAAATTTAAAATACCTTAAAGGAAAAAGAGAAAAGTAGAAACACAATACATACTTGGTTCCTGTTTAGTTCAAACCTAGATATGGAGACCATTTTATTTTACAGTGAGTAACTGCTTTTACAATAAGATAGGAATAGAACAGGCAGCTCAGTTAAGAAAAAAGACAAAACCAATTCTAGTTATAAGCTACAATTTATTGTGTAAAAGTTAGGAAGATTTAAAACATTAACAGGAAATACTAGTGAGGGATAATCCCAATACCAGTACTACTTCAAATAAAGATAAAGATCTGCTTGGGTGTGGTGGCACATGTCATTAATCACAGCACTCAAGAGGAAGAGTCAGCCAGGGCTACATAGTAAGACCGTATCTCAAACAAAAAAAAAAAAGAAAAGAAAAGAAAAGAATTTAGAATACATGCAGTCTCACTGAAATTTAAATATTATGTGGACAGAGAGGAACCTTTACATTCTCATATAATCCTTAATAGTTTGTGAAACAGAAAATGTCTAAGGCAGGCAGTGGTGGCTCAAGCCTTTGATCCCAGCACTTGGGAGGCAGAGGCAGGTGGATCTCTGAGTTCCAGGCCAGCCTGGTCTACACAGTGAGTTCCAGCACAGCTGGGGCTACACAAAGAAACCCTGTCTCAAAAAAACCAAAGGAGGAGGAGGAGGAGGAGGAGAAAATGTTTAGCTGAGAAAATCAGGGGCCAGGACAAGTTTCAGAGTGAGAACAAGTTCCTAGTAAACTTCTGAATTCTCCAATCTCTTTCTATGGCAGTTCCCTATTCACCAACCCAATTCCTAAGTCTGGTTCTAGCCTTAATACCAAAGAATCTCTTAAGATACCTAACAGTCCAACTGCATGGGTTCCAGGCTACACGTCTACCAGCAGATAGTAAATGATAGTCTGTGACATATGTCTTACTGATTAAAACCTAAATGTCTAGAATCTGCACCAAGGCAATATGATATCAAAATGGGGAGGTGAGAATGGAAAAAGTAGAAATTAAGTTTTCTTCCTGGCCTCCAGTTGACCATAAACCTACATAAGCTCCAGTACTCCCATTCAATTCAGATTTAATAAAGTGTTTGGTAAGAATTCTAAATTAGTTCCCCTCCCACTTCTACTTCTGCCACTAATCAAGAGCTCAACTAGCCAACTACAAAGAAATACAGGAACTACCAGAGATGGGTAAATTTAGTTGTTTTGTTGGTGATGGTTTTTGAGACAGGGTTTCTCTGCGTAGATCTGACTGCCCTGGAACTCACTCTGTAGACCAGGCTGACCTCCAATTCAGAGACCGACCTGCCTCTGCCTCCAAGTGCTAGGATTAAAGGCATGTGCCACCTTGCCTGGCTAAATTAAGTGGTCTGAAGCAGTTGACATAAATCTGCCAGAGCAGTGTCCTGCCAATCAGTAACATTCCTATGAAAGTATTACTGGGCATTTCAGAGATGGTAGGTACCAATTGCTACGAAGTCTCAAAAAAGGTGTGTCTAGTGTAGTTCAAGTGTGATAGAACCCTCACAAGACAAGAGAATCTTTGCTTAAGGCCAGTCTGGACTACCCACTGAGTAAGGCTGCCTCATACCTAAAAAGCTGGGTAGTGGGGAAAAAGGAGGGGGATAGAAGAGGGTGGGGATGAGTCTAAGAGTGAGTGAGTACTGAGAACAAGAATTGGCTAGTTCTTGTTCTTAAAAAAATAGGAACCCTCAAGGAAAGTGGTAGTGCATGTTTTTAATCTCAGTACTCAGGAAGCAGAGGCAAGTAGATCTCTATGAATTTGAGGTTTGAGACCAGCCAAACCTCTCTTCTACATATGAGTTCCAGGACAGCCAGGGATATGTAGAGAGACCCTGTCTCCAGAGACGGCGGGGGGCGGGGGAGAGGGAGAGAGAGAGAGAGAGGGAGGGCTTGTGATAGCTGTACAGCCAAGCCTCACAACCTGAGCCCACATGGTGGAAGAACTGACTCTGGCAGCTTATTGCCCTTTGACTACATGTCACACCATGGCTGTGAGCTCTACACACACCACCCATGTATGCAAGCACCCACTCAAAGCAAATAAATAATTATTAAAAACAAAGAAAAAATTAGGAAGCTGTCATATTCAAAAGTATTTTGTTCTTATGTATGTAACAAAAGCAGGTAGCACTGTCTGTTTTAACACCTTTCCTTGTATTTGTCTAGATGACTCTCTGGTCACTTCAATTCACAGAAACAAGCACAAAATATTAATTTAAAATTGGAGGGGGCAGGGTGGCACACAACAAAAATAAAATAAAATAGTGATTAATATTCTGGTAGAAAAGCATATAAGAAATACTGTGTTTCAGAAAGTGTCAGGGATGGTATATAGAGGTGAGAATGGTAGAAACGTGAATGTATCTAAAAACAGGGCAATTAAAAATGAGTACCTACTGAAGAAATAAGAACTAAAATTGCCTCTTTACCAAAATTTTGAGAAAGTAACAGACAGTTAACTCACATTTTGAAATGGGCAATCCAAGTCAGTGCTATTATAATCTGTAGGCAGATGCCATGTTAAACGATGCCTACTTGCAAACTTTGAGACATTTTCTCTAGCATTACCAAAATACTATAATATCTAAACAGGTTTCTGCTTTAGATGTTTTCTTTCCTAATCATGCCTAGGCCACAGTGCTGCCGCCCTCTACCCTTCTTTCTTCATTCCCTTCTAAAGTGCTCAGGCCCACACTTATCAGCACAGCACACTGCCAGCACCTAGATAGTCAAGAGGAGGTAGGAGAAGGCATTTGAAAAAAAAGCTAATTCGTCCAAACTAATGTATTCAGTTTTAGAATCCCTATTTCAGCTATACCTGAAGCCACAGAAATAGAATGATGTTTCTCAAACTTCAAACTTACAAAGAATGAAGAAAGAGACAACTCCCCCACTTACTACATAAGGTGAATACTACATAAGATATAACATAAACTGAAATCTTCCCTTAAAAACAGTACTCCATTGACTAAGACTGGAACTTCTATCCTAAACTCTACACGTTAAGAAGGTGAATTCTCAATTGTTTGCACAAATTACTTTGATTTGTAAAGTTAGTAGATTAAAAATAGTCAAGGGATAATCATATAATTTAAACCACAGGAAAAAGAATTTCACTCAAGGACTCCCACTTCTAAACACCATTCTTTTAAGCTGTTTATTTTAAAACAAACAAAAACCTTCTGGGTTTAACATCAAATATAGCCAGCATTTTGTAGTCTCAAGATAAACTACGCCTACATGCAAAGTAATTACACTTGGAATTATTTTCAAAGTGAACTTTTAGATTAGAGTCCATCATAGTTTCATAAGAGAAAACTCAATCCCTCACACAACACACTTCTGGGGAAATAACTGGGTTTGGGTTTGAAGAAAGCTAATTTTACTCAGCATCATTAGATAAAAAGTTATTGAAGATCTGTAATATATGTTATACACTCATGCCCAAATATGAATAATATGGTCTTCTAAAATAACACATATTCACAAATGACAAAAGTTATTTTTCATGTCACAATCAACATAAAGCAACTGTTGCTATAATATACAGTTTTTCTAACATATTTACAAATTTAAAAAACAGACTTTAACTTTCCCATGCCACACACACTGAAAACAAAAATTCTTAAATCCTAATTTTAGTAAAGTTATCCTTAAAACAGGTTAACTATAAAGATTTCCTGTCACACATACAAATAGCTATTACACTTCACTATACCCTGAATAAATCAGTATCTTTCAAACTCTCAAAATCCATCATTTTTATGCTAACAGGAAAAAGACTAATTTCCTGCCCCTGTTATTGGTTGACAGAAGATTAGGGAACCAACTCCAGGTCCCACACTATCTGCTTACCAAAGAAAAATAGACATTAAAGGCTTAGAAATATTAACCTATTTGTCTTTTAAACCATGAGGGTTTTTTTTTTATGATTTCTTTAGTAAATCCTAGATTTTCTTGTTTTACTAGAAATAGCCAGGCTGAAATTTGTTTGTGAGATCTGATATGCTCAAAGATATCAGCAATTTTCTAATTTCAAAAAAAAAAGTCCACCAAGGAGTCGGGCTCTAAAAGGTAAAAAGAAAGACTCCACTGAAATCTAATACTTACTTATTCGTCCAAACTAAATCTAAAAATTTCCAGATTTCATTTTGAGAGACCACCAGTTTTCAGGTTTAAAGCCTTCTCAATGCCTATCACAACTCATATACAGCAGACAGCAAGCACAGAACTACAACCATTACAACCAAAACAATTCCTGTCATCCAAACTAAATCCATTAAACCCACCCATAATGTACACATTGTCAAACTCTAATATAATGAAGCTGAGTATTCTACTTCCTGTGGGAGAGAGGAAGCTCCATCATTCCAGGAAAACAGTAACTTAAGGTTCTTGAAACAGAAAAGCATTACCACCACTTTAGACTAATGCCCTCAACTGTACAGCTAGGCATCCTGTGCACTACTATAATAACCATTCTGCCTCACTATGGTTTGTGCTACTGACAAAGGGAATCTTATTCAGGTGAAAGGGACATAGGAAGTATGGGTTGTGCTCCTAAAAGGACTAGTTCATTGCTAATATCTTAAATATAAATATACCATACAAATACATTTTCACAGCAGTTAAGTATGATCCAGAATGTTCTAGATTTCACATAAAAGGCTGTAAATGTTAAGTATTAATAAAAAAAAAGAAAAAAAAGCTCCATAGTTGCGGGGGAAATCTTACATCTTAGAGGATTTGAGCAAGCGAACTAAGGGATATATGGTTGACTTCACGAATGTGATTGTTCAGGCTCACTTAAAACCATGCTTAAGTAAATATCCTCTCATTGTAGTAAAGAGCAATTAAGAAGCCTGGGTAATAAAAAAAAACAAGTTTTAATTTTTAAAATTGTCTTTTATATCAATCACTAGTTGACAATGTACACTTGATAAAAGTTACTGACACTAATGTTTAGCCAATAACAACAAAGACAATCACTACAGCATCAGAACCTTAAGGTAGTAGGTACACAAAACTGCTTTTCTCTTCAAGATTTTAGTAAAAAGTAACTGGCATGCCATCAATATTTCCCCTTCCCCTCTTAACTGCCCCACAGAAAACAGGAAACTTCATTTCTTCATACCAGCATCATCCCTTTTGCACAGAGGCTAGGTTCATGGCTTTAGAGTATACTCAGTTTCATCACAAATGGAGATAACAGTAACTAACTCCTAAAGGTTCTTGCAAAGAGTAAATCAGGTGAGTTGAGATTCAAGCCTGACAGACAGGTGCTCAGTAAATACTAAATGTCATTGTTGGAAAATAGAAATATAGCCTAAAAGTTAACACAAGTAGTTTAATTCACTCTATAAAAAGGCAAAGATAACATACCCAGCCCATAATCATGCATATATTCAATAGTTCCTTTGTATTTAGATGAGAACAATGGAAGTTAAACTTAAGAGGAAAAAAGACTCAATTTTGTTTCATTGCTAAATATATCACCTACTAGGCACAAGTAAAAAGCAAATACTTTTTCTATATTAAAGCCCTACCTTCCTTCATAGAGTTTAAAACCATTTTACATCCACACCTACCACATCCTTTCTTTACCCCCTTTCCAAAGAAGCTTGATGGTCTCATCTCCCTCTTTTAAAAGCCTGATAGGATGGACAAATACTCCTAAATAATCCAACCCCTGACAATTCTCAGCACCTAGTCTTATACAACACCCTGCTCAGTCACCTCTGAGAAACTTCCCCACCCCCAGATAAAATTAAGTCCTTTATGCTCTCAAAGCATTTTGAGTACACATACACTCCAACACCTACCTTGTAATTAACTAATATGACTCCCCCAATAGGCTGAGTTGAACAGAGACAGATGTGGTGACAGGTTCAATTCTAGCACTAAGCAGAGTATCTGTCATATATTAGGTGCTCAAGAAAAGCTAAGCTTTACCTAGATAGATTCTCTAACTCAGTGTCATCTCTCTTTGGATGACCCACTTCAAAATATAAGAGTGCTCTCAGTTGGGCAGGCCAGTACCATGGACTGCTGCAGCAGAAAACCTACTCAACAGCTTCTCCCACTCAGTTCCCCAGAACCCAAACTCAACTGAACACGATCATATACCATAAGAATCTGTGGGAATTTCCAACATAATACAATGGGATTGCTGGAAAATCCATAAATGTGAGCTTCTTACTGGGGAGGCCAGAGACACCCACCAACCTTCTTCCCTGGGTAACTTTAGAGGAAATATTTAAAAAACAAATAACTGGAAAGGGCTCAAAAGCCTAAGGATGAGGGGAAAGCTAGTCAACTCTTGATTCCTGAAAAAAAACAGCAGCCCCTGAGAAATACGAGGAAGAAGACAGGAGTCAGGGCTGGCCATTCTGTTTCAATAACTAAAATCTTTTTTAAAACTCCCTATGACCCCAAAAAGGCCAGCACATCATGTCCAAATGAGTAGCTCAGCAACCTTTCCTCAGGACAAGCACACTAAACTGTCTCAAAAACAAACAAACAAACAAACAAAAAACAAAACAAAAAAAACAGCCTTGGGAACTCTAGCCACAATAGGAAGTTCTAGTCACTAATACTTTTAATTTTTTTTAAAGAAAATATGCTCAAGTCCAACACTCACACTAGGTGACACACAACTTGAAAACTTTTTTAAGGCGAGTTATCTTTGCAAAGAACACAACTTGGGAAAACAATCCCAAAATACAAAGAACTCCAGGAAAGATAGTTTTAGTTTTAAGAACTGTAACTGCTATCACAAGCATCTCACCATTTAGATTAAAAAGACGAAAAAAAAACCCATAAAACCCAACAGCTACCTAAGGGACTCTTTCACTCTGGAAGAACAAAAAAAGAAAGAAAGAAAAAGAAAAAAAAAAGCAAACATGAAGCAGAAAGCAAGTAACATCCAAAATAAAGTTCTATTAAGAAAAAATAAAAGAATTCCGTCTCTAAGCCTTCCTTCTCTGATGAGGTCTGTGATTTATACGGCTCTGCTCCACAGAAAGCTCTTTCTGGACAGCTCAAGGAAGGAGCCGAGGGAGGGAGAGAAAGACACAGGCACAGAAAGGAGAGGAGAGAGAAAAAGAAAATGGCGCAGAGACTAAGTCCCGACCGTCGACAAGGCGACTTTCCCGGGAAGAATTCCGGCGGAGAAAGGCCGCCCGAGACCCAGCGACCGCCGACGCGGGGTCTCCGGTGCCCCCTCTGGGGAAGGCCGTGGTCTGGGGGTGCTGGGACCCGGGGAAAGGGGGTCTAGAGGCGGCCCGATGGGAACAATGGGGCCGGTGAGCGAGGAGCCGGGACTTAGTCTCTGGGACGCCATGTCTGTCCTCTGCCCGGCTCCGGCCCGGCGCGGGGGAGGCAGCCAGCGGCGTGTGGGGACACTTGGGGCGGGGCGGGGGGCACACTCACCATTCAATCGGAAATCCGCTTCGATCTGAGAAAAGAAAAGGAGGGAAGATGAAACAACCGGCACATGAAGCCCCGGGGCGGCGGGCGAGAGCGCACGGCCGGGGGCCGGTGCTCGGGCCCACCCGGCGCCCCGGAACCCAGAGGCCCGCGAATGGCCTACCCGGGGCTGCCATCCCCCCCAAACTCCAACTTGACGGCTCCGCCCGGGGCCCGGCCATCCAAGCGACTCCAGCCGGCCGCTCCTCAACGCCGACTCGGGCCTGTCAACCCGGCGCGGTCGGCCGGCCGGGGCTGGGGCAAGGGCCGGAACCGGGCGGCCGGGGGGCGAGGCCGGGGCCGGCGGGTCGCACCTGGGAGTCGTTGTGGAGATGGTCCCCGCTCATGTCGGCGGGCGTGCGGACGCTGCGGGCTCAGAGGCAGCGCGGGGGAGAAAGGCGGACGGTAGGGACGGCCCGAACAGGCGGACGGAGCTCCTGAGAGGCACGAACAGACGGCGACCGCAGCTACGGGCCCGAGACTCCCGGGACAACTGAGGAGGCAGCGGCGGCAGCGACGCTGCTGACAGACTGCCGGGCGGGCGGGCGGGCGGGCAGCGAGAACAGACCCCAGCAGTTGTGTAACAGCCTAAGTTCGCATTTCCCCTCACTGCGCCTGCGCGGCCGCTTTTAAATGGAACGTCGTCGACGTCAGCGCTCGTGGAAAGAGGCTGAGGGTTGCGGCCGGTCTCTTAGAGGTCCGGGAGACAGAGCTGGTTTTGCCTTGCAAGTTCCGCCCCTTATTAGCATACGGGCTTGACTCCGCCCCTCTTATGCTTTCTGCCTTGCTGCAGGGCTGGCGTTCTCAGAGGCGGTACCCCAGCTCTAGGCCGTGCGCAGGCGCAGCTCGGACACCGCCTCTGGACCCTGGACACCCGTGCGGCCACGTGGTAGGCCTTTAAAGGCCGCGGCGGGACCCAGCTAGGCTGGCCAGGGACTGAGTCTCCAGCTTCTGCTTCTCTAGAGCCAGACAAGTTTGATCCGCGCGTACCTTGGCTGCGGGGATCTTGGTTCACCAGCAGCCCTAAGGTATTTAGCTGGAATCTCCTCATAGCCTTTGTCCAGACCTCAGACTTCTGGAACACTTCACATCCATTTTTTTAAAATTAATTTTTTTAGTCATGTTTAGCTCCGGTTTACAGACTTGTAGCCCTGTGTCACAGTACCCTACTGCATTTGTTCTTTTTACAAATATTTATTAAGCCCTACTGTGAGCCAGGAATTATGTTGATGTGAGAGGGCTGATGTTCCAGATCAGAGGAAATTGAACCCCCCAGTGGGTTCTGGTTCTATCCAGGACTGTACTCGAGAGAACTATTATTTAGGGAGCACCACACTATAAGGTCTGCTCTGAATCTTCACGGTCCTAGGTGTGGATCATCTACCACTATCGAGCTGTCTTGAGGGATTAATGACATCAGCACTTGGATTCGAAAGAACATCGCAGGCTGAATTCATCTCCATTCTGGCTCAACCTCCCCCGCCCACCCCAAGTTAAAATATAAATAAATCTGGAAAATGTTCATAAACGTATTGAGTGATAAACACTGGGGGTTAATTCTTGTTAATACTTCAAAACTCAATCCAAATATCACTTTCTGGAAGTGCTGCACACCCCTTTCCATATGCCGATCCCTTGTCCCTCTCTCTCTCCTTTATAAGGGTTATCACAATCGATAAATTACCCATAAGGGAGCTAGTGACTTCTTGTCTGTCTCCTCTATGCAATTCGAAGCCAATAAGGATGAGGACCTCTCCATCTCGTCCAGCACTTAGCCCCAGGATTTCATCAACAGGTCCTCTGACAGAAGAGTTCAATAAACAAAGGCAAACACAGCAATGTAGTGGCTAAGAGTCCTCACTTGGAAGTCAACTGACCTATTTTTGAATTCTGCTTTCCTATGCAGAATTTTCCTATTTGCCTGACCTTGGACAAATTGTTTAATCACTGAGTCCCAGTTTCTTCATCTGGACAAGGTGATAATTGTGTTTAGTAGACTATCCCAAACAAACAAAAAGACCTTGTTTGAGGGTCTGTAGTTATTATGTATCATCTAATGTTTAGGTCTGCCTGGTTCCATTGCTCCTTCTCTGAGGCCAAAAGCCAGCGCCAGTTTTGCCTGGCTTGGTGTCTCCCTTCAATAGCCTTCCCATGTCAAAAGCAATCCCAGGCCAGCAGGCGAGCATCTGGCTCCCAGCCTTCAATAAAAATAGTGCCTTTAATCCCAGCACGCCTTTATTCCCAGCACTTGGGAGGTAGAGGCAGGCAGATTTCTGAGTTCAAGGCCAGCCTGGTCTACAGAGTGAGTTCCAGGACAGCCAGGGCTACACAGAGAAACCCTGTCTCGAAAAACCAAGAAAAAAAAAAAAAAGAAAGAAAAATAGTGCCATCTTCTGCTTTAGCTTCCAGCCCCTGGTGACTTGGAATAGTCGTCATTTGCTTTCCAGGTCCCTCCCAGGAAGACCAGCCAGACACAGAAACAGAATGCAGGCCCCAGAATGATGTCTCAAAGGTGATATTCTAGGCTCAATCATGGCCACCCATCATCCAGCCATAGACTAAACACCTCTGACTATGTTTGGCTATCGATGTCCACATGGCCACTTTTTCTTCTCCCACACATGGTCCCACACATGGTCATAAGCACTTGAGAGGACTTTTGGTCCTACACAGACTTTTACATTTACTTTTACATTTTTTACTGCTGCGTATCTATTTCAATGTGTATGATGGAAAAAAAACTACCACATAAAACCAATGGTAATAACTGTGTAAGTTAAAGGGTTTGTTTTTTTTTTAGATGTCGGGTGATTAATTTTAAATAAAAATATTCAGCTGGGTGTGGTAGCCCATACCTTTAATTAACTCACTACTCCACAAGCAGAAACAAGGGGATCTTTGTGAATTTGAGGCCAGCCTAGCATAGTGAGTTTCAGGCTAACCAGGGTTACATAATGAGACTGCTTTTTTTTTTTTTTTTTTTTGGTTTTTCGGACAGGGTTTCTCTGTGTAGCCTTGGCTGTCCTGGAACTCACTTTGTAGACCAGGCTGGCCTCGAACTCAGAAATCCTCCTGCCTCTGCCTCCCAAGTGCTGGGATTAAAGGCGTGCGCCACCACCGCCCGGCTGAGACTGCTTTTATTTAAAAAAAAAAATCCAGGAATAGTATAGAGAGGGAATAGAAGACATACTCCAGGAAGGTCAAAAGCAAATATATCAGGTATAGAATGGAAAATACTGTTTTAACTCAAGACTTTTCATTGATGGACCGTCTCAGCCTTTATAAAAGTAACTAGATGATGACATATGCCTGTCTCCAAAGCATGACTGGTAAAAGGTGAATGATTTGTATAATGTTACACAAAAAGGAGCACTCCACACACAAATACATACATCATTATGATTTAAAGTTAAACAGAGCTTTTCTTGACATCCTGTTTAGAATCTTCAGTATGCTGATACCTATATGATGCTTAAGTCTGCAATGTCTCCAAAACACTTTCTCCTTTTTAATTTACTTATGTTTTGCATGCCTTGGTGTTTTGCCTGCCTGCATATCTGTGTGAGGTGTACCAGATCCCCTGGAACTGGAATTACAAACAGTTGTGGTGGAATTGAGCCTGGGTTCAATTCCCTCTCCCTCTCCCTCTCTCCCTCTCTCTCCCTCTCCCTCTCCCTCTCCCTCTCCCTCTCCCTCTCCCTCTCCCTCTCCCTCTCCCTCTCCCTCTCCCTCTCCCTCTCCCTCTCCCTCTCCCTCTCCCTCCCCCTCCCCCTCCCCCTCCCCCTCCCCCTCTCCCTCCCCCTCCCCCTCCCCCTCCCCCTCCCCCTCCCCCTCCCCCTCCCCCTCCCCCTCCCCCTCCCCCTCCCCCTCCCCCTCCCCCTCCCCCTCCCCCTCCCCCTCCCCCTCCCCCTCCCCCTCCCCCCTCCCCCTCCCCCTCCCCCTCCCCCTCCCCCTCCCCCTCCCCCTCCCCCTCCCCCTCCCCCTCCCCCTCCCCCTCCCCCTCCCCCTCCCTCTCCCTCTCCCTCTCCCTCTCCCTCTCCCTCTCCCTCTCCCTCTCCCTCTCCCTCCCCCTCCCCCTCCCCCTCCCCCTCCCCCCTTCCTCTCCCTCTTTCTCTCTCCTTTCTTTTTTTTCTTTGTGTGTGGGGGGGTGGGTCCTTTTAGAGGTTTGTTGGTTTGTTTGTTTTGAGTTAGTCTATAGACGGGCTGGCCTCAAACTCAGAGATTTGCCTGCCTCTGCCTCCTCAGTGCTGGGACTGAAGGCTTGCACCACCACCATCCCTCCAAAATATCTTTAAGCCTAGAAAAAAAAATTTTTTCCCTCTCTTCCTTCTCTCCTCTCTCCCCTCTTCTCACCCCCTCTCCTGTCTGCTGCTTAAGACTTGGACTCCTTTGGAATAAATGGACTCGGGACACTGGCTACTCAAGATTCAGTCCACAAGTTTGCTTCTTGGGTGAGTTTTACTAAAACCTGGTCCAACTATTGTCTTCCAGAATGAAACACTTGTGATGATGCCTAAACAGCTTCTACTTTCCAAGGACTTTCCCCCAAACTCACAAGGTTCTGGAGAGACCATATGCACAGCCACAAATGTGCTGTGGTTCCTCTCTGACAATTGTCACACATGACCTAAACTGAAACACTCAGATGGAATTTCTTGAGGCTTTAGAATTGAGAAGAAAGTGGTGTAGTTGTTCTTCTTGCTAATAGATCTATACCATGTCAAGCTAAGGAGCAGCATTTAATCAAGGCCAAGGGAAGCTGGGAGAGGTTGAGGGGAGAGGGCAGGAGAGTGCTAACAGGAAGAGAGAAAACATTAATGAAGTTTGGGTCTGTGAATTCTGCCTAATTGTGATGTACGATACTTTTGTGCCTTTTGCTTCTGAAAGCTATGTTGGATAATGTGACTGATATTCAATTTACATCTAGTTTCAAGTCAGGGAATCTCAAGGCCTCTGCTATACTTTTGTCCCACCCTGGGATCTTCATGTTTCAGGATCCAGATACCTCTCCTCACAGTTTTTAAAATGTACTTGTTTTTATTAACTCTGTAACTTTAAGATAGGGTTTCATGGAACCCAGGTTGGGCTTGAACTCACTATAAAACTGAGGCTAGCCTTGATCAGGATCATTTGCCCTGAATCTCCTAAGTGCTGGATTTACTACTGGCATGCACCACCATGCCCAGTGCTCCTGGCAGTCTCATAGATTTGGCTTTACTGCTTTCCTGATGACAGTTTTCTGCCTAGAGATCTAGAGTCCTGTTAAGAGTTGGACACTCTCAAAATAGAACCTGCTTGGTGATCCATGGAAAACGTTCATGCTGTTGATTCCAGCAACCAGAAATGTCCTGCTGCCTTCTGATACTACAAAAGCTGCTCAGCGAAAGTCAAAAATTGTCTAAATAAAAGGAAAGGCCGGTGGGAAAGATCCAAGCCTTGAATTGCAGAAGGAGTAGCTGGGATTTAGGAGCCTGCCATGTGGCTCAGGGTGTGGAGGGGATCTATTTGTGTGTTTCCATTATCTTTCTCATCCTGCCTCAATCTCCCAAAGTACTGAGATTACAGGCCAAACCCTCTGTTGTCTTCCTTCCACAAGACACCCCTGTTGTGATAAGAATATGTACTCATTCAACTACTATTCCCCAAGGAATGTGAGAATAGTTGATACTATGGGGTAGATAGGTCCCATGCTAAGCCGTGTAAATACAGATACAAACAAGATCTAATCTTCATTTTGGAAAAATTCTCAGTCTAATAATGAGAAAGTCACATTCCTTAACTGTTACCCTAAGATACAAGGAACAATAAGGGGAGAGGTGACAAACTACCAATTACTATGGAAACTCTGCAATGGAGGTACATCCGACTCATCAGGAAATTTTGGAGGGACAATATCAGGAGAAAAATAAAACCATCCAGGTCCATGTCATTTTTGAAAGACGAGGAATGGAAATGTCTGAGAAAGAGAAGATATTAGAAGAAAAGCTGGAAGGGGGCAAAGACAGAGAGTTATGGGCATAAATGAGTTTAGATAAATGAGGTAGATAAAGTCTGTGTAAGGCTGTGGCATAGATTGAGGCTGGGAAGGTGAGAAGGCCCTTCCCATGATGATGGAGCTACAGCAAGGTGAGCTAGGTTTAAATGATATCTGAAAACCATTGAGTACCAGAGAATGGACAGTGGCCAGTTCAGGAGAGCTGATAATGGAGACGGGGAGGTTTGTTAGGAGACCTACTGAGGTCATTACACTAACCACAGCGGGCTGGTTGGAATGGGGATAGAGATGTGAGTTATAAAAGAGACAAGAGGATTTTGGCCCATCTAGAGTGGAGTAGAGGGGACCGGTGTGACAGCAGCTTTGCTGACTCTCCTCAAAGGGTGTGCTGTCAGCATCCCGGTGCTGTTTGGGTCTTAACTGCTTCTGGCTAGAGAAGTGGCAGGCAGCGCAAGGCAGAGGGGCAAGCACCCAGATTCCAGAAAAACACCCAAAGATCCTGGGAGCTAGAGAAGCCCTGAGCTGACTCAGTGCTGCTCCTCAGGAACAATGGAGGGGGGGGAGAGAGAGAGAGAGAGAGAGAGAGAGAGAGAGAGAGAGAGAGAGAGAGAGAGAGAGAAAAGAAGAAGAAGAAGAAGAAGAAGAAGACGACGACAGACAGACACAGACAGACAGATGGACAGACAGAAGCATCCTCATTGAACCAGATGGTGACAGCTAAGCCAGGGTCAGATTTTGAAAAGTATCGCCCTTTCCCTTTTCCCTGCTACAAATCCCTGAGTCTTCTCTTCTATTACCCTTCCTCTGCCCCTGCCAGGAGCTTGCTTCCTACAAGGAACATCTTTTCCTACAGAAGTCCCTGTAGCATGAGCTTCACTTGCGTTCCTCTTCCTGGTGCTCTCCTGACTTCTTTAAAAATAAGTTTTCGGAAACCAGGCGTGAGGGTGCAGGACTTTAATCTCAGCATTTGGCAGGTAGACGCCGGCAGATCTCTGTTCGTTCTAGGCCAGTCAAGGCTACAAAGTGAACCTCTGTCTTAACGACAAATAAAACAAACCCCAAAACTACCTACTTACTTTGAACTCTTTCCTGTGCTATGTGCTTCTGAGAGTTTGTCTTATTTAATCCTTTTAATCATTGGGAATAATTACTAGTGCTCCCTTCGTTTCATGGGTAAGGATGGCTAAGTAAGTTAAGCCAGCCACGATGCGAGGCACTGAATACCTTACTATCTCCCAAGTTGGTCTTTTGATGCTAGATGGGAAGCAGAGGCAGGTTCTTGTATTCTAAGTGTTCCGCCAGGTCCAGCTTTTATGTGGGTTCAAGGGATCCAAATTCAGGTCTTCACACTTATGAGGCAACATCCTACCAGCTGGGTCATCCTCCCAGCTTATCAGCAGCAGTCTCTTCTCTGGATTTCCCTCTTGGTAGCTTCATATTTCCTAAGTTGACTCCCACAGACAGCCTCTCAAATACACGTCTCTCATTCTCTCGGGTCCACTTGATAATACTACAACGCTCAGGTCCTGAGGTCAGCTTTCTCCCTGAGTTTCTTTATCCCTTCGGTTGATCCTGCCCAGTTCTCAGGCTCAAACCCTTAGATCCTCTTGAGTTAACTCATGGTCCTGTTCTCCACACCCCATTTGTAGCTATTACCTCTGTGGAATTTACCAAAAAATCTCTGAGTTCGAGGCCAGCCTGGTCTACAAAGCAAGTTCCAGGACAGCAGGGCTACACAGAGAAACCCTGTCTCAAAAAACCAAAAAAAAAAAAAAAGACCCAGCAGTGGTGGTACAGGCCTTTAATCCCAGCACTCAGAAGGCAGAGAGGCAGACAGGCAGGTCTCCGTATTCAAGGACACCCTGGGCTACAGAGTGAGTTCCAGGACAGCCAGGGCTACACAGAGAAACCCTGTCTTGGAAAAAAAGAGGGGGTGGGGGTTGGTTGAGGACACACAGGCCCAGCTGAGGCACCAGCTTAAGTGAAAGGCTAGTAGTAGGAAAAGAAGCCTCCCTTGAGGGAGGGAGGGAGGGAGGGAAGGAGGGAGGAAGAGAGAGAGAGAGAGAGAGAGAGAGAGAGAGAGAGAGAGAGAGAGAGAGAGAGAGAGACCATAGAATACCATATAAGTTTACCTACAGCTCTATCTTATAGAGGCATTCTCTCTCTCTCTCTCTCTCTCTCTCTCTCTCTCTCTCTCTCTCTCATTTGTTTGTTTTTTGAGTCAGGGTTTCTTTGTGTAGCCCTAGTTGTCCTGGAACTCACTCTGTAGACCAGGCTGTCCTTGTGCTCAGAAATCTGCCTGCTTCTGCCTCCAGAGTGCTGGGATTAAAGGCGTGTGCCACCCACTGCCCAGCTTTTTTTCTTTTTTCTTTTTGGTTGAGGCATTTTCTCAATTGAAGTTCCTACCTCTTTGATGACGATCAAGTTGACATAAAACTAGCCAGCACATTTGAGAAAGAGATGATGAATTCAGCTCCGACTGTGCATAGCCTAAAGTGATTGTGTTTTAGCTGAGTCAGGGTGTCTGGTAGGCAATGGGGCACATGGCTTTGGAGCTTAGGAAAAGGACTAGAAGTTGACAGGGTTGAAGTAATACCTGAAGTAATTTGAGTAGATGAGGTCATTGGGAGGGCCTTGGACGCACAGCCTCATTTTAGGGATGGGCCTGGGTTGGTAAGGCAGTAGAAGATCAGGAAGTAGAGGTAGCAAGTTTAAACAAGTAGTTCAGAAGGTTTCACTATAAACAGGGAGGAATGTAATGCAGTCGTAACTGGAGTAGCCTGAGGCTAAGAGAGGGTGTGTGTATGTGATGTTGTTGATGATGATGATGGTGGTGGTGGTGGTGGTGGTGGTGATGATAGACAGGACACACTCATGTCTAATAATAAACAGAGTCTACTGACTTCTAGTTCAGGGTTATTGGATCATCCCAACCTTGAAAAAGTGCTAATCCAGTTAATATCAGGAATTCTGGGTCAGACAGACATATTCTTTTGGAGGAGACAGCCTTCTTTGTCTCTAAAAAAGCCACAGGCTGCTTCCAACCACTCACGGTGACTCTACACCCCTGCCCCCAGGAAATCACTTGAGGACTGACTCAGAGGACGAGTTTTTCAGGATGGCTTATCTTTCAGGGCCCTAAAGATATTTTTCTCCCAATGGGCCTGCAGGAAACATCCCTATTTTTTTCAGGAGTCTGCTGAAAAGGGTTCTGGCAGGGAAGGTGGAGAAACACTCAGAACCCAAGAAGACAGATGTTCCTTGTCAGCTTCTGCAATGCAGTTAAGTTACTCTGACATTACTCCATGCCTGTTTGATGTCCGGCCCTGCTAGAACCACTGTGGGTCAGAGTTCACCACTGTGTCCCTCCACCTGGAGACAGAGAAGACAGAAGGAATGACCTACCAATTACAACACAGACTCTGGAACCATTAAGAGAGCCCCCAGGACAGGGAATCCAGAACTCTTTCAGGGAGCCCAGCATTACATACTTAATGGAAAAGAAAAAGATAATACTGTGATTTCCAAACTCCCTCAATCACCCTGAATGATTCTGGGCATTGGTCTTCTGCTCTTTCTTTCTTTCTTTCTTCATTCCTTCCTTCCTTCCTTTTTCAATGGCAACACAATTTATTTGAAATTTGTTTCAGAACCAGGAGACAGAACGCTAGGAGTATATTTGCACAAATCTTTGCAGAATGTCTACTTCTGGGAGCAAATTAAAAACAAATGTGGCTTCCTCTCAAAACCTAGAGCCAACCGTGGTGCTTGCTGATATAACACATCAGCAAAGCCCATTCATATCGCCCTCAAATGCTCAGGGCTGAACACCTCTCAGCAATCCCCTGGCTTCCACATTAACCTAAATCTCCATCACCTCCACCTGGTGCAACACAGGAGCCTTTCGTGTTGTACTGCTATGCTTCTCTCTTCCTCCCACTGGGCCATGCCACACCCAGAACAAGCGGTCCTTTGAATCGGAGAATCGGAGTGATTGTTTCTGAATGCAATATCCCATACTGTTCTGCCAGTGGCTCCGTCTCACTTAAAGTCAAAGTCTTTATGGCAGTCTTCCAGACCCACTCTGCTTGCTTCCCTCTTGGCCTTCTTTGACACTGCCTGTCTGCTGACAGAGTCTGCCAGCCACCTGGATCTCTGTAGGATGCTCTCTGACACGCTTGCCCACCAGCCCCGACCCTTTGTATTTGAGGATACTTTTGCCTACAGCCTCTTTCCCTCAGATATTTCCTCCACCCAGTCCCCTTTCTTTTTCATCTCCCTCTCAGTACTCTGAGATTATAACCACTCCACTTAGCTCTTCCCACCCATCACTCCTTTGTTGTCTCCCAAGTGCTTAAATATATCTATTTTTCGGTTATTACTTTTCAGACACTCTCCCATTCTGGGTTTTTTTTTTTTTTGTTTTTTGAGACACAATCTCACTATGGAGCCCTAGCTGACCTAGAACTCACTAAGTTTAACCAGATTGGCCTGAGGCTCACAGAGATCAGCCTGTCTCTAGCTCTGCCTCTCTAGAGCCCTAGGCTTAAAAGTTGAGCTGCCTTGCTTGGCTATGTGATGTTATCATAATGAAGACAGAGGTTTTGGGTTTTGTTTTTTGTTTTGCTGGCCTCAAACTTAAGAGATCTGCCTGCCTCTGCCTGCGGAGTGCTGGGATTTGTTGTCGTTGAATTGTACTTATTTATTCTGTGACTGGCTTCTTTCTCTGAGCACAGTGTGCCACCTTTAATGGTTTTGTGTGCCTGTCTTCTGATGTGTCAAGCAGGGCAGAAAGAGAAACACAGCCAGGGTCTTTATTACCATCCCTGCCTCAGTTCTCCAGCTTCGTACCTGTTCATTAACTCACTCATATTTTAGTCAAAAGCCCCTCCAACGCCCTCCCCTGCCATGAACCTTCTCTGGGCTGAATGACAGCTGAGGTAACTCCTATCCCACCCCCCCATAACCCTCTCTATAAGCTCGCTTGTTTCTCTCAGCCTTCTGTTTCCTTCGTCCTGGGTTCTCAGACTTAGCTATTTCCATTCATGCATGAGTGTGGGCCTCTTGTCTCATCTGCTTCTTTTTTTTTTTTTTTTTGGCCAAGTAATTTTAAGATGTGTGTATACATGTGTGCCATCAGGTCCTCTGATAATGTGATATGCTATGGGCTGTCTTCCTCCCTGAACACGATATGCCTAACCATAGCACTTTGCATACACATACATGTGTTTCTGGACTCAGAGTCCCATCTCTGAGCTGGGGGTGTCTCTCCTGTTTCTCTCCCGTCTGGATTTCTGGTTGTTGCTGGCTCTCCAGACAGCCTTCCTCAGCAAATTTCAGAAGCCAGAAGTTTCCTCTTCTCATATTATCAACATTTATTTGCAAGCAAACTATAATGGTTTTTTGTGATGGGTTTCTCACTCTGCCAATCAGGCTGGCTGTGTGTTTCTCCTGTTTCAGACTCCTTAGTAACCGTGCACCTGGCTACACTCAGCTGTACATATTTTATGCATCAGTTGACTTAACCCCAAGAGGAAGGAACTATTACAGACCCAATCTTACAGATGAGAGAACTATGGGCTACTTGCTTTGCCGGTGCCTCCTGGTTCCAAGTCAACAGTTTCTTTCCTCTGAACAATGGATGTGGCCTATTAGTAGCTGTTTTCTGAGACCTCTCAATTCTACTTCCTGAAACCTGCCTTCTCCCTACCCTAGCCCCTCACCCTGTGAGGTCATCCTCGTTATTTTTAACTGTTATCTGTGATTGCTCCCGTGTCCACCACCTGAAGTCTACGGTCTTTACCCCCACTGCTCTAGCACCCTCTCTTTACCCAAGCCACATGTCAGTCAACTGACCACAGGTGGCTTTTTTTGCTTGAGCACGTATGAGCTGTGGCAAGGTTTCGTTTCCCCTTCCATTCTCAGCCCAGCTTTGCTGGCCTCTGTGATTCTTGCTGGCCCTAACTGGGACGTACTCACATTGGGCATTTCTGGTTCCCAAATCACAACTGAAGTCCAAGAAGGAAGAAGATGGCTAGCTGAGTTCCTTATTCTGTTCTAGAACCTATGATAGTCAGGGAGACACAGAACAGAATTCTTTTTTTTAAAGATTTATTTATTTATTATATGTAAGTACACTACAGCTGTCTTCAGACACTCCAGAAGAGGGTGTCAGATCTCGTTACAGATGGTTGTGAGCCACCATGTGGTTACTGGGATTTGAACTCAGAACCTCATTGACCTCTGGTCAATGCTCTTAACCACTGAGCCATCTCTCCAGCCCCCATAGAACACAATTCTGAAAGACCTCAGCTTCTAGGTACATCCAAGTGCTCTTCTTATGGGCTCCTGGTATTGTAAGGTAGCTGATTTAATTCCTTCCTCTCTCTGGATTTTGATGGTTGAGAACTTATCTGCAGTACAACTGACCTTTAGCTGCCCTTTGGCCAGCAACACACTGCTCAGACTCTGTATGGGAAAAACACCTGCCCTGTGATTAACCATGTCTTCCCCAGCTCAAATCTCAGACTAGCCTGAAAAGTTTTACTTGGGTTTATCACCCACAATTTTTTTCTCTTAGCTGGATAGTGCAATATATCATAGCAAAAACAATTTATGAAAGTCTATCAACACATAATATGAAAAAATGCAAATAAAAATGGGATCCAGATGGAAAGATGATCTGGTAACCTTAAGTCAATCCCTGCTGCCCACACAAAAAGCCAGATATGAGGCCTTTTAATCCCAGCACTCTGTAGAGACAGGAGAATCTCTTTTGAGGCCAGCCTGGTCTGTATAGTGAATTCTAGGACAGTCAGGACTATACAGAGAAACCCGGTCTCAACAAAAAAAGAAATAAATAAGTAAAAAAGCCAGATGTGATGGTCCACATAGGTTATACCCATGGTAAGCAGGAGAATCAAACAACTCTCAGGCCAGTGTGCAGCCCAGGGTCAGAAATAATCAAGAGAGACCCTGCCTTAAAAGCAAAATAGATGGGTGATGGTGGCTCACGTCTTTAATCCCAGCACTTGGGAGGCAGAGGCAAGTAGATCTCGGAGTTCAAGGCCAGACTGGTCTACAAAGCGAATTCCAGACAGCCAGGGCTACACAGAGAAACCCTGTCTTAAAAAAAAAAAAAAGGAAGGCAAGAACTAAGATCCTGAAAAGCTGACCTCTGACCTCTACATGAATGCTGGGGCACACATGCCTACACCTACACACAGGCACACACATACAATGTCTGAATGTGACAAACTGAATACTCCTGTATGACCTAAACATAATCAAAAAGTTAAACATTGCCAGCACTTAGAACCCTGTCCCCAATCCCACCCCTGCTTCCTCCCACAACAAAACTCCAAAGGTGGCCACTATTCTGATGACTTCCAAGGTAGAGATGATTTGGTCCCACCCATGCAATTTCAAAAGAAACATCATCTTGACCACCAGCTTCTTGGTGTTTTGTTTTTGTTTGTTTTTTAGACAAGGTCTCTATATAACTCTGGCTGTCCTGGAACTCAGTCTGTAGACCTGGCTGCCTCAAAAATCTATCTGGTGCTGCCTCCTGAGTGCTAAGATTCAAGGCATGTGCCTCCACATCCAACACATACTGTGTTCTTAAGAAAGGGCCCAGGTTCAAGGCCAGCCTGGTTTACAGAGTGAGTTCCAGGACAGCCAGGGCTACACAGAGAAACCCTGTCTTAGAACACCAAAAAAAAAAAAAAAAAACAAAAAACCAGAAAGGGCCCAGGCTATGTCTCATCACTTCCTCTGATGTTGAAGATCTTTTCCCACTACTGCTTTTATTCCCCACCCAAGAGAAACTAGAGGCTCTGGGAGGAGCTTCCTACCTACCTGACAGGACACTTGGGCCTTGATTACTCTTTTTTTTTTTAAATTAACAGTTTTTTTAATTTATTTTTTTTTATTTTATGTATATGAGTACACTGTAGCTGTACTGATGGTTGTGAGCCATCATGTGGTTGCTGGAAATGAAGGTTGCTTGCTCTGGCCGGCCCCTCTTACTCTGGCCTTTATTTATTATTATAAATAAGTACACTGTAGCTGTCTTCAGACGCACCAGAAGAGGGCGTCAGATCTTATTATGGATGGTTGTGAGCCACCACGTGGTTGCTGGGATTTGAACTCAGGACCTTCAGAAGAGCAGTCAGTGCTCTTAACCACCGAGTCATCTTTCTAGCCCCGGACCTTGACTACTCTTAATGATGAGAAAAATCTTCACCTTACAAGGTCACCTATTGCATTGACAAGTCTACTCTGTTAACTAGGTTTTAGGGGGTTTCATTTTTATTTTTTTATGTATGGGCCTTTTGACCATATATGTCTGTGTACCACATACATGTGTGGTGCCCTACGAGCCAGAAGAAGGCCTTGGATTTCCTATAAGTAGAGTTATAGTTGCGACCTGCCATATAGGTGCTGTGAATAGAACCTGGGTCTTCTGGAAGAGCAGCAAGTAATCTTATGCTCTTACTTGCTGAGTCATCTCTCCATCCCTAGTGGAGTGTGTGTGTGTGTGTGTGTGTGTGTGTGTGTGTGGTGTGTATAGGTATAGGCATGCATGTGCGTGTGTGTGTAAGGAAGCCAGAGGCCAGCACAACATCAGGTGTCTTCCTCAGTCACTCTCCAGCTTACTATTTGAGACAGTTTTGTTCTGAATCCAGAGCTCAGCCCTTCAGCTCTACTGTTTGTCTAGTATTCTAGACTCCTGTTCCTTTCTCCAGTAACTGAATTACAGGCACATGCTGCATGTCTGAGTTTTTACATGAGAACTGGGGATTCAAATCCTCATGCAGTCAGCCCTTTATCCCTTTTACTTTAAAAAATTCTGTCACTGGGGCTGTCTCCCTAGCCTCTCGTTTTACTTTTAAACAGTTTAAACGTACACACACACACACACACACACACACACACACACACACACCAGTAGTAACAGCACATATACCCCTTTCTTTCTTGTCCTTGTTGTGTGTTTTGTTTTGTTTTTGTTTGCTTGTTTGTTTCAGGCACAGGGTTTCTCTGTATAAAACCCAGAGCTGTCCAGGAACTCACTTTGTAGACCAGACTGGCCTTGAACTCACAGAGATCCAAGTGCTGTGATTAAAGAAGTGATTAAAAGCATACCCCCCCCCCCGCCAACCATTTCCAATCCTGTCCTCTTAATCTTCCCAGGGTATGTCAATGCAGTAACCCTGTTTCAAGTACCGAGACACTCACAGTGGTTTTCAAGTCCCACGTTCTTCTTGTGGGGATCCTCAGACCTTCTGTGTCAAGGATGTGTCCCAAACATTTTCAACAGTGTGTTCCTCTGGACATCAGTCCCCAGAAATGTTTTCTGATAGCTAAGCTCTGAGCTCAGATAAGTTGAGGGCAATGCTACATGATTTCTATTCTGTTTCTAGTATCACATTGTACATGAGCCCAGAGCAGACTCTGGGAGAACCTTAAAGTAAAAAAACTTAGTTTCACTTTACTATTTTCAATACTTATTTGACTTAAACTACTTTTTCTCCCTGCAGAATGTCTAGAATTTTTCTCAGATTTACAGTCCCAAGAACAGGAAAGAGCTTTAAATATTCTTTAAAGATGTGTTGTTAAATCTGGGGGCCCCGGGCTCCTGGTGCTTGTTACTAGATTGTCCAAATCAAAATGGGCTATGAATATAAGATACACATGAGATTTCCAAGTCTTAGTATACAAATAAGGTTTCAATGATGTTTAAAAGATGTATTTATTTTTATTGCATGTGTGTGGCTGATTTGCCTGCATATGACTATGTCCTATGTACATGCAGTCTCTGAAGAGGCCAAAAGAGAGTATAGGATCCTTTGGAACTGGGGGAGTTATAGATGGTTGTGAGCTGTCATGCGGGTTCTAGAAACTAAACCCAAATTCTTTGTAAGAACAGCATGTCTCCAGCCCCAAAATGTCAATTTTTGCATTCATTACATATTGAAATAATAACTTTTTTTGAAATT
Organism: Tokudaia tokunoshimensis; assembly: GCA_036184795.1. Classification (NCBI taxonomy): domain Eukaryota; kingdom Metazoa; phylum Chordata; class Mammalia; order Rodentia; family Muridae; genus Tokudaia; species Tokudaia tokunoshimensis. The sequence continues at coordinate 134,952,583 of BTHU01000004.1, read as the reverse complement.
TTGGGTTTAAATGTTATTAAAATTAATTTCACTAATGTGAATAATGAACTATGCCACAAGTCTCAGCGCAAAGAAAAGACAGTGGCTGGGAGAGAGTCGGAGGTTGGACGTGTGGTCCAGGCTGCTACTTGGAGATGGGTAGATGAAGGCTGGTGATCTTGGCTCTGAATCTGAAAGCTGTGATTAGGAACCAAAAATCTGTGGGAGGGGAAGATGCTAAGTTCTGGATAGCTCAGAGTTTCAGAAATATGAGGGCACTCAAATAGGCATGCCCAAGATAAAGTGGCTAGCCTGGTCTGGGGCTTGGGAGACAGTTATGGGTAGAGTTGAAAAGGAAACTGTTTCCTCCAGGTGACTCATCTACAAAATGGGGGTGTAATCTTCTTGGGGTTAGTGAGATGATAGGGTGACATTACAGGTTAAAAGTGTCTGGCACTGCACAGACATGCAGTAGGTGCTTGAGAGGTGCTAATTCTCAGTCTCCTCACTGTGATGGTTAATTTCAGTTGTTATCTTGATGCGATCTAGAATTCGTTTAGAGTCAGGTCTCTGGGCATGCTTGGGAGGGATTATCTTGATTTGGTTAACTGAGTGGGGAAGACTCACCCACTGTGGGTGGGTACCACGATCTGGAATGGGATCCTGGACCATATTAAAAGGAGGAAGTTAACACAAGCGTTCTTCTCTGCCTTTTGACTGCCGATACAATGTGTCCAGCTGCCTTACTCTTCTGCTACAGGATTTTCCCTGATACTATGGACTGTGTACCCTCAAACTGTGAGCCCCCAACAAAGCAAACCCCTTCTTCTTTAAGTTGCTTTTGTCAGGATCTATTATCATAACAGGAAATAAAAGAAGAAAAAGAAAAAAAAAAACAGCTGAAGTCTTTGCACTAATGTCTTTACAGCTACGGTGTCCTCTTCCGTGCCTATGGGATCCATCCATACCTGTGTTCTAAAAGTCCCAAGTGCAGGCAAGGGGAGTTGTTTCTGGAAGAATTTGTGGGGGCTGAGGAGAGAAGGCTGCTCTGTTCTGAAGAGAGGGTGAGCAGCTAGTATATGCAGTCCACGGTCCCCCCCCCCCAGTACTACCAACCCCAGCCCTGCCAGGGAGGCCTTCAGTAAACCTTGCTTCATTCTAAACCTCAGCTTCTGCACTAGCGGGGCCCTTGCCTGTTTTTGTTCTTGCCATCTTCTCCCTTCCAGAAAGCTGCTCGCTTTCTCTTGACCCACAAAAGACATCACTTCCTTGAAGACTTGGCTCAAGATAAGCCTCTTGGCGGCTCCTTCCTGGGGCAGAGGGCCAAAGTCCTGACAAGACTAAGATGAGGTTTTGGAATCAGGCCAAGCTGGAAAAACAGGAAAGATGACAAACCAAGCTGCCTCCTTTCTGCGGACTGTTTATCCCACTGTTCCTTCAATTGAGTTTTGTGGGCATTTTTCAACCATTGACATTTCACCCAGTGCATGTCTCTGGCCTTTTCCTGCCCCTACCCGCCCTACCCCAGCACATCACTAGTTAGAGAGACTGTTGAATGGATTCACTCCCGGAACCCACTTGGCCAGCTGCACCCAATTCCTAGAAACCAGGAAGCACACAGGCATATCTTAAATGACTGTCTATCATGTTTAGTAGGAGGAGCCATTTTCTAAAACAAGCCCCTCTATAACTTTTTAGGGTAAGGAATATTCCTCTTTGATGCTATGAAAAAGGAATACGCAGAGTGGCCCCAGAGTCACCAGCATGCAAGTGTAGCCTCCAGAAATGAGGAAGGTTGGAAGAAAGAAGGGGTGATTATGTATTCAGGGCAGAGTCTTGCGTGGTCATGGGCATTTCTGTTGTGATTTCTCATTCCACCACTTACTGGGAGTGTGGGCGAGTTCCTGATAGGAGGCAGTATAGGGAAACAGTTTAGAGCACAGGCCTGGGCATCCAATGTCAGCTTCTGCCATCTGCTAGTGATGTGACCTTGGGCAACTTCCTTTGCCTCTTTGCACTTTGGTTTCCACAGCTAAAAAGCAGCGTAATAATAGCACCTACCTCATCAACTTGTTGCAAGGATTAAACGTGATAATCCATGGGGAGCACTTAGCACGCTGTCTGACTCGTGGTCTGGTGCCATCTATGTCAACTATGGGATGAATGTGGGCCTAGCCAACTTTGGCCACCACCTGTCACCCTGGGTGGCTCTCGCTCAGCACTTGGCACAGGGTAGGTACTTGCTGCCTTGGCCACTGAAGGAGCGGTTAGAAATTGACTCAGTGTTTCTGAAAACAGGCCTCGGGCAAAAGTGTAGGAGGAGATTCTGGAGGAGGAGGATTTTCAAGAGTTTCCCAACCAGCGAGCAAGTAATTGCTCCTTGCACGCTAGTATAAACTTGAAAATATTTCCAGATGGGAAATACCCATTGGATCCATTCATCGCACCCATTTCCAATGGCAGTCCAAGTGAGCAGAAACATTCCTGTATTCACACCTACAGAAGCAAGCTATATTCACTTAGCTATTTACACGGCACACAAACCCAAAGGCAGTTTAAAGTCTTAAGTAACCCCACTTCAAAAGAGTTGCTGATTGCTTCTTTGAAGCATGCCCTTTTAAACATCTCCTGTGCCTCTACCTCTCACTTTTTAGCTCACCGTGTGTTTGATACTTTGGGTTTGATAATGTCTGTACCTTAGGTGTAGGCCCAGGTGGGAGAGGCCACAGAATTCACAGAACACTTAAAAGGTAGTAAGAATCTCACAGTGCTGTGACTCACTCATTCAACATATTCTTAGCATTTGGGACTTGGGAAACTGGAAATGATGAATCAAAGAGTCACCTGGAGTGAGAGAGATCTGAAACTGAATCAGCAGATGACCTTAACTTGCTGAGTGGGTATATATACCTTCTCACTAAGCCACAGTGAGAGGACAAGGTGAGTAATATGGCCGTGATTACCACAGAAGTGACATTTTTGCTGCACAATTCCTTCTCTGTAGGGAAGAGAGCAGAAGGAGTCAGACAGGCTGGTTTCCATGGCCTTGGGGCCAGTCACTTCCCTTCTGTAATTCCCAGGTTCCTCATTTGAAGTGTGAAGAGACTCTTCTTACCTTGGAAGGCACATTTGTCTCTATCCATCCATTCACTCACTCATTCATAAAAGATGGTGTTTCCTAAGGGATAGATTGCTTTATGTAGTGGCTATCTAGGAGGGCGGGGAAATGGGGTCATTTGGTAGATTATACTATTGCTCAGCAAATATTTACTCCACTAGCCCTCCCCACTTCAAGAGGAATATTATTTCCTCACTCTGTTGGTACTGGATTTAGCCACGTGACTCTCCTGAGCCAGAAGAATAGGTGTGGAAGCCTCAACAGTGTTTCCTTTTCCACCTCTTGGGCAATTGTCCTTGGCCATGAGAACACTAGATAGCGAGCGGGGAGTCCTTCAGCTGGACAAAGAAGGAGCAGACACAGGAGACAGTTGTGTGCGACCCAAAACTTGGAGGCCAGCCCAACCCAGCTAACCCTGGGTGAGAAATGGATGTTCAGTGTGTGGATTTCTGAAAGCTTTAAGAATTTTTAAAATTTTTATATTAATTAATTAATTTATTTATTTATTTGGTGATTGATGCTTGCAATGGTATATATTCTATGATCCAATCAGGGTAATTAGAAAAATCCCTTCAAAACTTTTTTTAAACAAGAATATTAAAAATCTTTTTTTCTCCTGCTTTCTGTCTTCCTCTTTCTTATCACTTCCTCCTCCTGCCCCACCCCACCCCCGCGTGTGTGTCTGTGTGTGTATGTACGTGTGTGTGTGTGTGTGTGTGTGTGTGTGTATGTGTGTGTAGGTCAGATATCAACCTTGTGTTGATATCAGTCAGTACTCAGGAGCTCTCCACTTTGTTTTTATCTTTTAATTAAATTATGTATCTATTACTATAGTGTGCATGTGTGTGATACGTGTGTGGGCATGTGTGCCACGGCATCTGTGTGGAGTCTGAGTACAACTTTGTGGAGTCAACTCTCCCCTTTCATCATTGCATAGGTTCTAAGGGAGGAAATCAGGTCTCCAAGTGTGTACACAAACTCCTTACCAGCTGAGCCCTCTAACAATTTTTAAATATTTGAATTATTGTTATAGTAACCTTCCTTCTAACTCCAGTTTTGTATCTGTTAACCAGTGTTCCTTCCTTTCCTTCTAACTCCAGTTTTGCGTATGTTAACCAATGTTCCTTTCCTCTGGAAGCTGATTTTATGTAATACCATCAAGGCGAAATCAGATCCATGTGAATCACTACCTGTCCTGACACTGACTGTAGCTTGCATCCTGGGGAAGAATTTTCTGTTTAGGTGACATTTGACCTGAGATCTGAATGTCTAAAAAGGACTGGTCATGTGGCCAACTTGGGGGGTGGGGAGAAGTGTCTCATCAAAGGGAGGAACTAGAAATACATTGGCCTCTGAGTTGGGAGAAACTCCGCCCTGATTTTGGTGGATGAGCAGAAAAGAGGTCTGAGCCCTAGACCTTGCTCAAGCACTCCCTCACAACCTCAGCTCCAAAGCTGAACTTTCCAGACCTGTTTTTCTTCTTTTCCCTTCTCAGCCAGTGAATGACACCACCATCTGTCTACTTAATGACCCAAACTAGAAAGCCGCACCCCCCCTTTTTTTCTTCCCCCTTTCTCCTCCCCTTCCTTCAGCCCCACATCATCTGTCTTCGAGTTGTGCCAACACACCCCGGTCCTTCTTTTTAGGTACCTGAGTTGAAAGCATTGTCCCTTCTTGCTTGGACACAGCAAGAACCAGGGCCCTGACCCCCTGGCTTCTGATCCTTTGTTTGTCTTTTGTTGATTGGTTGTTGTTGTTTTTTTTCCAGACAGGGTTTCTCTGTGTAGCCCTGACTGTCCCCGAACTTGCTCTATAGACCAGGCTGGCCTCAAACTCACAGAGATCCACCTGCCTCTGCCTCTCTGGTGCCTAGCTACTGTTTTGTTTTTAAGAAAGGGTCTTACATACTTTAGGCTGACCTCAAACTAGGCGTGTACTGAGGATGATCTAGAACCTTTGATCTTTCTGGTGGAGTCCTCCCAAGGGCTTGGATTATAGGTGTGTGTCCTCTTCTAACCAGTGGGTTTATTTTAAAACCAATCATCCTTACTTGGTGAGTGGGTACAGAAACTGTACACCCATACCATGGAAGTGTTCAGCAACAATAAGTTTTTGGCAATAAAAAGGGGAGTTTGGGGACTGAAGGGATGTCTCAGTGGTTAAGACCACTCTCTGCTCTTCCAGAGGACCTGAATTCAGTTCCTAGTACCCTTATCAGGCAGATTACAACTACCTATAACTTCAACTCCAGGGTATCTGACACCTTCTGACCCCCACATTCATGTGCCTTCATGTACAATTATTCACCTTCCCCTGCCACCTATATGCACATAGAAATGTATCTCAAAATAAAATAAGAACCAGGCTTGGTGGTGAACATCTTTAATCCCAGCACACCATAGGTAGAGAGGCAAGCAGATCTTTGTGAGTTCAAAGCCAGCCTGGTCTACAAAGTGAGTTCCAGGATAGACAGGGATGTTACACAGAGAAGCTGCATCTCAAAACAACAAACAAACAAAGATGGGTGTGGTGGTGCTTGCCTTTAATTCCAGCACTTGGAGGGTGGATCTCTGTGAGTTTGAGGCCAGCCTGATGTACTGAGCTAGTTCTAGGCCATCCAGAGCTCCATAGAGACTCTGTCTCGAAAAATAAAAAAATAAATAAATAAATGAAACGAATTTTTATCCCCTTTCATTGAATTGTAACCAATCCCAAGTCTGTAATTGGTATTTTAACATTTTTGATTTGTTTCTTTATTTTGGCAGTGCCGAGATGGCATTCAGGGTCCTTACACTTCTGGTCCGTCGGTCCAGCACTGATCTCCATCCCTGTCACTGCTCTTGTTTTCGAGCTGGTCTCACTGAGATGCATAGGCTAGCCCGGATCCTCTTCTTACAGCTTGCCGCGTAGCTGAGATGAAGGCCTATCCCATCAGCCCTGCCTTTGGTTTTACTTTTACGTTTCTTTTCTCTTGTGCCCAGAGCTTGATTTTTAAAAAGTATATATTTTAGGCTGGATGTGGTGGCGACACACACCTTTAATCTCAGCATTCAGGGAGCAGAGGCAAGCGGATCTCTGAATTCAAGGCCCATCTGGTTTATGTGTAGAATTTCAGGCCAGACTGGGTTGCATAGTGAGATTCCCCTTCTACATCCCCTTCCACACTTTACAGCCTTTTTTGTTTTAACACCTATTGATTCCAATTAGGAGCACCCACACATGACTGGGTGTGGGGTTGTTTACTGGAGGATGCCTAATTTTCCTGGGGTCAGACCTCTAATAAAAACAAAACTAAAAAGCTGGCTTTCCCTTCCACAGGACCCATCAACTGCCAATAGCTCCTTGGCTAGGGGTGGGGGCTTGTGTGTCTCTCTGCTCTCCATGCTGGAGTGCTGACCGGCTTGATCTTGCTCAGGTCTTGTACAGACCACCACAGCTGCTACGAGCTCATGAGTGCAGTGGTCCTGTCAGGTCCACAACATACTGTTTATCCCCGATCTTCCCAACCTCTGATTTCCAGTCTTTCTGCCTCCTCTTCCCCAGTGAAGAAAAACCTGGCTTTAAAAAAAAATATGTTTCTATTTATTTACATTGTGTCTGTGTGTACGTGCACAGGTGTGCCATAGCATACAAAGGTCAGAGAAAGACCTCATAGGATTCAGCTATTTTCTTCACCCATTTGGGTCCTATGGATTGATCTCAGGTGACTTGGCTCGGTGGCAGAGAGCTTTACTCAATGTGCCACATTGCTGGCCCCAAACCTGTTTTTTAATGGTACCATTAGATTCATTTGCTTCATTTTATGATATCTATAAAAACAATATTGTTAATGATATGATTGCTGAAGACATTTTATTTATTTATTTATTTGTTTATTTATTTACTTATTGGGTTTTTTTTTTTGAGAAAGGGTTTCTCTGGGTAGCCCTGGCTGTCCTGCAACTCACTCTGTAGACCAGGCTGGCCTTGAACTCAGAAATCAGAAATCTGCCTTCCTCTGCCGCCCAAGTGCTGGGATTAAAGGCATGCACCACCACTGCCCAGCCTGAAGACATTTTATGATTAGAAACATTTTTTTTGTTCTTGCCTTTTGGCTATACTCTGGTGGGAATATATAATCAAATCACTCTGCTTAAAAGTAATTTAAAATAATTCCTCTGTAAACACTTCCACCACCAATTTAATTTATAGTTTGGTACTTTGCTTCATTTTGCTTTCAAGTTCTAGGGATTACTTAAAAATCAATTTTGTTTTTAATAATTACATGGAACATTTGTAGTATCCCATAGCCCAGTCTAAAAAAAGTACACTCAACTAAGTCTAACTTCCATACCTGATTTCTCCACATGAATCTCTCCTTCTCTCACTGGAAATGTTATTTATTTACAGAGATGTGTTTTTACTTATACATATGTATGTGTTATCCATGCGCAGGTACCCAAGGAGTCTAGGTGAGAGTATTGGATCCCCTGGAACTGAACTTACTGATAGTTGTGAGCCACCATGTGGATGCTGGGATTCGAACCAGAGATCTCTGAAAGAGCAGCAAGTATTCTTTACCATTGAGCCATCTCTCCAGTCCCAAATAAGTAAATCTGTGTGTGTATGTGTGTGTGTGTGTGTGTGTGAGAGAGAGAGAGAGAGAGAGAGAGAGAGAGAGAGAGAGAGAGAGGGGAGAGGATGGGGGAGAGAGAGGGGAGGGGGAAGAGAGAAGGGGAGGGGGGATGGAGAGGGGAGAGGGGAGAGAGAGATTGAGAGAGAGAGAGGGAGGGGAGAGGATGGGGGAGAAAGGGGGGGACAGAGAGGAGGGAGGGGGACAGAGAGGGGAGGGGGAAGGAGGGGGGAGAGGATGGGGGAGAGAGAGGGGAGGGGAAAGAGAGAGGGGGAGGGGGGACAGAGAGGGGAAAGAGGGAGAGAGGAGGAAGGGAGAGAGATTGAGAGAGAGAGAGAGAGAGAGAGGAGGATGGGGGGACAGAGAGGGGAGGGGGGAGGACAGAGAGAGAGGGAGGGAGGACAGAGAGAGAGGAGAGGGGGAAGAGAGAGGGAGAGAGAGAGAGAGAGAGAGAGAGGAATATACTTTCAGTTTGAGCTTTTCTACCCACTATACTTTTCTGTCTCAATTTCTCAAAATCAGAAAGTGTAACAAAGCCATCCCTGTAGGTTGACAAAACTAACTGGGCTAGTGGATCTAAAATGCTACACTGGAACATAAGCGATATTTGATAAATATTAGCTGCCTTTCTTATACCTACTGGGGGCAGGGGGTATAGAGAAGCATGTGAGCAGGTGGGACTGGTTGAGTTAAATGGTGTGGGCCTCTAAGGAGCTCCACTGCCCCTATAGGGGTGGTAGGAATCCTATAATGCAGAGACAAGACAGACTCAGAAAGGAAAGCATGGATCAGAGCTGGATACCAGCACAGACAGTGGCCTCTAAGGTCCTACATACCTCCCTTCCCAAGAACATGGGTGTTGGCCACATACCTGAAACTCCTGAGACTCAGATGAACTCTGGAATAAGGAAGGGGAAGCTCCCATGTGACTATCTATATTTAACCTTCATTTATTTAGAGTACATATTTACCACAGGACAGCATGGGCCCTCAAGATAGAAATTATATGTAATCACGGTGTGTGTGTGTGTGTGTGTGTGTGTGTGTGTGTGTGTGTGTGTATGTGTGTGTGTGTGTGTGTGTGTGTGTGTGTGTGTGAGGGGGCATCTTATTTTATTTTGAGGCAGTATGTTAGGTAGCCTAGGCCAGCATTAAACGGACTGTGTAGCCAAAGATAACCTTGAACTTCTGATCTTCTTGCTTCTAGTCTCTGAATGCTGGGATTATAGGCCTTTTATGTTGCACTAGGGATCAAACCCTAGGATTCATGCATGGTAGTTAAGTACTGTACCAACTGAGCTACATCCCTAGCCCCAAAAGGCATCTTACATATTTGTCTTATATGAGTTTGTGGCCTACAAAAGTCAAGCCCACCACAACATTGTTCAATGGCACAGTAAGAGATGAGGTCTCTGTGCAAGAGAATGGGAGGTCAGGGAAGGAATACAGAAATACCTGCCAAGAGGCAGCTTTGCTCACTGTGTGTGTGTGTGTGTGTGTGTGTGTGTGTCTGTCTGTCTGTCTGTCTGTCTGTGGATCCTGGCTGCCATATTGGAAAATCCATCTCTAGAAACATCATCATTTCTAGAAACATCGCATCATTGCAGAAATATCTATTGGATAATATTGTTCTACTCTAGTGAGATGGCACAAATGGGAATGTTGACTGATGTGACACATGGGGTGGCAACATGCAGTACTGCTTTTGAAGGCCTGCCTAAGTGGTCCCATCTCTGTGGCCCATAAAATAAGCCCAGAAAGAGCCTTTGAGGGTCTTTGACTTCAGCTGCCTATGTCTGTATGATTGTCTAAGTCTGTCTCTCAGGTTCTTTGTCCCTTCTCCTGTCTCTAAGAAACACCTGCCTGCAGTTTTGACTCTTCCATCCTGATTCCTCAGTCAGGTTCCATCTCTTCCCAAGTGTCTTTCTCAGAATCTCAGAAAGCCTCAGGTCAGGTTGGTTCTCCATCATCTATTGCCTAGGCTTGATGGAAGTAGTTGGGACCATGCCTGGAGGTGAAGACCAGAAAGGGCAGCCCAAGATGGTTCCTACTGAATTGCTGCTGGTTTATATTTCCTGTTTTCCATAGCCAGGTCCTTGGGCCTATCAAAGGGTGATATGGAAGCCTGCCCCTTCCTTCACCATGCTATTTACTTTTGAATAAAGGGAAATGGAACTGCCCAGGTGTCTGGTCCATTAGCTAGGCTACCAACACTTTCTACTCTCTAGCTGAGACCTTTAGCTCTCAGTTCCATTCAGGTGCCTGTGCCCATCCCATCAGGGCTTCCTCCAGCATCAGAAAGAACAATTGCAATTGTTCTTCGAAACCGATGCCCCAGACTCAGCGGAAGTCCCCCACCCTTCTCTATTGTGCAAAGATGATGTGAATACTGCGTTGTTGTCCAAATTTCACTCAACGGATGCTTGTGATGTGCTCTGAGCCAGGCCCGAGGGTTGCCAGGCTCTACAAGACAAATGAAGCCCCTTGTCCGTCCTAGAGGGAGAGACAGACAGCAAAAAGGAAAGGGGATTCTGGCTTGCAGATTTATTCTGGGTGGAGCAGAACTGTGTGGGCTAGGCGAGTGTCTAAATCAGATTACCTTTGTGGACCCCATGGCTACCCCTGTTCTGTGGGGACTGAATTTCAGCTTCCTACCACATAGCTCTGCTGCCACCCAAAATTCAGTTTCTGGAATTGCTCAGTATCTCTCTGAGCTGAGACCTCTGGCCTATTCCACTTCAGGACAAGGAGCGGATTGGGGGCTGCGGGGCTGAGTGAGCTCTGGGGACTGTTGAGCTGTTTGTCAAGTGGAGACCCCGCCTGGTCAGACTCTGGAACAGCAATGGTCAAGCCGAGCTGTGCGGTGTCAGCTTCCGAGCCCTGATCCAGACTCAGTTGACTGTTGCCTCTGAAACCACAAGAAACCTTGTCTTGGCTGAGTCCTGATCCAGTTGCTGGTGGAGCCCTAACCCTAGTCTAGGCAGAGAGTGTGTCTTTCTAAACAGCATGCCTGGGGTTGGGGATTTAGCTCAGTGGTAGAGCGCTTGCTCAAAAATAAACAGCATGCCTTTCTTTTTTTTTTTTTAGACAAGGTTTCTCTGTATAATCCTGGCTTTCCTGGAATTCACTTTGTAGAGCAGGGTAGCCTTGAACTCGGAGAGCAGCCTGTCTCTGCCTTCCAAGTGCTGGGAAATTCTCAACCTTCCTAATGCTGCGACCCTTTAATACAGTTCCTCATGTTGTTGTGACCCCCCCAACCATATTTTTTTTTTCCGAGACAGGGTTTCTCTGTGTAGCTCTGGCTGTCCTGGAACTCACTCTGTAGACCAGACTGGCCTCAAACTCAGAAATCAGAAATCTGCCTTCCTCTGCCTCCCAAGTGCTGAGATTAAAGGCGTGCGCCACCACTGCCCGGCATAAAATTATTTTCATTGCTACTTCATAACTGTAATTTTGCTACTGTTATGAATTGTAACATACATATCTGATATGCAAGATATCAGATATCTTGAAAGGGTCATTCGACCCTCAAAAGGATTCAACTTACAAGCTGAGGACTAGTGGTAAGGTATGTAAGACATGTACCACTACACCCAGCGTCAGATTTTATAGTATATATTAATTTGTTTATTTGAGACAGGGTCTAGGCTGGCCTTGAACTTATGATCTTCTAACATCCGCTTCCCAGCTAGTAGAATTATAGTTGTGTACTACCATACCTGGCCAACAACTTTTATTTAAAAATCTGTAATATTGGAGCTGGATAGATGGCTATGTGGTTAAGAGGCCTGGCTCTTCTTCAAGAGGACCCAAGTTTGATTCCTAGGCCCACATAGCAGTTCACACCTCTCTGTAATATCTGTTACAAAGGATCAAACATCCTCATACAGACATGCATACAGTAATGCACATACACTAATGCACATAAAATAAAAATAAATTCTTAAAAATCTGTAATATATCGGGTATTATTTTTTTAAAAAGGATTTATTTTATGTATATAAGTACACTGTAGCTGTCTTCAGACACACCAGAAGAGAGCATCCATTGCAGATGGTTGTGAGCCATCATGTGGTTGCTGGGAATAGAACTCAAGACCTCTGGAAGATCAGTCGGTGCTGTTATCCACTGAGCCATCTCTCCAGCCTCTGGTATTACTTTTTAAATCATCATTTTCATTTATATTTTTTCATTCAATGTATCTTGATTATATTCTTTCTTCTCCCATAGCTCCTGCAATATCCTCCCTACCTCTTTACGCACACAACTCCATGTTCTCTCCCTCAAAAAAGACCCCTACAAAAAAATGAAAATCAAACAACCAAACCAATAAATAAGACAAAGAAAAAACAAACTAAAATAAATAGTATGCAAAAAACATGGAGTAAAAAACAAAACAAAACAAAAAACCCAGGTATTACAGACAGGTGTTATGTCCGCCAATAACTTCAGGGCATGGGGCCTGCCCTAGAATGTGATTGATATACTTAGTGTTGCTCTTTTGGAAAAAAACAAACAAACTGATTTTTTTTCTCTCACCAGCAAGTAGTGACTTTGTATCCACTTCCCAGGTGTAACTCTCTCTGTGAGTTCATACTCTCACCTTGGTCCTGTTGTGTCTGGAAGATGCTGTTTCCTTGGAGTCAGACACCACCTTTGGCTCTTTAAGTTTTTCCGTTTCTTTTTCCACCGGACCCCTGAGTCTCCAAGGGGGAGTTTGGTAAAAACATCTCATTTAGGGTTGAGTGCCCCCAAAAGTCTCACTCTCTGCACATTGTCCAGTCGAGGGTCTTGGTGTTAATCACCGTCCAGGCTCCTCTAATGAGCGTTGAGTCAGGCTCTGATCTCTTTCTTGGCTTTTTTGTTTGACTTCTCAAGGTGCGTTTCAGTTTTGCTTTTCTTTAGTGATCCTACTTCTTTATTAAATTCTGGTTTCAGCCGTTGAACTGTTTTCAACTTCATTCAGCTGTTTAGGTTTTCGTGGTCTTTATGAAGGCATTTATTCATATCCTCCCCAAGGTCTTTGAACAAATGAATAATTACTATTTTGAAGTTTCTATTATGTACTTCAACTACATTGGTTTCCCCAGGACATATTACGAATGGGCTTATGGCTTCTGGAGGAGTCACAGTGTCTTGGTTCTTCATGTTTGTGCTTTGTACTGGAATCTAGGTATCAGAAGTCACTACATTTGTGGTCTTTCTTGGTGTAGGTATCTAGTCTTGCCTTCATTGGGTGGATGTTCTAGTCTTTAGTTGCCATTGCCCAGTCTGGGTCCCAGCCAAAGGTAGCAGCTGTGGAGCCCCTGGTAGAAGCAGTTCTGCAGGTTGGCGGGAGTAACAAAGGAATGTAGATGGGCTACAAGAAATGGCTGGGTCCCAGCCAAGTGTGGAGGCGGTGGGGTCCCTGGCAGAGAGCGATTCTGGGCCTCAGCCAAGTGTGGCAGCTGTGGGTTCCTTGTAGAGAGCTGTTCTGTGGGTTTGTGGGACGTTACAAAGGAATGGCTGAAAGGGGCAATGGGAAAGAATTAGGGGGACCCTGGGTCATGAGTCCAAGTCCAAAGGTTATGGAGGTGAACTTGGAGGAGGAACCCCTGGTATCACTTTCATAAAGAAGACTTTTTATGCCGGACAGTGGTGGCACGCGCCTTTAATCCCAGCACTGCGGAGGCAGAGGCAGGCAGGATTTCTGAGTTCAAGGCCAGCCTGATCTACAGAGTGAGTTCCAGGATAGCTAAGGATATACAGAGAAACCCTTTCTCGGAAAACAAACAAACAAACAAACAAAAAAGACTTTTTATAAAGCATCCACATAACTGACACACATGGTCAGCATCCCAGAAGACCTCTCAGGCTCCCTTATTTTGTAACTTATCTTTTTGCTGTGGCAGAATACAGGACAAAAGAGAGGAACGAGAAAGGATTCCTTTTGACTCACGGTTGGAGGGGATACAGTCTATTGGAGTCAGGAGAGCAGGGCAGTGTGGTATGCAATCTGGGTACATCTTGGCTGAGCAGGAAATGGAGAGGGAGTGCTGGGGCCCATCTAGGTTTTTCCTTTTTCCTCTCTTAGTCTATGTGGGTGTCCAGTGTATGACATGATGCCATTCACGCACAGGGTGCGTCTTTCGTCTTCAGTCATGGGAAACGGACTCATGGTCATCTTACAAAGTGTGACTCTTGAGTCCCAACTCTTTCAGTAGTAGGTCGAGACTCCATGTGGAGTTGTATAATGGAATGTGGGGCTGGGAACAGAATTTTGGCAACAATATTTTGGAACTTGCAACAACCAAGCTGTTATTCAAAATCAAATGCACAGTGATTCGATGTTTCCTGGCAGTGCTTGCCCATGGTGTATTGTGTGGCTTCACTGTAGTCTTGGCTCTGGGGACAGCATGGGACAGCGCTTTGCATGCTGGAATCATGAGATGCCAGCCAGAGCTGACTGAAACACAGCAGCACAGAGACTGATATTTATTCTGAGTTATAAATTGCAGTGGTTTTTTTTTCCAGTACATGCAAAGTTTTCTGCTCCTATAGAAACATAATGATTTAATTGTGAAATGACTTTTATTCTTTTCCTATTGTCGTGTCTCAGAATGTTAACTATCAAATTAACATTTTCGTTCTTTCTTTCTTTCTTCCTTTCTTTCTTTTTTTGCATTTTTTAAAAGATTTATTTATTGGAGGCTGGAGAGATGGCTCAGCAGTTAAGAACACTGACTGCTCTTCTGAAGGTCCTGAGTTCAAATCCCAGCAACCACATGGTGACTCACAACCATCCGTAATGAGATCTGACGCCCTCTTCTGGAGTGTCTGAAGACAGCTTATTATTATATGTAATAAATATAATAATAATATTATTATTACATATAATAATAAATAAATCTTAAAATAGATTTATTTATTTTATGTATGTGAGTACACTGTTGCTTTATTCAGACACACCAGAAGAGGGCATCGAATCCCATTACGGATGGTTGTGAGCTACGATGTGCTGCTGGGAATTGAACTCAGGACCTCTCGAAGAGCAGTTAGTGCTCTTAACTTCTGAGCCATCTCTCCAGCCCTAACATATCTTTCTTTATCACTATTTTTCTATTTTAGTTATTGTATGTGTATGAGTGTTTTGTTAGCACATATGTCTATGCATTATGTGTACGCCTGGTGCCAAAGGAGGCAAGAAGAGGGCGTTGGATGCCCTGGGACTGGAGTAACAGATGATTGTGACCCGCCATGTGAGTGCCTAGAATTAGCTTTGGTCCTCCAGAAAAGCAGTAAGTGCTCCTGCCACTAAATAGCATAATTTTGTATTATAGTGTGTCAGAGCAGTTAAAATTGCTGTTTAAGTGATTAGCTCTAATTCCATTAAGAAATTTGCTAAATGAATTTTGGTTTGGGATCGGGAGATAATTTCTAGCAATATCTGAAACAGTCCAAAGGCACCCTTGTACGAAGTGGTATTCTCAGCATTGGTGATTATAAAATCAAATCATCAAAGACTCTGAAAGACATTAACTATGCTCTGTGTTCTACCAAATCCAATATTTGGCCAAAGGAAAGACAGCTCAATGGATAAAATCAATGTTGTACAAGTCTAATGACCTGAGTTCACTTCCTGGATCCCATAATGGAAGGAGAGAACCAACTTTTGAAAGTTGTCCTTTGACCTCCACATGTGTGTCATGACACTTGAACACACATACATATGCACATACAATAATAATAAATATTAAGTAAGTATATGATGGTTTGCATATGCTTAGCCCAGGGAGTGGCACAATTAGTGGTCTTGTTGGAGTAGGTTGTCACTGTGGGTGTGGGCTTTAAGACCCTCATCCTAGCTGCCTTGAAGTCAGTATTCTGCTAGCAGCCTTCAAATGAAGATGTAGAACTCTGAGCTTCTCCTGCACTATGCCTGCCTGGATGCTGCCATGCTCCCACCTTGATGATAGCAGACTGAACTTCTGAACCTGTAAGCCAGCCCCCATTAAATGTTATTCTTACAAGAGTTGCCTTGGTTATGATGTCTGCTTATAGCAGTAAAGCCCTAAGACAGTAAGATAAATATAAACAAACAATATAGTTTTAAAATATTAAAATAAAGCCGGGCGGTGGTGGCGCACGCCTTTAATCCCAGCACTTGGGAGGCAGAGGCAGGAAGATTTCTGAGTTCGAGGCCAGCCTGGTCTACAAAGTGAGTTCCAGGACAGCCAAGGCTACACAGAGAAACCCTGTCTTGAAAAACCAAAAAAAAAAAAAAAATTAAAATAAAATATCCAGTCAAAACTTAATTCTTTATATAGAAATAAACATGTCTATCCCATTAGTATGCAAATTTGCTTTTCTCTTTAAGAAGTGATAAAATTGGGGGTCAGAGAGATGGCCCACTAGTTAAGAGCACTGACTGCCCTCACAGAAGACTCTGGTTCAATTCCTAGCACCCACATGGCTACTCACAACTGTTTGCAACTCCAGGTCCAGTGCATCAGACACCTTATTCTGACCTCCTGGGACACCAAGCGCATACATGGTGTACTTGAATATATGCAGGCAAAACACTTATACAAGTACATTTTTTTAAAAAAAAATCTTAAAAATATTAGAAAGCCCAAATCAAAGGTTTTGTTCCATGTGAGGGCCACATTCATCATGTAAATATTTTTTTAGAAATATTTGCCTGCAATGCTTAACCTTGGAGAATTTCCCAGAGACTCACTGTTTCTGCTAAGCTGAACCTTAGCATTATTTTGTTTTTTCTTTAAAGATTTATTTATTTATTTAATGTATATGAGTACACCGTAGCTGTACAGATAGATGGTTGTGAGCCATGATGTAGTTGCTGGGAATTGAACTCAGGACCTCGGCTCGCTTTGGTGCAAAGACTTACTTATTGTTATATGTAAGTATACTGTAGCTGTCTTCAGACACACCAGAAGAGGGTGTCAGATCTCATTATGGATGGTTGTGAGTCACCATGTAGTTGCTGGGATTTGAACTCAGGACCTTCAGAAGAGCATTTAGTGCTCTTAACCACTGAGCCATCAGGCTCACCAGCTCTAGACCTTAGCATTGCATTGAAGTGAGTTAAGGGAAAAAGCCCAGATGATTGACTGCTCAGTCTTGATGAGGACCACACTTGTTCATTCCGCACTTGTGGGCTTGGAGACCACAGAAGCACTGTCTTCCTATAGGGATAGGTGTGTTCCTAGAGAATGGCTTTCTTCTAGCCAGATTTCATGGTTCGCTTTCCTTTTCACGATGACTGTTAGGAAGCCAGTTCACACTAGTGGCCATGGTTTCCGGGTACCTGGGATTCTGTCTGTCTGTACCGACCTCACTCTGGATGGCTCTTAGCTTTTCTTACTCGTTTCCCCTTTTCTTTCTGTTTTTTCTTCATGCTTTTAACTCTAAAATTTATTATTATTTCTTGAGGTGACTTCTTCAGGAATGTGGAGATAAGAGTATCCGGGCTGCCTTGGAGAATGGATATGAGGTCACCTCCGCGTGTGCGGAGCAGAGAAGACCTGGATCTTCCAGTTTGTGGACGTCAGCCTTCAGGGATCACCTAGGATGGATGGGGTCTGCAGTCATCTTCGTCCCTGGCATTACCTCCTCCTCATACAAGTGATGAATGAACTGGGCTGTGATCTTTAACCTGTGATCTTCCTTTAACCTGTGATGGATGGCCACTTGCTAGGCACATATCCCCTCAAAGCAGAGACAACAACCAACGTGTCACTTACAAGGGGAGATTTATGACTGTTAGCTACAAGAAGTGTTTTTACAGAGGGATAATTGGTTGCTGGGGTGACAGTCACACCGCAGCTGGTGAGAGGCCTACTCCCTCCTCCCTTCATGGTTTTCATGGTAGGGGAGGTGAGGTCCATAGCCAGAAATCAGGGGAAATGGCAATTGTTAGCCTGAAGGACACATGTTCTTTCTTTGAATTTGTTTTGTGCATTCTTTTGAGCTGGAAGGTAGCCTCAAGTAATGGTCTCAGTTGTGTAGTTTTTTTGGATCACGTCAGAAAGTGAAGGAATAATCTCTCTCTCTCTCTCTCTCTCTCTCTCTCTCTGTGTGTCTCTCTTTGTCTCTCTCTGTGTCTCTGTGTCTGTGTGTGTGTGTGTGTGTGTGTGTGTGTGTGTGTGTGTGTGTCTCGGACAAGGTCTCATGCAGTCCAATCCAGGCTGGCCTTGAACTCCTTGATCCTCCTGCCTCTGCTTCCCAAGTGCTAGAATGCCAGGAGTGTGCCCCCAGGCCTAATTTATGCAATGAAAACCCAGGACCCCAAGCACCTTCAGGGAGAAAGTGTTTATTCTGTCTCACAGTTCTTTCTACCCGTCAAAGTGAGGAAGACTTGGCTTCAGGCCTAGGAGGCATGGTAGAGCCAGCTGGTTACATTACTTAGGTGGCCAGGAAGCAGAGAGAGAGAGAGAGAGAGAGAGAGAGGCAGGCCCAGAGACAAGAGACAAAGAGACAGACAGGGAGAAAAACAGAAAGACATAGACACAGAGACAGACAGAGACTGCTCCATTTTGTAAAGGCCCCACCACCTCCCCCCACAGCACCACCAGCTGGCAATCACATGTTTAAACACATGAATCTAATGAATCTATGAGGCACGTAAAAAAAAAGACTATATTTCTTTATTTATTGGGTTGAGTATCTGGAGGTTAGAGAACAACTTTTAGAAATTGGTTCTCTTCTTCCACCATGTGGGTCCTGGGGATTGAACTCAGGTTGAGGCAAGTGCCTTTATCTGCTGAGTCATCTTGCTAGCTAAGGCATTTTGTATTCAAACCACAACACTATATAATTCCTCTGGCAACTAAGCTATAGTTCTTCTCCAGCCCAAGAAATGGTCTTCCCAATTCCATGTGATGAGGTCTATCATGCCCTGGATTCCCCATGGGTGGAACTTAGAATTGACCTCTTCCCTTGGGTCTTGGCTCATACAGTAGAGAAACATTGAGACTACAGAGAAGTGATCACAATCCTCTGTTTAGACTGCAAGGACCTGCAGAGATGGACCACACTGGGAACATTGTATTAGTTACTTTGGTGTTACTGTGACAGAATGCCAGACACAACCACCTGAGGGAAGAAGAAAGGTTTTTGTTTATTTGTTTTTGTTTTTGCTCACAGTCATGGGCTTCAGACCATCATAATAGGGAAGGCCCAGCAGAGGGACTCTGTCCTGATGACAGACATACAGCAGAGTGGACCTGTTCCATCATGATGGACCAGGAAGCTGAGAATGGGCAAAACCAAGGTCTGGGTTCGGCTATGACTCCACTG
This sequence comes from Tokudaia tokunoshimensis, assembly GCA_036184795.1. Taxonomy (NCBI): domain Eukaryota; kingdom Metazoa; phylum Chordata; class Mammalia; order Rodentia; family Muridae; genus Tokudaia; species Tokudaia tokunoshimensis. Next base: position 134,933,573 of record BTHU01000004.1, on the reverse strand, counting down.
ACCCATGTCTTAAAGACTTCGCAGCTATCTAACATGAGTGCCCTCCAGGAGACAAGCATTCAAGACAGGAACCAGAGGAGTCATTTCAGAGCCTTTCCCACAGTTTCTTTAGAATGATAAACAAGGGCGTTGCCCTCATTGCGGCACAAGTTATATTTTTGCCATTCTTACTTTTCTGCAGTTAGTGTTTCTGAGAGTTACCTGAGTCCTTCTGGAATAACGTGGGCATAAGTAAATGCTATTTTGTTTTATTTTATTTTACTTTACTTTATTTTATTTTATGTCCATTGGTATTCTGTCTGCATGTATGTCCGATTCCCTAGAACTGAAATTACAGACTGCTGTGTGGGTGCTGGGAATTGAACCTAGGTCCTTTGTAAGAGTAGCCGGTGATCTTAACTGCTAAGCCATCTCTCTATTCTCAAATTGATTTTTTAAACAAACAAACAAACAAACAAACCCTCAGGATGTTGATAGGAATGGAGACATAAACCTGTAATCCTTGCACTTAAGAGGTTGAGGCTAGAGGATTGTGAAGTTAGGGTTAGCCTGGGCTACATAGCAAGACACGTGTGTCCAAAAGAAAATGAGCCGGGCGGTGGTGGCGCACGCCTTTAATCCCAGCGCTTGGGAGGCAGAGGCAGGCGGATTTCTGAGTTCAAGGCCAGCCTGGTCTACAGAGTGAGTTCCAGGCAGGGCTACACAGAGAAACCCTGCCTCGAAAAACCAAAAAAAAAAAAAAAAAAAGGAGCCGGGCGGTGGTGGCGCACGCCTTTAATCCCAGCACTTGGGAGGCAGAGGCAGGAGGATTTCTGAGTTCGAGGCTAGCCTGGTCTACAAAGTGAGTTCCAGGACAGCCAAGGCTACACAGAGAAACCCTGTCTCGAAAAACAAAAACAAAACAAAAAAAAAAAAAAAAAAAAAAAAAGAAAAGAAAATGAAATGCCTGAAAGCCCATTGCCTGGCTACACCCCTGCCGTAAGCTCCCCTCTAGTCCTGATGTAATACTAATCGTTTGCTTTATTTTCTCCCGCTTAGCTCCTGTTGTAGAGGGAAAGAGGGTGTATTTTAAAGTTTGAATTGAGATCAAGATTCTAAATGAGATCAAAATAATTTATTAAATTCATACATTCTCTCGGTTGCTCAACAAATGCATATTCTGTTCCTACTTTCTTCCAAGGCTGTGTGCCAAGCACTGAGGTACCAGGAGACAACACAGTTCAGCTGGGGCTGCAGCCTGGAGCACAGTTGGCACAGGTTATCCTCTCTACGGGGTGCCAGCTCATCTGTGCCTCTATCCAGGAAGGGTGTTGAGGCCGGCCAAACTGACTTCTCGGTTTCAGGCAGAGACCCTTTCTCAGGCCTCTCCACCTCTCTAAGGGACAGAAGAATCAGGGAGGTGCTGAGAACTAGAAGTGAAACTCGAGGACAGTCTTGAGAACGTATGCACTGTCATCTTGGAGCCTGAGCTCAGCAGCTTACAGAACCCGCCAGCCAGCCGAGCCTCTGCACAGCGGGTGGGACCTGCCCAGCTGGACAGCAAGACCAGCAAATGAACTTTTATGCTTCCCCCCCCAACCCCCCACATAGAGCAGGTGGCCCGGAAGCCAGGCTAGTTTCACTCAGAGTGACAGCAACTGCACACTGACAGCAGCAGACAACCTCGTTCATGTAGGACTGGACCCTGCCAGGCAGCTTAGCTGTTGTGTGGCCCTAGGCAAATTTCTGTTACCTCTGAGTTTTCCTTAGTCATCTATCAGGAGAGGCCAGGAACATCGTGTGTGTGTGTGTGTGTGTGTGTGTGTGTGTGTGTGTGTGTGTGTGGTGGTCTGGTAGGTGAGTCATCTCTGTGATTCCCTCATTTTCTGCCACTTGTAACCTCCTTTTTAACCAAGACCTTTTTATGAGCCTCTCTCTGTATATAGGCACATAAGGTATGCGACTCAAGCAGCTACTAGAACTATGTCATGAAGACATTTATTTTAAAACAGTCCTTTGGTATACCTATGATTTTACCATTTACTGAAGGTAAAAAAACAAATTTACATACATTAGGAATGGATGTACCTGGCCTTTCTCCCCCCCCACCCCCACCCCCCCTTTTCTCAGAAAGAACTAAATTTTGGGTTGAGGAGACTAGTTTGTTCGTAAAGTGCTGGGGTCTTGAATTTGATCCCTCAGAACTCATGTGGAAAAAAAAAATCTGGGCGTGCCAAGCATAGTGTCATACACTTTTAACTGAAGCACTTGGGAGGCAGAGGCCGGCAGGTTACTGAGTTCGAGGCCAGCCTTGTCTTCAGAGTGAGTTCCGGGACAGTCAGGGCTACACAGAGAGACCTTCTTTCAAACAAAACAAAATAAAACCCAGAATCACCCCACCCCCCCAAATCTCATAAAAAAGCCGGGTATGGGGGTGCCTTCTTGTCATGTTAGTGTTGGGAAGGTGAAGGCAGATGGACCCCTAGGGCTCCCTGACCAGCCAATCTAGCCTACGTAGCAAGCCCCAGGACCCAGTGAAGACCTGTCTCAAACATCTCATACAAATCAATGGACAAAGGCAGACAGTGCCCGTGGGACCCAGGGCTGTCCTCTGGCCTTCTGCTATACTTCCATGTGTGTGTGCTCTTGAATGAATATTTGATACCTTAGGTCATCTTCAGTGTTACTCGGGAGTTGACATTTTTATTTTTTATTTATTTATTTATTTTTGGTTTTTCAAGACAGGGTTTCTCTGTGTAGCCCTGGCTGTCCTGGAACTCACTTTGTTGACCAGGCTGGCCTCGAACTCAGAAATCTTCCTGCCTCTGCCTCCCAAGTGCTGGGATTAAAGGCGTGCGCCACCACCGCCCAGCTAATTTATTTTTTTATTTTTTGGTTTTTCGAGATGGGGTTTCTCTGTGTAGCCCTGGCTGTCCTGGAACTTACTCTGTAGACCAGGCTGCCCTCGAACTCAGAAATCCACCTGCCTTTGCCTCCCAAGTGCTGGGATTAAAGGCGTGCGCCTCCACCACCCGGCTCATTTTATTTTGTAATTGTCAATTACATGAGAAGAATGTGTGGCATAAATACATGGTGTAAAATGTCAAAAGTATCTTTTGAGCCATTTCAGAAATTCTTGTGAATCCTGTCCTAATCCCAACCCCAAATCACTTGAACAATTTACGGGGTCTGTGTGTGTGTGTGTGTGTGTGTGTGTGTGTGTGTGTGTGGTGTTTGTTTGTTCCACGAATCCCATTGTGAGAACTCATGAATCTGGACTTGTGTGGAGGCCAGAACAGGGCATTGAGTATCTTCCTCTGTTGTCTTCTCCTCACTGGTTTGAGATGGGGGTCTCTGACTCAACTGGAAGCTCACTGGCTGTCTGGCCAGCTGCTCTAGAGCTCCATCTGTCTTTATATCTCGGTACTGCAGTTATAGGCATGTACTGCCAGGTCTTGCACTTTTTAAAATTTTTTATTTTTTTCATTAATTAATTTATTTGCATCCCAAATGCTGGTCCCCTTCATAGTCCCTCCCGCAGAGTTTCCCCCCCATTCCCCCCTTTGCCTCCGAGAGGATGCCCAGGTATTCCCCTACTCTGGTATATTGAGTCACTTTTTCTTTTTCTTTTTCTTTCTTTCTTTTCTTTTTTTTTTTTTTAAAGATAGTGACAGGCTCTCACTGTAGTCTTGTCTGGCCTGGAACTTGCCTTGTAGACCAGGCTGACTTTGAATTCACAAGGATCCACTTGCCTCTTTCTCCTGAGTGCTGGGATTAAGGGAGTGTTATACCTCCCCGCACCCCTACCCAGAGTTTCTCTGTGTAGACCTGGCTGTCCTGGAACTCACTCTGTAGACCAGGCTGGCCTTGAACTCCCAGAGATCTACCTGCCTCTGCCTCCTGAGTGCTGGAATTAAAGGCTTGCACCTTGATTTAATTTCTTATGAGATTTGGCCTCAAGACTTTCCTTCTGTTTGCTTTTTGTGAAAGTGCTTTTCCTGAACTGAAGGAACCATGAAAGGCTGACGTTCCTAACTGGAAGAGCACCTACTCTCTTGTGCGGTTTTAATGAGACATACAAAAAGATGGCAGCGACCTTTTGCGGGGGTGGGGTGGGGTGGGGGATGGGGTGTTCTTGGCTCAGTTTTTGACCTTCACTTATATTGGGGGCCTTTTCCCTCCTTTTTGATTGCTCTGATCCCACTCATTTTCATGTGGGATTTGGAGAGATTAATAAACTCTGTGGGCATAACTATGGTCTTCCCAGCAAGGTGTAGTGCATTTATTTATTTGCTGGAGGAGGCTATGACAGCATTTTCCTATATATTTGGGATTGACCTTGAACTCCTGTTTCAAAATGGGAGGTCCTGTTTCAGATTCTAGCTTTACGGGCACGCACTACTGCACCCAGCCTCAGATCAGTTTGTCTAATGGCAAGCTGCTTATTGAGCCTATTAGGCAAGCCGAGATCTAATTGCTTCCATGTTAGTTGCCAGGCTTCCAGTTCTGCTTCTCCCATTCAGTTCCCGCAGGCTTAACCTCTGCTCCTTGTACCTGGCTCAGGAGAGGGTTGCATGTGGTGTGTTTCCCACCCTTGGTGTTTGCTGCCCCCCCCCGGGGGGGGGGCATTTCTTCCGAAGGCAGGTTCTGGAGAACAGGAGGAAGGTACTTCGGACTCCACCAAAAGGGATGAGCCTGGGTTGTGAAGGGCCTGCTGTGAGCCTGCACCGCCACCTGCTGGCCACATGTTTAATTACATAGCAGAGAGGTCGCAGTTCCCCCTCAGCCAATGGAGTGGATTCTTCAACCTTCTTTTATCCCCAAAGGCATATTTATGTTAATATAATGATGATAATAATAGTAAAGAAAGAATTTCTCTACTGTTTAGACGGGTACGCCTTTGTTTTTGGTTTTAATGAGAAGGGTCTCTCTACATAGCTCTGGCTGTTCTGGAACTTGGTTATGTAGATCAGGCAGGCCTCGAACTCACAGAGATCCATCTGCTTCTGTCTCCTGAGTGCAGGGATTAAAGGCGTGTGCCACCACGCCTAGCCACACCTTTTCTTTTTAGAAAACGTAAATAATGTGTACTTTTTCTTATAACTCTAGAGACTGTGACTATTTACATTGGCAGGGATGGGCGGGAGATTCAGGCTTTGTAGATAAGGAGGTGTTGATTCACCTTCCTGTTCCCAGGTCTGGTTGTGCTGAGCAGGATAAAGACGTCCTGGCTTAGTTTATAGAAGCTAAGTGTATAGAATTCGTGATCCCCTTTTCTTGGGAGAAGGGAATCTGCAGACATGGACCTTGAGGTGGGGAGTTTGCGCTGGCTTCCTGGGGTGTTCCAATCTTACCATTTGAGCATCACGGAGAATGGTCCTTCTCTGTGAATAGAGACCTTGTCTTGGCTTCAGTTAGAGACACAACATCGAAGGGTTGGAAGCTAGAAGTAGGAAACGCAAGTCAAAGAACCTAAGTGGCTTCTGGCAACTGAGTTTTCTAGAAGGAAGCCACGCTTGTGTGACTGGCTGAACAATTAGAACTTCGTGGTGGTGGAAGGTTGGGCACTGTGGAAGTGGAGCTGAAATCATCTTTTTAGTGCCTCAATGGCTACTAGGTGCCCATCTCTGTGTCTGACTTAACATCCTTTGCTGAATGTGTGTATGTACATATGTGTGTGCAGGAACATGTGTGTGCACATGTGTATGGAGGTCAGAAGATAATGCCACATTTTGTTCCTTAGGAGATGTCCATGATTTATGTTTGTTTTTTTTAAAGATTTATTTTATTTATATGAGTACACTGTAGCTGTCTTCAGACACATCAAAAAAGGGCATCAGATCTCATTACAGATGGTTGTGAGCCACCACGTGGTTGTGGGAATTGAATTCAGGACCTTTGGAAGAGCAGTCAGTGCCCTTAACTACTGAGCCATCTCTTCAGCCCATTCTGTTTGTTTTTTAAAATTAATCAAGGGATCGGGGCTGGGGAGGAATTATGGGATGTGGAACAGTCGGAGGGTGGACGGGGGGTGGGGTGGGTGGGGGAATAAAATATGGAGTGTAGAAATACATTAATTAATTAAAAAAATCCACAAAATAGATATACTGTAAATGAATGAGGAAAAATGTACCTTCCTACACGAGAAGTCTCAGGTTCTTTCCTGGACTTCATCCATCTTCCAGAAATAAAAGAGACTCAATCATGTTAAAAAAAATTAATCAATTGATCAATCAATTAATTATATATATGTGTTTAATATATAAATGTAATATATCTTATATAAATATATATTTCATAAATAAATACATTTAATTAACAGAGCAAGTAGTTAATTAATTACTACTTAATTAATTAAGTAATAGAGGTGGGGGAGTATGTGGGGATCAGAAGACAACCGTAGGAGATTGTTCTTTTCCTCTATCATGTGTGTTCGCAGGATTGAACTCAGGTCACCAAGGTTGGTGACAAACACACTCACTGAACCATCTCAATGTCCCCACCTTGTATTTGGTACGGACTCTTCGCTCAGTGGTCTGGAGTTTGCCATATATGCTAGCCAGCTGGCCAGCTAGCCCTGAGGATCTGTGTGTCTCTGCTTTCCAAGTGCCGTGATCATAAGTGCATGCCATGTCACACAGCTCTTGTACAGAGCGTCTGGGGGATTGGACACAGGTCTTCATACCTGTATGGCAAGTACTTGAATGACAGAGCTATCTCCCTGAGATGCTAACATTCTTTTGACTATGAGGTAAAACCTTCCAGAATGGACCAGCCTAGCAGATCACTAGCTTCCATTGTCCCCAAAGCTAAAAGTGACGCCAGATAGCGTCTGAGACCTGAGATCCTGGCTTTGCTATGGCTTACCTACCCAATGGCTCCACTTACCTATGTGAGAAATGCCTTGACTTAGGACCTCCTTTTATTCTGTAACTATAAAAATGTCATGAAACCATTTCCACATTGGAACATTGTTGGGGGTAACATGAACCAGTGTTCCTGGGCCACATTCAGCCATTTTGGGGCTCAAGAATAAACTCTCTCTTGTTTACCTTGATGTGCAAGTCATGCTTTATGTCACCATTCTAAATGCTGATAAAGTGGATGTCCTTGGGAGCCCTGCAGAGGAATGCAGACCTGCTGACACCTTGGTTTTCATCCCAGGAACATGTAAGTGCAGGAGTTTACTGCGTCTTTGACAATGATCATCTGATGATGTCTTCGTGTGTGGTCAAAAGTTACGAAATAGGAAATGACAGGTCGCATGTATGTAGTAAGACATTTCACATGCATTGCAAGGTCTCCTTTGTTCTTTTATTTATTTCTCTGTCATTTTCTGAGTACCTACTATGTTCCAGGGATGTGCTCACTGCAGGGTAACAGGGGTGAATGTGGCTCTTCCGTTACTGAATTTAGGGTCACTGTCTGTACTCCAAGAGGTCAAGTTGGTCATCGGTGCTTTAGAATAAAATAGCCAAATTAGTAACAAAAAGAGTAAAATGTGGCCATACTGGGAAGAGACAGAGATCCAGTGACCTTCTCAAGTCTACATTTGGGGTCCTAAATCGAAATTAAAGTTTAAATAGAAGGCCAAGGGCACGCACATCTAAGCAGTCCGAGCCCAGGAGTGGGCATGCCCACCACTGACCATCTGTGTCTGGACATCACTTTCACAAGTCTCTTTGTGGGAGACAAGTTCTCTCTCTGGATGGCACGGCACATTTTCCTTCTTCCACCATGACATTCCTAGTATAGTTCCCATTTCTTTGGGGTCTGTTGTTTGAATATCTGACTGTTATATTCTATCAGGCTGGTTAAACTGCTTTCAGAGTGGTGGACAGTGGGACAGCAGAACATTAGCAGTCACAAGCACACATCTACCCACAGCATTGTAACAGAAGTGGGGCCAGGGAGTTGTGAGGGTGTGGAGTCACCTCCACCAGACCTCAGGCTCCAGACCTAAGGAGCAGTCACTATCTCTCTTTGCTCAAATGTCACACAGATTTAGTGTTTCCCTGACTAGGGGTTGGGGTTCAAAGACTGTTACAGCTGAGAGGGCAGAAGCCGGACTACCTTCCTGGCCTCTGGGGGTTCTCTCTGATGGACCTTGCCTTGAGGTCTCCTGTTGTGTCCTGAGGTTTTCAAAACTTCCTAGCACACCTCCAGTGTGAAGGCATGAAAATGCGATTCCTTTGGAAACACCAGCTCACGGGCTTAGAAATTCTCAGAGCTTTGGGCATCCTCTCCAGCCAGCAGTGGGTGGGCCGGATCACATCCTCTCCGCTAGTCCTTTCTTCCCTTCCCCTCCCCTCCCTTCCCTTCCCCTCCCCTCCCCCCACTTTTTTTTTTTTAAAAACAGTTTCTTGTTATGTATCCCAGGCTGGCCTTGAATCCGCAGACTTGGAGGGGTTTTGATGGGACTTAGGGGACACTGAAGACCCACAGTGCTGGGTTGGATGCAGATTCAGCTCAGTGGATCCACCCCTGGAGATGATGTGTTTGCCCCTGTGGCATAGCTTAGGAGCTGCTGTTGGATCAAGTACAGGGAGGCCAACTTCCTGTCCTGTTCTGTCCGGTTCAGCTCAGGCTGAGCCCGACAGAATGGATAACAGGGAGTGAATTTGGTAGAGATCACAGTGTATTCTGTCCATACGGTCTCCTTGTGCTTTTTTTATGTAATTAATTAATTAATTAATTAATTTCGAGACAGGGTTTCTCTGTGTAACAGCCCTGGGTGTCCTGGAACTCACTCTGTAGACCAGGCTGGCCTCGGGAGAACTCACAGAGATCCACCTGCCTCTCCCTGGGGTTAAAGGGATATGCCATCGTGCCCAGGTTTGTGTGCATTTCTTAAGTAGCTGCCTGATGTGGAAATTGTACAAGAGAGTGGGGGAGGGGTGACAAATGGCTTAGTGGGCGGAGTGCTTCATGCGCACTCATAACGACCTGAGTTTGTCCAGAACACATACAAAAGCTTGATGTGGTACCTACCCTGCGTCTGACCTCTCAGCACACCTTCTGGCAGATGGGAGGAGGAGGAGATAGGATGATCCTGCTCAGAGGTCAAATGGCTTGGAGATACTGTGTCGGGTGTCGCAGAAGTGAGAAGGGAAACTTTGCCTCAGCAAGTCAGAAGGTGGTAACTGTCTCTAGAAGGTTGTTGTCTGACCTCTACATGTGTGCTATTGTGCATGTGTGTTCCTCCCCCACTGCACACTGCACATACTACAAACAACATACGTGTGCATATTGCATACACACACTATTCACACTGCACATACACACACTGCACACACACACTACACATTATATGCTATACACATATACACACTGCATGCACACACTATTCACACTGCATGCACACACATACACACATATATACATAATATATATACTGCACGCACATGGATATACATACTGTACACACAGCATTTTGGCAAGTTTTTATGTGTCTATTTTTCTCTGTGGGTCTGGTATATGTGTGTGTGTGTGTGTGTGGTGTATGTGTATGTGTGTGTGTTTGTGTGTGTCTGTGTGTGAGCATGTGTACATGCAGATACTTGTGCTCATGAATTCATACAGAGAAGTCATAAAAGGAAGTTCAGTGTTCTGCCCTATCGCCTTTGGCTTTATTCCCTTGAGACACAGTCTCCACTGATCACCAAGCCAGGTTGGCAGCCATCCATGCAACCTACAGCACTGGGCTGCAGGAGCACGTGTGGCCATGTCTGGACTTCTAACACGGGCATCCTGGGGATTCGAACTCAGGTCTTTATGCTTGTGCAGCAAGTGCTCTTACCTGATGAGCTACCCCCCCCCCCCTTCAGAACTTCAAGCTTCAGTGAGCGGCGAAGTGAACACGGGTGGGCACCACAGGGGCAGTGTCTGCGTCTGGCACTTTGTGAGACCCGAACACGGAGGACGTTGGCTGTGGCCCTGTCTAAAGGAATGAAAATTTGGAAGCAGCCCAAGTGTCAGCATCAGAGGCTTGGAGAAATAAATTGTACAGATGGGAGCTGTCAGTAGGCTGACAGCTTCTTTAGTTAAAATGAACGGCCTCAACGCACCGAGATGCAAAGAGCTGAAAAATCTCACAGCATCGGGAAGCAAGCGTTTTAGGAATTTACACATGTGTGAGAAGAAATGAAAATAGGGCAGAGGGAGATGCACACTGCTTTCATTTATCCAAACACATTAATGCCTCATTGATTAAGACTTTGTCATCTCTCAGATCTCAGTTTAATGCGGGACTTCTATGGGGGAACCCTTCTCTGACCCCCCGACCAGGGAGGTACATTTTACATATCTTTCCTTCAGGTCCCTTGAAAATGTTGTGTGATTCTTTAGTTAAGGTCCATCTTGTCCACAAGTTTCATTTATCCAGAGATTCTGGCCACTTTCTTCAACAAAGCCCGGTACCTACCACTTCCTGGAAGCCCGTTCTGAGCAACTGAGTCTTTGAGCTCAGAATTCTTTGTAAAAAAGGGTAATGGCTCCTTTTATGTTTCTACAATTGGAAAAGTATGTGTGTGCGTGTGTGCGTGCGTGCATGTGTGTGTGTGTGTATGAATGTATGTATGTATGTGTAGGGGTATATGTGTATATGTAAGTGTGTGCAGGGTTATTTGTATGTATGTTTGTATGTGCAAGTGTGTGTGTATGTATGTATGCATGTATGTTTGTGCAAAAGTGTATGTATGTATGTATGACTAAAGGTGTGTGTGTGTGTGTATGTGCAGGGATGTGTGTGTATGTATGTAGGTGTGCATATGTATGTGCAGGGATGTGTGTATGTATGTGCAGGGGTGTGTGTGACGTATGTGCAGGTGTGTGTGTGTATGTTTATGCAGGGATGTGTGTGTATGTATGCAGGTGTGTGTGTGTATGTATGTATATGCAGGGGTGTGTGTGTATGTATGTGCAGGGCTGTGTGTGTGTGTGTGTGTGTGTGCGTGTGCAGGTGTACACGCCTATGGAGGCTGGCGGTCAGTCTTGGCTCTTGCTTCTCAGGAAATGTCTACCTTGTGTTGTGAGACAGGATCTCTCACTGGAGTTCATCAAATAGGCAAGGCTGCTGGGCCAGCAGGCCCCAAGGGTGCTCCAGTCTCTGCTTCCCCAGAGCTTATGCCACCATGCCTCCTGGTGTTTTATCTACTATTATTATTATTATTATTATAATTGGGACAGAGACTCACTATTTAGCCATGTCTGGCCTGGAACTCACTATGTAGATCAGGTTGGTCTTGAACTTACAGAGATCCACTTGTCTCTGTCTCTCTAAGGCTGGGATTAAAGAATGGGTCACCATACATGGGTGAGTGGTTTTAAATGTGAGCTCTGGGGATTAAGTTCAGTTCCTTGTACCTTGAAGGCACATACTTTACTAACAGCCATCTCTTCAGCCTCTGTGATTCTTTAGACAGTGCTTAGAATTAACAAACAAACAAGCAAACAACAAAAACAAAAAACCCAGATGAACACAACTTATCAAAGAGAATGGTATTAAGGCATCAATTTATTTATTTATTTATTTATAATTACTTTATTAGGTTTTTAAAAATGTGTATGAATGTTCTTGCTGTATGTATGTCTGTGCACCATGTGTGTGCCTTGTGCCCTTGAAGGTGAGAAGAGGGTGTCGGATCCCTTGGGACTGGGGTTACAGACAGTTGTGAGCTACCACGTAGGTGCTGAGAATTAAACCTGTGTTATCTGCATGAGCAGTCAGAGCTCTTAACTGCTGACCAGTTCCAGGACATCCATCTGTTTGCTGAGCTGTTCATGCACTTGTACAAGAAACACCGTGTGACCAGGAGGCGGTGCTGTGGTTATTTGTAAGGGAGGTTTGTTTAACCCATTCGCTCACACAGAGCTTTCTTTCCTCTTAAGTCTGCAGGCACCCAAGTGACCATTCTGCCCCTGTTCTGTCCTCTCAGCGATGGCAGCCTTGAAACTGTCTTCTGAGTTGTGGCAGCTACACCCACAGGACTGGGTGACCCAGTGGGTAGGCCAGGTACGTGGAAGAGGTGAGGGAGGGATCCAAATACAGAACTGGGAGACATCTTACATAAGTGTGGGGTCTGACGACCTCCAGGCTGGACTGTGGCTAAGTCCAGAGCTTTAGTGTGACTGTCCTGTGCCCACCTACAATAGCAGGAGCACCCTTCCTGTGCTGTGCCACAAGCACTGGTTTCTCAGAATGTTTTCTGGGAAGAACTGTTGTGACCTTTGCTTTTCATATCAGAAAGCTGATGGAGACAGATAAGGAGTTTGCAGGTTCAAAGTGGAGAGGCTGAATGAAGCTTGGGCATTGGCGCTTCGTTCAGACAGCCGTGTCTTGGCTTTGTCACCTTCCTCTTTGGGTCAGCATTTAACTTTGCTGTCCCTCAGCGTCCTCCTTATGAAGCAAGTAAGGCAGTGTTGACCTCCTTGAGTTTCCACGAGGAAGAAATGGCCAAAAGCTGCACAGGAGGAGCTTGGGAAGTATTAGCTGTGGTCATGATGGTGTCGCCGTGGAGAGGGCTCTCTCCAGCCACGGTAGGATGTCTCTGAGAGTCAGGAGCTGTTGCTGCTAATGGGAGGGTAGAAGACTCCTAGCTGAGTTTTCCTTTCTAAAACAGGAACAGCTAATGGACTAATATGCACCTTGTGGTTGTCCTTGTAGCTGTTATACGAAGTTTTGAGCGCTGAGTAGGAAATTCATGAGTTTGTCAAATGTCACTTCCTGTCCTCAGGAAGAAGCGGATGGCCGCATACACCGAGGTGTCATCCTTGGGTGTCATTGATTGGAGTCATTCGCCTGGGACCCTCTCTAAGACCTGAGGCTCCCCCCTCCATCAGGCTGGCCAGTGAGGTCTAGGGATCTGCCTGTCTTTGCCTCTCCAGAGTCAGGATTACAAGTGCATGCCACCACATCCAGCTTTTGGTGTGGGTGCTGGGGATCGAACTCAGGTCCCTATGCCCACTTCACTGACTTAGCTATTTCCCCCTCCCACCCGCTCCCTCCCACTTCTTTTACTGTCTGTCTTTGTGGCTGTGCGTATTGTATTCCTTGTGAGACAGAGTGCCTCCCCCAGCATGGGGCTCCAGGTGCCCAGCAGAGAGCTATTTTGCACCTTCTTGGAAGGTTATGACTCTGGCATGTGTGGGTGGAGCCTCCTGAGAATCCGGACATCAGGGATGTCTGAGGGCTGTAAGGCACCCACTGGTGATCAGAATCACTGTGGGGTCCACTCTCCTCTAAGGTCTTTCGTGCCCTGTTCCTTGTCACTCCCATATCCGAAATGTTCCTGTTATGTCTGCCTCTGATATGGGCTGACAGAGGACATGGAGCTGAGGGCTGGGTGTGGTCATCAAGGCGTCATTACACATGATATTGGTTGCTTTTTTCCCATTTCTGCTTTTACCTGAAACAAACTGAAGAGGAAGGCTTGGTCTCGACTCAGGGCTTGAGGTTTGGAGAAGTTCGTAGATGGTCCCTGTGGCAGAGACATGCGTGTGGCTGACTACTGACATCTTGGAGGCTCGGGAAACAGAGCAGTCAGGCTGGAGTGAGGCTCAACTATAAAACCTGGAAGCCCATCCCCCAAATAATCCATTTTCTGCCAGGGGGAGGCAGCTGGAACATGAGAAGTGACTGCCCAGGGACCTAGTTCAGAATGCTGGCATTATTTCTTTGCTCATTGCCAACAGCTTCCCCCAATGATCAGGGTGCTGTGAGCTTCTTGTCAGGGTCACCTCGAACTTCTCCCTGGATGCTATATCACATAAGGGTCACAGACACAGCAACCCATCTAGTTCTTCCTTTTAGATCACATCTCCAAATAGGATGTGTGACGAGTGAACCAAGGTGCTGGGGCTTGAGGTGTGGGAATCAATTGATGTGCTGGTTGTGTTCTTTGGCTGTTCTGGAACTCACTCTGTAGACTAGGCTGGTCTGGAACTCACAGAGATCCACCTGCCTCTGCCTCCCGAGTGCTGGAATTAAAGCTGTGTGCCATCACTGTCCAACTGAGCATCATTTCTCCTGGTACCCTTCCCTCCTTCCTCCCCAGCACTTAATTAGGCATTTCTAAATACGCATTCACCGTATTCATTGTGTGGGTGTCATGGTGTGCGTGTGGAGCTCAGAGGATACCATGCAGGACTCAGTTTCTCTCCTACAATGTGGATTTTGGGGATTGAACTCAGGTCATCAGGCTTGGCAACCACTGAGCCATCTTGCTGCCCCAGCACTTAAATTTAATGGCCCTTTGGCTCCTTCTCTTCTGCCTGGAAAGACTAATTCCTGTGAATGAACTTGGGCTGCCTCAGTGTAAGTGAGCCGACAGGCAGAGGGAGGATAGCTGAATTTGTGATGAGCAGGGTTCTGGGGACACTTGGGTACTCTCTGAGAGATGTTCCCTTGTCCTAGAGTGGGTGGCACTCTGGTGTTTGTCTGCGTTTGTTTCTCCCCTGCAGTAGCCCCTGGCCTTGAGTGGTGGTGGGGTTGGGGGAGGGGGAAAGAGTCCATGGATAACAGCTGCTAGGCGACTTCTCATCTCCACGAGATCTTGGCACACGATTTTAGGCAGGCTCCCAGTGTCTGTTTGCAGATTTGTATTCCAAAATGAAAAAAGCAGAAATAATCCCAGTGGGGTCACAAAACAAAAAAAGGACAACAAATACACCCTCTGTAGCCTCGGTCTGCTCTGTGCCCCGCTCGTATTTGCTGGCATGGGGCCACCTCTGCCACAGGTCCCTGCCGGACTTGGCTGCATACCACCATGGGACCTTCGTAGGACACAAACCTGTCTGAACCTCAGCTTTAGTTGTTGCCAACCCGGGAGTTCTGCCATCTGCCTAGAAGGAACTGGGGGGGCATGTGTGCGTTTTCTGCAAGCAAGGTCTTCGGATGGTAATTTTATCACAGGCAGAAGACAGACACACTCACACGCCCCCAAATCACTAATGGGGCCTCCCTCTGAAGGTGCTTCTGCTCCTTGAGTGGTGATTACTCAGTACCCTGTGTAATTATTTAATCAACCCAACTAAGTCCTCAGCGTGAGTGGAGCCAGGGTAGCTGACCAGACCCCCTCCCCCACCCTCTCAAGAACACAATCAGCTGCAGAGAGGGAGAGGGAGTGAATCCCCCACCCCCAGCCCCCACCCCCACTCTTCTTTCCTTTGTGCAAAGACAAGGCTCTGTGGGAGGGAACAGTGACCCAGGGAAGGGGGCCGGGTCACCTTGGGACTCCCTCACTGAGACACAGAGGGAGTGGTCTTCTAAGACTTTGAGGACAGACACTGAGGACCAGAGACAGCAGGCAAGGGACTCACAGCAACTCAGCCTCCGAAGATCAGTCTCAGGCATGGATTTCCTCCCTCCCTCCCTCCTCCTTTTCCTTCTATGTCTCTGCCTTTCCTACCTCCAGTTTCCCAGGGCCTAGGCACACTCGTGCCTTCTTAGTGTCAAATGTGCAGTGAAAAGCTCTCTCTTCCCCTCTTCCCACCCACACTCCCACCCGCCCCCTAGAGGTAAGCGCAACTGTCAGGCTGCAGACATTTCTAGAAGCTTCTTCTGTACTCACACACTTAGCTGTGCCCCACCCCCACCCCCGGGATGTTCTGCTCATCCAAGCATCTCTAGATGGTCATGTTCGGAGACTGATTTTATCCCTGGGAGCATGAAGCAGTGTGTGGAGACATTTGCTCCTGGCACCCCGTAGTGGGGGCCAGGATACTGCTAAATACACTCTGTGATACAAGTCAGCTCTCCTAGCACAGTGATCCTTCCTGAGCACCGTAGTGTTCACTGAGGCTGAGAGGGCCAGGTCTAGAAAAGTTTTGCTTGTGCCTCTCCCCAGTCATCATCCTTGTCATCGTCAATATTGTTATGATCATCATCACCATCACCATCATCACCACCACCGCCACCACCACCACCACCGCCACTACCGCCACCACCGCCACCACCGCCACTACCGCCACCACCGCCACCACCGCCACCGCCGCCACCGCCACCACCGCCACCACCACCGTCACCACCACCGCTGCCGCCACCACCGCCGCCAGGCGGCCACCGCCACCACCGCCACTGCCACCATGAGAGTCCTGGCAGGTTAATGGATATCCTTTTCATTCTCATTACCTCTGCCTCTTCTTTTGACAACTTCCTGGTCTGTGTATCTCTTCCTATGGCTTTTGAATTGCTTCCAGGTGGTGGGAACAAATGGAAACTCTCATGTTCTTGTCCAGTTAGATATTGGGACCCCCACACAGTTACCGGGGTAAGTTATTGGTTGAGTGATTTCCCAAGTCCTCATAAATTGCTTCTATTTGAAACGCCACACACTTAAATTTAAATAGCTACCGCACTGTGTTCTTATACAAGTGGCCCTTGGAGTTTCCCCTACCACAAATCAAAGGTTTTAAGGAAGATGCTAACTTGTTTTAATGCTATCCTGTTATGCTTTCTGGGAGGGCTAGCGGGAATCTGACCATGATCAGGTATGTTTAGTACAGTTATCCACCACTATGGGCCCTTAGAGGACCATTTGGTTGGTAACCGAGAGAGGCTTCTGTCTCCAGCCCTCATTGTAGGCAGGGGAAAGAGGGGGCTTCACGGCTATGTGCCTCTCAGTGAGGCCAGGTGGTGTGCCCACTGTTGTGGGTTGCCCTGGTGCTGTTTATATTCTGATGTTAATTCTGCTTCCTAAAGAGGGGCTGCCCCATGAGATGTGCTCAGGTGATTTCATGTGAACCTTCTCCCCATTTTAACTGGTCAAATCAAGGCTGGAGCCTGTGATTGGGCAGTGGAAGGGAAAAGAGGGGCTGGAGGGTTTAGAGAGTTGGGGAAAAGAGGGAACAAGGGAGGAGAAGATGAAGGAAGAGGAGGAGGAAGGAAGATGGAGCAGAACCACATGGCCTGGAGAACCTCATAGCTGGAGAATAGAGTAGTGTGGTGGTAAATCTGCCCAATCTGGGTGTGGAGCTGATAAGTATTACAGTTGAGTTGTATGTTTTTGCATGGGCTTATTGGGGTTGGAGATTTACTGTAACAGTCCACCATCTTTGAGAGGTCATGTCCTCTCTGGGCCTTCACTTGGAAGTCCCATGGCTTAGCCGGGGACCAGTTGCAGCAGAAGGAGGCACGGCTGTGGGGATAGATTCTGGGATTAGAAGGACACATTACCAGACCTGATTTCTTCAGAGAAAAGGCATCCATCTTCTCTTCTTTCCTTCTCCACTCTCTCCAGAGCCTTGACACTCAGATCTGAGAGCTTGTCCTTGCTTGTGAGTGAGTGGCAAGACTTTTGTGGGAAGCAGCAGACATGGTCAGGGCAGCCCTGAGGGCCACGCTTGACCCCACCTCCCCCCACTGTCCACATTTGGAACCATTGGCCATGCAAGTGTAAATTAGTTAATAAATCATCCTGAGCGATAAACAGGGTGATAGACGCAGGTCTTACTTATCACTTTTTTATTAAGGAGAAATAAATCAACTCCACATTGTTGCTATAAACCTTTCAAACTGGTCAAACCCTGGCTGGTGGAAGCTGATTAACATGGCCACATGGAGGGACCATTTGTAGCTGATCATCGAGATCAATCCATCCCTGTCATTTCCTCTCTGTGGAGGAGGTGGCAGAAGACAGGTGCTGTCCCACCATGCACTATTTCTCTGTCTTTTTGATGAGAGGAGCAGTCTGTGTGCACACGAACCTAGGTGTCAGAGAACTGTGCCAAGAGCCAGCAAACTGTGTGACCCCAGGAGTCCTCAGTCCACCTCTGAGCTGTAGCTGTCTCTTCCTTAAAACAAGGGGCTACAGAGCTTGCTCAGTGCTTAAGAGCACTGGCTGCTTTTCCAGAGAACCTGGGTTCAATTCCTAGCACCCACCTGACTGTGCACAACCATCGTTAATTGCAGTTGTAGGGGAACCAATGTCCTCTTCTGGCCTCTGCAGGCATTGCATGCATGTGGTGCACAGACTTACACAGGCAAAACACTCATTCGTTCTGAGTATCTTAGTGCCAAACTTCTTGGTTTCAGGACCCCCCCCCCTTTTTTTTAAAGATTTATTTATTTTATGTATATGAGTACACTGTTGCTATCTTCATACACACCAGCAGAGGGCATCAGATCCCATTACAGATGGTTGTGAGCCACCATGTGTTTGCTGGGAATTGAACCCAGGGCCTCTGGAAGAGCGATCAGTGCTCTTAACCACTGAGCCATCTCCAGCCCCCTGGGGACCCCTTTATGTACCTAAAAATTGCTGAAATCTCCTCAAAACGTTTGTTCACCGGGAGTCTTACCTACCAATATTTACTATATTAAAACATTAAAGTGGAAATTTAAAAATCTACTTGTTTGTTTAAAATAATAGTCACAAATCTATTTCAAGTGGATATAAACAATATTTTCAACTAAAACAGAGATAGAGGATGGGGTGGTGGCTCAGTTGGTAGAGCTTACCGTGCAAGTGTGAGAACCTGAGTTTGGACACTGCATTTAAAACAAAACAAAAACTACAGCAGCATGTGGCTGCAACCCCAGGGCTGAAGGGTCCCTGGGCCAGTCTAGCTGAATTAGTAAACTCCAGGTTCTTGTCTCAAAAAAAAAAAAAAAAAAAAAAAAAAGAAAGAAAGAAAAAGATATAGGGAGCAGTTGTGTAGGCACTCAATAGGCAGCTTCTGGAAAAGCTCCCTGTAGACTCTCGAAAGAGTGAGAACAGAAAGGTGACATGCTGGGCTAGCCTTGCAGCGCTGACCTCCTGGGCTTTCATAAAGGATGCCTGCTGTTGAGAAAAGCTGAGCTGAAGCCACAGGTAGAAGGGGGATCTCTTGAAGGAGCTGGTCCCAGTCAGGTCTCATCTGACTCCTCTGAAGCCCACCCATCCTCTGCGGAGGGGGTGCTAGGTCTTCTACATGACCGCCATGCCTGTCTCCCATCAGCCCCTGTACTAGCACAGCCTTGACAGATGGTTCTATATCACAGGCTCCCTTACCTCCCAAAGTCTGAATGGTTCAATGAGATATCCCAGCTGGGGACTAAGGGTGGTAGGGTCTTGGGTACTGAAGCCACAGCTGCTGTGTCTTTTCCTCCCCATCTTGTCCCTTCAGGCTCTGGTGCCCTGGAGGGGTTTGTCACAGGTGCTCTTTCCTGGGTGTAACACCTTCTGCTTGGTTTTCCTGTATCCTTCTCACTTATTAAACTGTACTTGATTGGCACCTGCTTCCTGTGGGAAGGGGCAGTGTATGGGGCGCTTCTGTAATAAACATACCACGACCGAAGCTACCTGAGAGATGAGCCTTCCAAGACTCAATTACAGCCAGAACTCTTGGCTATGGCCTGCGGGAATCACCCACCGGCTGCATCATCCTTGGGTGATTCTAGCCAACACCCCCTCCCCCCATCCAGGGTCTTTTCCTTTTAATTGACTTTTGCCCCAGGGACTTTGCACGAGTTGATTCTGAAGGTAAGAGCACACTTCTGCTTGGCAGTTCGTTCTTGCTAACCTCTCTGCTCTCTCCCACTTCCCATCTAGGCTGCCAGAGCGCTGGACTCTCAGGGTCTACTTATAGCTACCATTTTTTCGCTTGTATGCATTTAACAAACACGTTCTTGTGGAGTTTGCCCCGTACCAAACTCCATGTCAAGTGTTATAATATTGAGTCATCTAATTCTGCTTAGAACCACGGGACAAATACTGTTAAGAGTCTCCATTCATACATCACAAGGTCACCTAGCTGTGAAGGGACTGGAGCAGGGATTCTAACCCAGAAGGTCTGGCTGGCCTGTCTCCCCTCCCTCTCGATGAAGCATCAAGTTCTTTGATTAAACCCATTTTCCCAACCACAGTGTGAACCTGTGAAGCTTGCTAGGCTCTTTTGGGTCCTCAGGGTCAGGCTCAGTGTCTGACACACACTGGGTGCTTCAAGGATATTTGCAGGAGGGACAAACAGTAGATGACAGGCACAGATTGCTGTAGTACCTTCTACTTGCACGGCTCCAGGGCTTGATACAGCTTGGTCCTTTCCTGGGGGTATGGTGTGTGTGTGTGTGTGTGTGTGTGTATGTGTGTTTCCCAGGTCCTGGAGAATCTTCCTTTTGGTATGCAGTCTTCCTTCTTACAAAGCCTGGAACCTTGGGCATCTCTCTTGCCGTGGGTGCCTCTGGCAACTGCTTCTTCCACAGTGGCTGAAGGAAGTCTCCCCAGTGCCAAGTCTCACTGCTCCGAAGAAGCCATCCCTGAACGAATGACCTGCTAAGAGTGCAGTTTTCTCTCCTTCTCTCCCGGACTTTGATTTGATCAGGCCAAATCTGAAATGATGTGTGAAAGTAATGATATTTGGTAATTAAATCTCTGGTGACGGCCACTGCAATTTGTGCTACATGCATTGTTCATAAGGAAAAAAAAACTGCATCAATTCATTTTCTGATCGGCTACTCCAGGGACTGGCAATTAGGGGCCGCTCATCTCTCTCGTCGCCTCGCATATTAAAGAGCTATTGAAACGCAAAGAGAATTTGGGAGGGCTTTCCCCCCTCCCAACCTTCTAATAATGTTAGCTTAATTAGGGAGGTTCAATGATAAAGGGACAGTTTGTGATGATTTGAGTAGACTGTGGTGGAAAGGAGAGAGTGAGCTAAGGAGGGAGGGAGATGTGGGGTGAGGTTTGGGACTGTCCATCCTGGGGTACCTGGTGGTGGATAAAGACAAAGGGCCCTGGACACTCCAGCGAAGTTCTGCTGTTCTGCTTCCTTCTATCTCTTGGGTCTTTTGTCTTTCCCTTCCTTCCTTCCTTCCTTCCTTCCTTCCTTCCTTCCTTCCTTCCTTCCTTCCTTCCTTCCCTCCTTCCCTCCCTTCCTCCCTCCATTTCCCTCTCCCCACTCCCTGTCTCCTCTACCCTCTTTTTTATGGTTAAACTTTGTAATTTGTCTTCTTGATTTGTGCCCCAGATGATGGCCCAGTTTCTCCATCTTTACTCCCTCACCCTGAGTGGAACTGCCCACTCCCAGAATCCCTCAGCAGGTGTATCCTGTGAACTCAACATTCTCTCCAGACCAGGTAGTTGGTGCTTTTCATTCACAATCACACCACAGCCGGATCCTTTGTAGCATCAGAGGGAGCAGTTTTGCTGCCCCCCAAATACTTTGTGTTCGACTTGTCTCCTTCCTCCCGCTGCCTCTGGTAACTACTGATCTCCACTGGAGTGTGGTACAGTTGGGATCAGGCTACATGGAGTCTCTTCAGATAGGCTTTGGGCTCAGTCCAATGTTTTCCCAACTTCCGCTTCTGTTTGGACAAGTCCAGGAAACCCCCAACCCTCATCTGCCACCCACCTGGTGATTGCTTTTGGATGAACTCACTCCCGGAGGGGAATACATCGCAAAGGGGCAGGGGCATAGTTGGTCCTGGTTAGAAAAATGGGGTCAGTGAGCAACTGATGGTTCTAAGAGGATCCCAGGGCAAAACTGAACGTGGAAGTGACTCAGCTGGCATCGGCTGGGCTTCAGATTTTTCCAGACTAGGAGCTGTCTGGTGCATCCACTCGCCTCACTAGGGAGTGTGGTACAGCCCATTTTACAGGAGGAACTGCCCTCAGAGGTCAGGCAGGTGCTTGAAATTCACATAAGCGAGGAAGGCTCTGCTGGTCTGCTGTCTAGGTCTGTGTGATGGTCGCTAGGTCGGCGGGGACTTTCTGTGGCAATGTGGATATTCTCTAGCCACGTCGACTAGCAAGAAGTCATAGCAGAAGTGTGACCAGAGGGCTTGAGAAACAGACATTTTAGCTGTATTTTTGAAGGTTCTGGAAGCACATTACTGACTTGTTCAGGATGTCCACACCGGTGGCCATCTGCACAGTCTTTGTGTGAGAAAGAATCAAGCCTAAAGGGTCACTGCTCTGAGATCTCTCATTTATTTATTTTTTATTTATCAGAGTTACTAATTTTGTGTATGAATGTTTCACCTACACATATGCATGTGCACCACATATGTTCTAGCTGCCAGGAGCAGTCAGAAGGGGGCATCTCGTTCCCTAGAACTGGAATTCTGGATGGTTGTGAACCACCATGTGGGGGCTGGGAATCAAACCTGAGTCCTTTGCAAGATCAACAAGTGCTCTTAGCTATTAGGCCACTTCTCTAGCTGGAACATTCTCATTTCTATTTAATTTCTCACAGTTCACTCAATTTTTCTAAATAAAACTGTAACTTCTATATATCCATTAGATACTGTGGAATTGTAGTTTGTTTTTTAAAATGATGTCTAACTAAAATGATGCTACCCAGGCTGGCTTTGAACTTCTGGACTCAGCTGAGCCTCTGGAGTAGCAGGGACTAGACCTGCATGGCCTTTGCCTAGCTTTGAATTGTAAATTTAAATAGGCCCTGTGGCTAGTAGCTAGTGGCTACTGTACTAGACAGGGTGCCAGACCTTTGGAGAGTTTGTGGCAGAGTCCCCCCTGCCCCTATTGTCAGCTCTTGGCTCGATGGTCTGCTCATATCTCATTTTCCTGGGAGAACCAGCGAAGGGGGAGGGCTCTGCTCTCATGGCCTCTTGTCTTTTACTACTTTTTTTTTTAGAGACTTATTTATTTTATTTATTTGAGTACACAGTCACTGTCCAGAAGAGAACGTCAGACCCCATTGCAGATGGTTTTGAGCCACCATGTGGGTGCTGGGAATTGAACTCAGGTCCTCTGGAAGAGCAGTCAGTTCTCTTAACCTCTGAGCCATCTCTCCAGTCCCCTACTACTTGTTGAATAAACACCTCACGGCATGATCTAAACCTGCAGGATGACCACGCTCTTCTCAGGATCCCGGTGCAGCGGCTCCTGCTTTATGACAGATGAAAGGCTCATGGAGGCTAGTGGTATTTCTTAAGTCGCACAGCTGGAAAACATGTGGCTTAAGTAGCTTGCTTGGCTTCCAATCCCTGCTTTCAGTGCACAGGGCCAGGCTCAGGTGGATTTCCCAGGCTCTATGCCCCACCCCCCAAGATCAGTTCTGACATCTGTTTCTATCTACAGGACATGAATTCAAATACAAGTCTTCTATTGTGAGGCAAAGGGAGTGCAGGTAAGGAGGGAGGAAGTGGGGGTGGCTAATAGAGGGGTGTTGTTAGTTTCTACCGGACTCAGCCTCAGGGAGCAGTAGGAGTCTACATAGGTTCAAAGTGATGGGGCACTGGGGGGCGGGGTTCATTTCTCAGTCACTGGAGCAGTGGCACCATAGTGCCACAGGCTTGCCACCAACATGGACAAAACCCATTCCTTGGACAAAGAAAGCTCCCAGGCAAGAACATGGCAGCTGGTGGCAGCCCTCCCCCAAGGGTGTTGTAGAAATCCCTCACACTTGGCTGAGTCGCTGGAGTGACTGGAAGCCAGGATCACCGGGAAGCAGTTCTCTTCTGCTGGTTTTCCCGAATGTCTCTTAGGGACCATGACTGCCTTTTTTAGGGGGTTAGCCACGGCAAAGCAGATGGTGCCTGGGTGATGATCTTTGGAAACCGGGATGGATTTGCAATTCAGAAAGGAGGGAGGCTGGGAGTCTTTGCATATGTATAAATAAAGAAAGCTTTTCCTACAGCTGTACTGGTGTGAATTAGGTTTGGGGCATGCTTAAATTCACTTAGGGGCGCAGATTTTTTTTGGGGGGGGATCATTCCAGAGGTCTTTAACAATATCCTTCAGCATATAAACAATTTACGGATTATAAATTATTCAGCTTCCTTAAAGCAAGTCCCTTAATCATGGATCACAGGCAACTCTTAGCCTACTTTGAGTACTAGGTACTTGTGGGGAAAGTGGCTTTTTTGGTGTCTATTCAGCAATTCAAGATTTTTTTTGCTTTTGAAGATGTAACTTCCCCTTTCTGAATTCATGCTAGAGCAAGACTCTTTTAAGAAGATGGTTTTTCACCTTTAAACAAATGAGATTTTATTTTCTTCCTCTGCCATATCCCTTCCTAAGCTTCAGAGAAGCCAGGCTGACAAGACAGTTGTCCTGGCTTCTGAAGTCTGCCACCCTGCATCTGGAAGCTATTCTGTATTGATTAGGCACTGGTTCTGCATTGGCCTCTCTTTGTCTGTCTGGTGCTAACCGAGGCCCTCCCTGTAAGGTAGGATTTGCTACCAGATTTCATTACTAGGACGTAGGCAGAGAGACTTTAGTGCAGCTAGCTCACAAGGTGTGGAAGGTGGGCTGCTTAAGGATTAGATCATGCTTCTAGTCCTGCAAGGGTCATTCGCCTACATTGCCCAGGCTTCCTTTAGAGCCATGGTTCTCAACCTACCTAATGCTGTGACCCTTTAATACAATCAATCCATTATGTTGTGGTGATCTCCCAGCCATAAAATAATTTTAGTTGCTAATTCATAATTGGACTTTTGCTACTGTTACGAATTGTAATTTTTTTTTTTTTAGATAGAGGGTCACCAAAGGGGTGTGACCTACAGGTTGAGAACAGTTTCATTGGTCTAGCGTCTAGACCAATGAAGCTGGAATCTTTGGGAATGGAGTAGAGAGGTGGATTTCCTTTTCTCTTCCCTTCCTTCCTTCCTTCCTTCCTTCCTTCCTTTTTCTTTTTCTTGAGACAGGGTTTCTCTGTATAGCCTTGGGTGTCCTGGAACTCACTCTGCAGACCAGGCTGGCCTCGAACTCAGAAATCCACCTGCCTCTGTCTCCCAAGTGCAGGGACTAAAGGCGGGCGCCACCACTGCTGGGTGAGAGGTGGATTTTTCAAAGCTTTGCAGATGAGAATTAGGTGAAGCTCCTCATAGATGGAACCAGAGACCACAATATTTGAAAGCACACAGCCTTTGTTGACACCTAACTTCAGGGCCACGGGAACTGACATGGAGGGCAAGCCAGGCAGGCTTAAGTTTGAATACTGACTCTGCTGAGATTGGCTGTGATTTTGGACTAGGTGTCATGTTCTGAGGAATCTACCTTTGAATTATCATGACATAATTATAACTAACCAGACTTGCAAGGTTTTTTTTTGGGATATTCGGTGAGATATTCAGGTCCCCAGGGAGTGGTTATTCCTCATTACGGGTCACAACACCCACCTCTTCCAGCCTCGTCCCAGGTGGTCCCTTTTATATCTGCCTGGAAGCTAGCTGCTGACCTCAAGTCCCTGGGCTGGCCACTGCTTGGGGGAGCCACCCTCCTTGCTGATACCCACAGTATGCTCAGTGGTGCCCATCTTCTCCCGAGGAGGATGGTATCGACATTTCAAAAACAGTTTAATTATTCTGCGGCTGCCTGGCTATTAGCTGCGACAAGAGAGCTCAGGGCTATTTTTCAGCATTAATTTTCCATTTGAAATGAATTCCTTTTGGTTACACTTTTTAAATGTTTCTTTTAATTAGACGCAATTACTTCAGAAGAATTGCTTTTATTCCTCAGCCTGAGATCCCAGCGATAAAGTCGCTATCTGGCCCCACCGAACGGCCGGGACGCCTCATTTAGTCTCTGCACTAAAGTATATTGAACTAGGAAATTATACAGCGAATCAACTATTAATTCCTTTTATGATCGCTCACTCTAACATCTTGAATGAGATCTTCAGGGGGAAATTTAGTCACAATAGGGATCATTGTCTACCCCCCCCCATATTCCCCGCCCTTCCAGCCCTCGGCCCAGTGTGAGGGAGGCTACCCTGGTGATGGTCAAGGGACAGGGGCAGGATTCCATGAGGCTCATGGCTTTCCTGGGGGCTTTGGGGCGGGGGATAGATAGTACGGCGGAAGCTGCTTGGCTCATCTGAAGATGTCCCTTTCAGACCTCAAGAAGAAGGCGGAGACTGAGACTGTGTGGAGACAGAAAGAGTATCCCTGCCTTTGAAGGTCAGTTCTGTAGTCTGGTCCTTCGTGGTGCAGTCCTGTAGGCGGCCTGGGAGCCAGTAGGTGGCGCTCTCCCACTGCGTTGGCAATTCTGTCTGAGCTGATGGAGGAAGCTTGGCAGTCACTTGGGAGAGACTCCTTTCAGAGACCTTAGCCAGAAGCAAGCTTAACAGACAGGGAAACTGAGGTACAAAGATGTGTGTGTAGTCACAGAAAAGGCTGAACCAGCTCTTTGGGTCCTTGGACCACGTCTCTGAATTTGACTCCTTGTGTTGCTGGTGAAGGCTACAGCTCAATCCACCTGGTGTTCTCTGCCACTTCCACACTCCAGCTGTCAGAAGAGGAGGGACCGGACAGGATCACTTGGGATGGAAGGATTCTAGGGAGGGGGTGAGTCAGGGGAGGGCCCCATGCTGGTTGTGACTGAAAATGGATTATACGCATTGTGGGATTACTTTTCTGCCGTTGCTGGAGGAGGACTTGGGGGGAACATTCACTTGAAATTCCAATGTGATAGGTATGTAGATGTGTGCCTCAGTTTCCCCATCTGTACCTCTTAGGGTCTGTGACCCGACCCTCCCCCTCCCTCAGGTCTGGACACCTGTGCTGTGAGTTTGTCTTGACAGACTGTCCTGGCTGCTTTGTTCAGGACTGTGAGGAGCTCTTGCCTTTGGCCAGGTGGAAGTGAAAGTGGACTCTGTCTGACAGGGATAGTAGGGGTGGCTCTTCCAGGGTTAGAGTCACCTTAGGATGTTTATGGCCTGGGATAGGAACTACTGTCCGTGAGACTCCTCTGAGGACAGATTTTTCAGGGGGCTCTAAGCATTCCATTTGTTTCTGATAAGGAAAAAAAATACATTTTTGCCTATTTTTAAGGTTCATTTCTTCCGGATCTTGAAGGAAATCAAAGCATTTTCATGGGTCTCTGAAACGTCATGGGCCCCGGGCACTGCGCCTTTGCCCTCAGAAGAGCGTGCACTGTTTTGGAAGAAGTAAAACAAAACGAAACCAAAACCAGACAGGTTTGGAGTCTGGATCTCCCACTTTGAGATGGATGGAGGGAAACTCTGAGGCTTTCTACTAACTCTCTGCCTCCAGCCTCTCTGGCTTCCTGGATGCCAGGACAATGTCAGCACTTACTGTGCCCAAGGCGTTTATGCAGTGAATTCTCTTTTTAATTGCATCATTGTGTGTGTGTGTGTGTGTGTGTGTGTGTGTGTGTGTGTGTGATTGTAAGTGGAACAGTCAGCACCTTTGGGTACTTCTACCTGGTCCAGATTGCATGAAGATCTTGTCAGCCCTTTTCCCCATTCCCCAGCCTCTGTTCTCAAGGGGACTAAGGAGCACAGGCACCTCAGAGGTCCTTCAAGTTTGTAGGCCCAGCATTGAAGGATGACTGGGCTCTCCCTGAATAATCCCTCCCCTCCCCAGCATAGAAGAGCTGAGGTTAGGTCAGGAATGGAGTTTCAGTAGTTAGCTGTCTGGTCTCCAAGAAAGATATGGCCGTCTGAGAGGGGCATTCCTGCTCCAGAATCAACTGGGAGAGGGGAAGGTGGTGTATAGAGGAGATGTGGTCCTTGTTAAGGCTAGTTTCTCTGCTGTCCCCAGGGAGTCTGCTTTGGATGGAGTGTCACAATGAGATGTTATAGGGGATAAAGCCTTTGGGTGGTGACAGGGTCTCATGAATGGGACTTGTCTCCCTCATTCAGAGGATGAAGAGACCAGAGTTCTCTATCAGGTGACAAGATGGCCTGTGTCAGACCTGACCTCCAGCCTCCAGAACTGAGAGAAAGGCTTATCTTCTGAGTGTGATATTTGATACTTGTTACAGCAGGCTATACACTTCTTTCTTCTGTTTGACCTTGGTTCTGGCCAGGGTACTCTGATCTGTGGGAGCCTTGGACTCAGGACATGGCTGAGGGGATCAGAACTCATAGATGTTGAGGGAAGCCGTGCATGGTACTGTAGTATCGATGGACTGTTTTCTGGGGTTTGGGACTTTCAGCTCCACAATGGGGACTGGCAATTGGATGAACCATGTTTTTGTTGCTCTAAACTCCCTGTTTGTGATTCGATCATTGTTTCTGCTGAAGACACTGGTTATTTATCATCTCATCTTTGAAAAACACTGAACCCACCTTACACTTCCCGGAGACTTATCACGAGTGGTTAGTTCAGTTGCTTACATGGGGTGATTTGATTGACTGATTAAAACATCAGAAATAAGGAAGAGCTGACCTTGAAGACACTTTTTTTTTAAATTTAGATTTGCAGTCTCTTGAGCAGAAAGGATCCAAAACTGTTCCAGTAAGATTCCGCTTCTACCTCCATTTCAGTCTGAGAGGAAACTTGTGTCCATCTTTGTGTTTTGAGAAGTAAACTGAGTCATATGATTTTCATGAAATGAAAACCTATGATGTCTGTTGAGGGCGGTTGATGCTTTCAAGCACTTTTGAAGTTATTTATTATATGTAAGTACACTGTAGCTGTCTTCAGACACACCAGAAGAGGGCGTCAGATCTCACTACGGATGGTTGTGAGCCACCATGTGGTTGTCGGGATTTGAACTCAGGACCTCCGGAAGAGCAGTCAGTGCTCTTAACTGCTGAGCCGTCTCTCCAGCCCTCTACTCACTTTTCTTACTATGGTGACAGAGTGCCAGTGGAAGGGATGAAGGGTTAGTTTTCATTTACGGTTCAGAGAAAACAGTCCGTCACGGCAGGGAAGGCTTGCTATCTCAGCTTGGTTTATAGCAGTGGGGTCCTTTGGCGGCTGCTTCTAGCATGGTTCTGACCAGGAAGCAGAGAGTTGGGCAGGAAGAGAGGGCAGGATCTACCCCCAAGGCCCATCCCTAAGTGGTCAACTTCCTCCACCAAAGCTTTTATCTCATGAGGCTTCCACAATCTCCCCCAAACGAGCTGTCAGTTGGAGACAAAGGTGTCAAACAATTGCACCTGAGCAGAGCATTTGCATCTGGGAACAGGGACAAGGAATAACACGGTGTCCACGGTACTGTTCGGGGAACGTGGGGTCAGGATGAAGCTGTGAACCCCCCATTTCCCTGGACTTCCCACTTGATAGGTAGACAAAATTCAGCAGTCTTTCCAACTCCATTTTCCTTTTTTTTTGTTTTTGTAAAATAGACAGCTGGGTCTTGGGTTGGCTCAAGCAGTCAATGCAATAGACTGTGCTTAGCACAGTCTCCGCCACATGGGATGGCTTGACAAATGGAAGTTAATTGTCTCTTTATGAAAAGATAACAGAAGTGATTAGAGTAGAAACCCAAAGGATTCAGAGGCTCAGTTAACACAATTCCTCAAGCCATTGCCTTCAGTTTGAGAAATCACTGGAGTCTCTTGGGTGGCTCCTTAGACGCCAGGAGGCTGGGTCCCATCTCAGAGCTCAGTCAGTGGAACCGGGACCTGAGTCTTTCCCAGGTGATGCTGATGCTGGAGGCTTGCGTGGCGCTGAGATTGACAGTTACGGAGGGAATGGAGGCTGCCTGTTTGAAGCACGCAGTCCA
This sequence comes from Tokudaia tokunoshimensis, assembly GCA_036184795.1. Lineage (NCBI taxonomy): Eukaryota > Metazoa > Chordata > Mammalia > Rodentia > Muridae > Tokudaia > Tokudaia tokunoshimensis. The sequence continues at coordinate 134,904,234 of BTHU01000004.1, read as the reverse complement.
TGGAATGGTGTGCAGGCACACAGGAACGTGCTAAAAGCTGGCTTGGAGACGGGCAGAGCCTAAGGGCTCACTGACCAGCCAGTGCAGCCAAAACCAGTGAGCACCAGGTTCTGTGTCTCCAAAATAAGATGTGGAACAGTGCCTGAAGTCCATGTGTGGGCTCACACTCATGCACACAGGTGAGCGCACCCAGACCCACATACCAACAGGAGGTATTTATGGTCCTTTATGGTTTCTACCCCTAACTAAAGGGAGGGGTGTGTGTGTGTGTGAGTGAGAAGTGATGGGCAGAGGTTGTGGTCTACATCAACTATGGCATCAACAGCAAAGTTTGAGAACAAAGGATATTTAATCGATGCATATGAGTGCAAAGATATATACTTTAAATGTGAAGAGCTTATTTTTTTCAGACAGAGCCTCACAGTGTAACTCTGCATGGCTGGAACTCCCTATGTATGCCAGGCTGGCCTCAACATCACAGACACTTGCTTGTCTCTGCTTCCTAGGTGCTGGGATTAAAGACATTAGTCAACCATGGCTAGCCAAAGGTGATTTTTTTTTTTTGGCCAATTATTCCTCAGTAGGACTTAAGATTGTTATAGGGAAGGGCTTCAGAAGGCAGGAGGTGGCTGGAACTTACTGGCCTGAGTTAGACATTTATTGATGGGAGTTAGTTATGACAGAGCACAGGTATGTCATAGATACTTTTCTTTTTGCAGAGGATGGAACCCAGAGCCCTATCCATGCTAGATAATCACTCTCTCTCCAGACTATGTCCTTAGCCTTGTCATGGGACTGTGGCATGCATGGGCAGCCAGAGAAAGTCCACCTTTCAGGGTAATGCCAATGGGTCCAATAACTGTGAACAGTGTGGGAAAGGGGTCTTGAATGAGCACCTTTGACCTACCAGTTACCTTCATTTTCTCACCTTGACCCTTGGACTTTGATTTCAAGTCCCTGAAAACAGGGGGGGGGGCGCGAATCAATTTTTTCTACAGATGTCCACCCTGTCCCCTGTTCTTCTCAGTCAAGGGCAGAGAGGAGAGTCGAGCTCCAGCTGGAGCTCCAAGAACATATGGGCCTTGGAAATCATAATAAGAGGGAGCCATCTTCTTCATTAATTGATTAATGTAATTAAAGAAAGATAAGTATGTCGATACCAAGCACATTAGAGTTAATTTGTACAGGCAATTAGCTGTGCTCCTTCCTTCATGCTTACTGCTTCAGAGGCTCTGGCACACAGACACTCGGGGGGTCAATCTGGCCCCCGGGGACCTTATTCTAGAACCCTAAGAAGAGCACTAGTCTCCCCAGGGAGGGACTAGAGCAAAGCCCTATGACCTTGGGAGAAGTCCCTTAACTCACATGCTTCTCTGTTTCTTCCAAGTCCAATGGAGGTAATGACTTTGATCTCTGTCAGAGAGGAGAGCACACAGGGAGGAGGTGTGTGTGAGCCAGGATCCGTGTGTCCCCTCTATCTTGTGTCCTTCTGGGGACATCTTTTTCAGGCCTGGGCACACCTTGCTCTGGGCAAGATGTGTGCTTGAGATGTTCTAGTAGGTTCTAAAGACGTCATGGGTCTTGCTCTTACCTCATTTTCGTCTATCCCAACCTGTTCTCTACCCTCACTTGGTCTCTTGGGGTTGTCTCCAAGCATGTCGGTCTGTCTGTCTTCCACATGTACATTGCTTCTGGATAGAGGTGCATCTAGGGAAGCTGATCTTGCAATCCAGGGATCCAGGTGCTTGTGTGAAATCTTCTTCAAGGTTTAGTCGCTCTAAAGTCGACCTCTTCATTTCTCCTGTCTCAACGCCAACCTTTTCGAAGGTTCCCGACTTTTGTCTTCCTGTCTTAGCAAATCCATCAGGTTCCTCTCTCAGCTCCCCTCCCATGGTGCCCTGAAGAAATCCCCCATCACGTGACCTCTACTGTGCTCTGTCTATCCATCCCTCCATCTGTCTTCGAGGTCTTCTTCCTCCTGGCATCTGTCCACTGCATTCTGAAGATCACCACCCCAGGCCACGCCCATTTCCCCGCCCCTTTCTCCTCTACACTGCGCATTCTCCTTGCTTGGGCATCCTCTCCTCTGTTTCTCAAACCACAGGCTCTCATTTTAGTTGACGAACACACAACTGTCTTCTCCACCCCTCTACAGAGATGCCCAATTCCCCCCATTAACACTCCCCACCTCTCCGCAGCATCCTCCCAGTCCTCTCTCACAGTTTCGTGCCAGGATATGGCACCGCCATCCTTCTCAGACAATAGCTGGGCATCACTCCTATGGCAGGCCCTCCCCCTCATCTGCTGCACCTGAGCACTATAACTTGCTACAGCCTTACCGAGGTACGATTGACAAGAATTTAAAGATTTAAGCATCGGAAATGTCTGGGAGACCTCACCACACTGAAGATCATGGACATTTCATCAGTTCCCAACGTTTCCTTATGACTTTGTGTAAGGATTCCCGACCTACCTGCCTCTCCATTCAGTCCTCAGGCAGTCACGGACTCACTTCCTGTCACGGAAGAGGAGTAGTTTGAGGGCACATGAGATGACTCAGTGGGTTAAAGGACTTGCTGCCAAACTTGCTGACTCAAGTTCGATCCCCGGGACCCACCTAGTGAAAGGAAAGAACTGACTCCTGAAAATAGTCCACCAACCTCCAAGTGCCCCTCCCTTTGCTAAAGAAATGTAAAAATAAAAATGAGAAAGAGTAGTTTTCTTTTTTATATAATCTTATATAGATGGACGTTATACACTATGTGTTTTTTCCCTGTGGCCTATCTCAATCATAATTACTTTGATCCTCACCTATTTTATTTGACTGTCTCAGGATTTCCGAGTGCTTTTACATTGTTGAATATTATTCCACTGTATGGATATACCACAATATATTTACCTATTCAGCTGCTGATGGACATTTGATGTTATGGAAATTATTATACAAGTCTTTGTGTGAACATATAATTTGGTTTTCCCAGGAGCGGGATGTCTGGATCATTTGTTGGTAAATGTTAAACATTTAAAAACCCTCGAAGCTGAGCGTGGTAGGGAAAGCCTTTAATCCCTGTACCCAGAGGCAGAGGCAGGCAGATCTGTGAGTTGGAGGAAGCTGGTCTACATAGAGAGTTCCAGGCTAGCCAGAGTTTCAACAACAAAAACAAAATAAACTTTCTAATTTTTTTTCTGCTTGGTTGTGCCATATTACACTCTCACCACCACCATGGGCAAGTTCAAGGCACTGACTGTCCTTGGCAATATTTTATGTGCAGTCCACATGTTTTGGTCATGCTGGGAGGACCATGATGACTTCTGATTATGTTTTTGTTGTTGTTGTTGTTTCCCCTTCAAGACTGGGTTTATCTGTGTAACTGCCCTGGCTGTTCTGGAACTCGATTTGTGGACTTTGAACTTACAGAGATCTGCTTGCCTCTGTCTCCTGGTGCTGGGATTAAAGACACGTGCCACCATGACTGACCTGATTATGGGTTTGATCTGTATTCTGAGGTAATGGTGGGGTAACTTCTCTAGTGTTTATTTGGCAAGCATTTGTTCACAATTTACTTATTTAAAAAATTTAAACTCTCTGCTTAGGACAAAGTCTGGATTGGTTTTCTGTCTGTATCACGTATGTCATTTGAAAGCATTTCCCCTGGCCTATGGTTTGATATTTTTGTTCTCCTTAAAGTGTCTTTCAAAAAAGTAAACATTGTAAATGTTAATGAGATCCAACTCATCAATTGTTTTTCTTATCGACACTAATTTTTTTTTAAATGAAAGGTTATTTGTTATTTGCTACTTATTAGTCAGTGTCTGAGAGTGCATGTATGCAGTAGCTATATCGCATGTGTGGAGTCAGAGGCTAGCCTGTGGGAGCTGGCTCTTTGCTCCCACCATGTGAATTCCAGAGGTCAGACTCAGGTCACCAGGCTTGGTGACAAGCACCCTTACCTGTCCTTGCCCTCTTACTGGCCCTGTGAGTCATTCCCCTGTGACTGTATCTGACCCAGTTAAAAAGACTTTCTCCAATAGCTGTGGGAGAACTATATAACTACAGTTTTGATGTTTTTATGGTGTTAGGTTTTTTCATTTCTGCCTCTCTTTTGATAATATAGTGGAGTAAAGCCCACAGACTCCATAGTTTGTCCACCTAAAGTGGACAGCTTGGGCCAAGGGTAGGGTACTGCCTAATGCATGCCTTGGGTTTGACCCCAGTTGTGCCTAAAAATATAAAATTCCATTTTTAAAATGTAGTCACAGTTTCACACCCAGATAATCTTCGCCAGTGCCCACTTCTATTTTTTCCACTTTCTTACTAGAATTCTTTGAAGTAGGAGGTTTTTGTTTTTAAATTTTGATGAGCCTCATTCTTTGATCAGGTTTGAGTTAATGTCTGATCATGGTGCAAGATATAGATTAAGGTTTTAGAAAATATTAAAATTCGTTTTCGCCACAGAACTTGGTACTTTTTCTGAAAATCAATGGACACACACACACACACATATACTTATTTTTTTAAAAAATCCTTTTAACTTTGTGTCTGTAGTGTGTGTGTGTGTGAGCATGTGATGAGTGTGTGTGTATATGTGTGTGTTGTAGGTATGTATGTGGTGTGTATATGTGTGTGTGTGGTGCGTGTGTATGTGGTATGTGTATGTATGTGTGTGTATGTGGTGTGTGTGTGTATGTATGTATGTATGTGGGGTGTGTGTGTGTGTGTGTGCATGAGCATGCAGGATTGCATGCATGTTTATGGTGTGTACATACATGTGCACAGAGGCCAAGAGGAAGATATCACTCATTTTACTGCCCTGAGACAGGGTCTCTCACTGAACCAGGAGTTCATTATTCTGGCAGGTTGGCAGCCAGTGAGTTCCCAGAACCTACCCAAAGCTGGGGTGACAGATATATATATGTATATATATGATACATACAACCATTCTTGGCTTTTATGAGGGTGCTGGGGATTTGAACACTGATCCTCATGCTTGCACAGCAAGAACTCTTACCCACTGAGATATCTCTTCAGAATTTAACAAACAAACAAACAAACAAACCAACAAACAGACAAAACCAAACATCTTACTCTATAGCCCAGACTGTCCCCGGCTCTGTCTCCCCCTCAGTCTCCTGAGCGAGTATGGGGTTTTCTCTCTCCCTGCAGTCACCTCCTTAGTCTGGGCCACCACCAGCCTTTGGGTGAATGCAGTAGCCTTCTCCACGACTCCCTTCTCTTTCGCTCCTCCAATTTGTCCTCCATTCCGTAACCAGAAGGGTCTTTCCCAAGTAACTTCTGTGTTTGACACTCATCACTAGCTTCTCACAACCCTTGAAATGTGGTTGTGTGTGTGTGTTCAAGACAGGGTTTCTCTGTGTAGCCTTGGCTATCATAGAACTCACTCTGTAGAATAGGCTGACCTCAAATTCAGAGATCCACCTGCCTCTGTCTCCTGAGTACTGGGATAAAAGGTGCACTCCATCACCACCTGGCAAAATAAAACTTTTACCACGGCTGTTTTTAGAGCTGTTCCTTGACTTCTCTGACATCACCCTTTCTTTGCTCCCTGGCCATTGCTGAGTTCCAGGAATGTATTCTGCTCTCTGCTGGTCCTCACCTCAGGCCCTTTGCACATGCTGTCCCCTCTCCCTGTCCCCTCTCCCTGGAAAGTGCTCTTTCCCACTTGTCTATCCTCACCTGTCTAAGAGACACTTGTATATGCTCCAACGTTGCTTTTCCAAACATGACTCTTCTCACTCCATCATCTAAACCCAGTCTTTATCGACTGCTTTCTTAATCCATTAACTCCCAGCATCCACATTACTCAGTAATATACTATTGCTATGTAACAATAGCAGGACAGAATCTCAGTGACAGTCAGAAATAAAATACTTATTTTATCTATAAGTTGGTGGATCAGCTATTGTATACTTATCATCTCTGCTCTTCTGGTCTCCTGGGTTTATCAGGTCTCAAGGCTCATGGTTGTGGCTCAAATGTAAAGGGACAGGTTCACTATGCAAGCACAATTCAGGAGGACTGCTCACATCTCATTGGTGAAAGCAACGCTCACGTTTGCCAATGTCTGTCCGTCCATCCGTGTGTGTGTGTGTGTGTGTGTGTGTGTGCGCGCGCGCATATGCGCGCGCGTGCACATGGATGTCAATATTCTGTGGCAAAGGCTTGATACAGAAAGAAGTAGAGACGACAGCCATCTGTTCAATTGTGGTCACACTGAACAATTATTATCAGTATATTTTTTCCACTTGCCTCTTTGCTACGGCTTTTCTCCCCTTTCACCTTCTAACTCTTCAGGGCCTACTGCTGTGCTTGGCTCATTTTAGGTGATTGATATTTCAGAGGTTGATTGAATGGAATATGGTTATTCTATTTCTATTTAACCTCTATTCCTTCTCCACGAAGTGGGGATCATAGAGTTCAGATTTCTAGATTGTTGGGGTGCGAGGACTTCACCAAGTTTGATGTTAGAGTCTGGAAGGCTAATAGGGTTTGGTAGCTCAAGGTTTAGTTTAGACTGAGCCTCGCACCTGCCTCGGCACATCCTCCAACTCATTCCTCAGGTCAGTGAGTTGTACCCAGGCTCCAGAAGGACAATGTGGTGTAGACAGTTCGAAGGGCCTGGTCCCCAGAAAAATACCCACCAACCTGAGTTGCTGGAGAGTCAATGCTTTCATAGAAACTTATTATGTGGAGGAAAAGAAAAACTATGTAACAAAGCTTTGTAACAAAGCCACGTGAGAATCAAATAGCATCGTCTTGCCTGAGCAGCTGCCACTAAGGTGTAGGACACGCCCCATCATCCTGGCAAAGGTGAGGCAACACTGTTGAACACGAAGCCCAAGGCTTCCTATGGAGAGAAGAGCCACTATGTCGAGCCAAACTTACCTCTCAGCTATCTCCACATGTCTTTTATTTATTACTTCTTCTTGAGATGGTGAGTTCTACATAGCTTAGGTTAGCCTCAAACTCCTGGCCATCCTACCTTAGCCTCCTGGATGCCGGGATTACAGGTGTGGGTCACTTCAAATGTTCTATTACAAATCCCCATTTGTTCATTTTAACGGTTACATAATAATTGTGCAACTGCTTATGAGGGATAATATCATATTTAATTTTTTGAAGATTTGTTTATTTATTTTAGGTATATGAGTACACTGTATCTGTACAGATGGTTGTGAGCCATCATGTAGTTGCTGGGATTTGAACTCAGGACCTCTGCTCGCTCCTGCCCTGCTCGCTCAGGTCCTGCTTGCTCTGGCCCCACACACTCCAGCCCAAAGATTTATTTATTATTATATGTAAGTACACTGTAGCTGTCTTTAGATATACCAAAAGAGGGTGTCAGATCTCATTACAGATGGTTGTGAGCCACCATGTGGTTGCTGGGATTTGAACTCGGGACCGTCAGAAGAACAGTTGGTACTCTTACCCGCTGAGCCATCTCACCAGCCCCATATTTAAAATTTTTAGGTGTGAATTTGGGTGTATATGTGTGCATGTGTGTGCAGAAGCATGTGCGTGCCGATGTATGTACATGTGTGTGTTTGTGCAGAAGTAAGAGGTCAACATTGTACGTCTTCTTTGGTTGCTCTTCGGTTTATTTTTGAGACAGGGTCTCTCTCTGAGCCCGGAGCTCACTGGTCTAGCTAGATGGGTTGGCCAAGGAGCTCCTAGGATCCTCCTGCCTCTGCCTTCCTAGGGCTGGGATTATAGTTGCATGCATTCATGCCTGGCTTATTAGGTGGGTTCTGGGGATCTGATCTCAGGTTCCCATGCTTGCCCAGAACACTTTACTATGGAGTTGTCTTCTTATCGCCTCAGGTCTTAGTTCCCTTAAGTGACCTTTGTGTTTCTTTCTCGGGGCCTGGAGGTGGGGGACTATCTCTACCTGTCTGTCCTAGGTTGAGAGGTGACCATGACAGTGAAGATGACCACAGGGGAAATGGAGCAGGATCCGATTACATAGAAGAGGTCTTCTGAGTCCATCAGAATGATGGGAGATTGGATTGCATGATGCTTGGAAAGTTCTTAGCATACTGCTTGTGTTGGGGGAAAGTGCTGATGGTGGACTGTTGTTATTGTTGTCATTAGTACTGGTTATTATTACAGTATCCATCACTTTGTAATTATCATCATCGTCATCTTCACTAGGCATGGCCAGGTGAGGCAGAGGTGGCTAGCTGGCCCCTGAAACTTCATACCTTTTCTTTCATAGTATAGGTACAGCTGCCCAGACAGGAACTACATTTCCCATACTCCCATGCACGTGTGTGGGACCACATGACGAATTCTCATTAGTGGACTGTGAACAGAAACATAGGCATAGGAGACTATGAGTTGAGTCCACCTTCTCTCCTCTTCCACCCTCTACAGAGAATCAGAGGACTTTTGAGGCCCCCAAAGGGAGTCTAGTCATTCTGACTTCCATTGCCACAGTTCAATTTTGCTTATTCTTAAATATCATGTAAAAGGAATCATGTAAACACGACTTTTTCCACATTCACACTTTTTATTTTTGCAACTTTATATTTATTCTTTGTTTTGCTATTGTGTAGTATTTGGCTATATCACAATCTGTTCCTTCCATGTTCCTATTGCTGGGGGTTTGTACTGTCTCCAGTGTTTGACTATTATAAATAAAGCCACAAAGAGTATCTGTGTACAAGTGTTTTTGCTTTCAAAGTGTGGGCTTGTTTCTTTTTGATAAACCCCTTGTGGATTTTCTAGACACTGGTAAATATAATTGAGCTGGCTGTACTGCTCTGTGCTCTCTGGTTGTGTGTGGGTATCAGTCTCTCTTACCCTTGTCAGGATTTAGTGCTGTAGGTTTTCTTTAAAAATTATATTTATTCTCTGTCTGTGCCTGTCTGTTTCTGTCTGTCTGTCTGTCTGTCTGTCTCTCTCTCAGTGTCTGTCTGTCTGTCTGTCTGTCTGTCTCTCTCTCTCTCTGTGTATGTGTGTGATGTGTGTAGAGGGGGAGTTGAAAACTTTGTGGAGTCAGTTCTCTCACTCCCTCTTTCCATGGGTCCTAGGGACTGGACTCAGCTCATCGCTTAGCAGGCACTTAGCAGTAAGTGCCTTTACCCAGTGATGGCTGGGGAAGTAGACTGTTGCTGTTGGGATGCCGTTCCCATCCATGGTAGTTGGTTATAGCAGCTCAAAGTGACAGCTGCTCAGAGACTTCTCCATGTTTACATGCTTCGAGGTATCCACACAAAAGTCTGGAGCAGATTCTTGGATACATTGTGGGACTTTGCATCATCTCTCACTTACTGTTTGGGGAAAGTGGCATGTTGTACTCACTGGGTGAGCCCTTTTCCAGGCACCGTCCCTGTTATTTTGGGTCAGAGGCCTTCCTGGGGTGCTATGCAGACATAGAGCAGGAGAGACAGCTCTCTCTGGGGGAAGTGAGGAAAGGTCATACTGTGGGAATCATTTTGGTCCTGGCCTTTGAAGAATGAGCAAGGGGGTATAAAACAAGGGGAGTATATTAGTCAGAATTCTCTAGAGTCACAGAATGTATGGGTAGTCTCTATATAGTTAGGGAGTTTGTCGATGACTTACAGCTTGTAGTCCAACTCCCCAACAATGGTCAGCAGCAGCTGTGGATGGAAATCCAAGGATCTAGCAGTTGTTCAGTCCCACGAGGAAAGCAGGGAAGGAAGAGTGAGAGAGTCTTCCTTCTTCCAATGTCCTTATATAGGTCTCCACCAGAGGATGTGACCCAGATTAAAGGCTGTAGGTCTCCAGCAGAGTGTGTGGCCCAGATTAAAGGTGTGTGCCACCGCACCTTTAATCCCAGATGACCTTGAACTCAGAGATCTCCTTGTCTTAGTCTTCTGAAATTCATAGTCACTATGCTTCAAGATCTCCATGCCAAGATTCAGGTCAGAAACTTGTATCTCTGAGCCTCCAGATTAGGATCATAGGTGAGCCTTTGAATTCTTGATTAGTTCATTCCAGATATAGTCAAATTGACAACCAGGAATAGCCACTACAGGTACGCAGAGTGTTTTGAACACAGGACAGTGGGTGTAAGGGCTGTGAGGTGGGAGAACGCTGTGCCTTTGGGAGAAGGGAGAAATCTAGTATGCCCAGAGAGGAGCATCCTTGCTGTGGTGCTGAGTAAGTGAGGGATGAACTCAGGTCAAATATGCAAGGCCTTGAGTATAGTACCAGCTTTGATTCCTGAGCAAGGCGGAACAACAGAGGGTTTAAAACATCACAGTCTGGAGAGGTGGCTCAGCAGGTAGAGGTGCCTGCCACCAAGCCTGATGACCTGAGTTTGATTCTTGGCACTCACATGGGGGAAGGAGAGGACCAACTCCTACAGGTTGTCTTCTGTGTGCTATTTCATGTTGTGCCCACATACATACAACGTAATAAAAAAAATTAAACAGCTGGTGATATGTACACATATATACGCATAGGCCCTATCAACCAAAAGGTAAATGGTGTAAATAATGACTAACAAACCTCTCTCCTTCTTTGATCCTGGCCACCAGGACCTTGTCCCTGCTTCAGAAGCACAGATCTGCCACTCTGTGTACATAAATAGAGATGCGTATGTGTGTATAACCTCACCCCCTACACACAGACACTCTAATCACAATGTTCAGCACTTTGCTTTTCTTCACGTAACAATATATCTTGGAGATTGTTTCATATCCGTACATAAAGAGCTGCCTCATTCTTTTTTAACAGCCATAAAGATTTCCATCCTAAGGATGTGTGGCAATTAGTCTGAGTAGTCCCCTGTTGATGGACACTCAGGCTGTCTCCAATCTTCTGTTATTATAAACCGCGCTGCAGTGAATAGCCCTGGAATCCAACTTTGCATGCATATATGCGAGTCTGTCTGTGGAAACCGTTCCAGAGCAGTGGGATTTATGGGTCAGTGGGCACGTGAGTCAAAACTTTTGATGGAGCGTGCTGAGTTGCCATCTATGCAAACGACCGTTTTACACTCCCTGTAACCTTCAGAGCGCTGGCTTTCTCGTACCCTGGCGGGCACGGTATGCTGGGTCAAACACTTTGAGTTTGGTCAATCCTACAGGTTTGAATGGAGGATTCCTTTTGACTACGAAGGCAGTTGAGCATCCTTTCGTCAACCCTCGTATTTAAGTTTCCAATTCTGGCATCCGCTTGTTCACAGCCTCCTCTCATTTACAAAAGTTGGGTTGATGGCCTTTCTTCTTTCTGAGCTGTTAGTGTACCAATACCCATGCCTATACTTCTGCCTGCTGGCAGATCTCCTGTCCATGGCCCATTCTGCAGGTATCCATCCCGGCATTCACAGCCTGTGTGTACAGTGTTGGCAGTGGCCTCATTGACTAGGAAGTGGCAGAGGTTAGGACAATGGGGATCTGGTTAGTTCTTCACAGAGGCGTGGCAAATGGGAGGAATCCATTTGTCATTTGGCGGTGGAGCCAACCCTCCCAGAAGCCTCTAAGTGAGGCAGGCCTCCTGACTGTCGCCCTAGCCGCTCTCTGGTTCAATACCACCCTCTCTCCCCACACCCCAGTGATCCTCTCTGCTTAGTTTCCTCTTCCCTAATATTAGCACAGGCACGGCCCTGCCCCCCTGTCACAGGCAGTGATTATATAGCAAATTAACCACAAGCTGTCCCGTCCTCGTCCGGTGGCAGTTGGGGAGATACTTCTCTGAGTAATGACTTGGGGAGTCGATGCTTTCATCTGTAATTTGCATTTGCAATAAATGCAGAAATAAAAACCGATCCATATGAAAAAGGAACCAAGTCAAAGGAGCTGGGATGGGAGGAAGAAATCATGAATTTTGTGGACTGTATCTTGCAGTCTGGCTTCAATTTCCTCTTGAGTAATGGAGCCTTTGCCTACATTTGATTGATGCCTGTGTTTGGCTAAAGGACAGAAGCAGACAGGAGAGTCAGAATGTAGGGATTGAAATCTTGAATCCTCAAAATGTGTCTTGGAGAATGGGACGGTCATTCCCTGCACTCAGTTTTCTCATCTTTAAAATGGGGGTAAAGTATCTATCTCGGAGGCTGCAAGGATGCTCAGCAGGTAAAGGCACTTGCCACCAAGCCTGATGACCTGAATTCAGTCACTGGGCCATGAATGGTGGAAGGGAAAACCTATTCTAGCAAGTGATCCTCTGACCTCCATGCATGCACTGTGTGATGTGTGCACTGGGGTGAGTGTGTGAACACACATACACATAATTCATAAATGTAACAAAGGTATTTGTCTCCAGTCAGTGGTAGAGAACTTGGATTCTGGGGAGCAGCATATCCATGGTGAATGTTCCTCTTTGCCTCTGTTGACTTCTCTTCTTTCCTCCCACATCCTCTCTCTCCTGTCCCCTCCTCCCACGCATACCTTTAACGACAACTTAACTTTGAAGAACACGTGATTCATATGTAGTTGTAAGAAAAGCAGAGAGATCTTGTGTGTCTTTTTCTGAACTTCCCAGAGGTTGCTGTTTTAAAACTTAGTGTTGTTGTTGTGTATACAGCCTGCGAATTTCATCTTCACTCCCACAGTGTTGCCTGCGCTTGGATGTGTGCATTTAGCTATATGTGATTTAATATCATGTGTGGCGTTGTGCGTTCACCACCAGTCAACAGTCACACAATAGGTGCCTTCATGGTGTCCTTTACAGATTCATCTATCTTCGTCCTGCGTTCCAGTCTCCCTACCCCCGCTCTGATCCCTGGCAATCACCCATCTGTTCTTTTGTTTGTTTGTTTTCCTTTTATGAGACAAGGTTTCTTTGTGTAGTCCTGATTGTTCTGGAACTCACTCTGTCAAGTGAGGCTGTCCTCAGATTCACAGAGATCTGCCTGCTTCTGCCTCTCGAGTGCTGGGATTAAAGGTGTGTGCCACCACTGCCTGGCTCATTTACTTTTAAATTTTTTATTTTCTCAAATGGAGCCATATAATTGCAACTTTGTAAGATCTTTTCCTTTCAAATGTTCTTGTCCGTGTGTGTGCGTGTGTGTACGTATGTTTTGCCTGCATGTATGTTTGTGTACCACTTGCATGCTCAGTACCTACAGAGGTCAGAAGAAGGCATCAGTTCCGCGGGAACTGGAGTTACAGAGCATTGTGAACTGTCACGTAAGTGCTGGGAACTGAACCTGGGGACCTCAGTGCTCTTAACCGCTGAGCCATCCCTCCAATCCCAGGATTGGCTTGCTTTATTCAACATAATTCCTTGAAGGTTCATGGAAAGTGGACACATTAATAATTCAGTCCTCTTTACTGCTAAATTCTATTCTATGCATGGAATTACCAGAATTGGTTTAATCATTCATCTATCAGAGGGTGTCTAGGTTGTATCCAGTTTGTAGCTTTTACTAATGAAACATCCTCACAGTCTTTGCAAAGTTTTCTTCTTGTCAGAACACTTATTTTCCTTTCTATGGGATAAATACTCAAGAGCGCAGTTGCTGGGTCATAAGATACTGTATGTTTACTTATAAAGCAACAGCATACCACTGCACTGCTTTTAGAAGTACACTTTGTATCTCCACTGGAATGTACCAGTGACCCAAGTTTTGCCAGCTTTTTGTATTGGCATTTTAAACATTTTGGTCATTCCTTTGAAATTTGTTTTTTATGTGTGTGTGTCTATGATGTGTATGTGTGCATGTGTGTACCACAGTGTGTGTATGGAGGTCATAGAATAAGGATGTACAGTTGGTTCTCTTCTTCCAAAGTCTTGTGGATTCTTTAGCTTCTGAGCCATCCTGCCGACACCCAATTTAATTATTTTGAATTCTTATTTGTTTCAAGCTAGGGTTTCTTTGTGTAGCTCAGCTGGTTTTGAACTCACCATCCTCTTGCCTCAGACTCCCAGGGCTATCTTTTCCTTCTGGGTAGTGATAGTTACCGTCTTTTCACGTCTGTTTTGTAGATCGTTTCTTCAGGTCTTTTGCTGATTTTCTAGTTGGGTCGTTTGCCTTTTCACTGTTAAGGATTTATTTATTTATTTATTTATTTATTTATTTATTTATTTATTTATTTTGTGTGTGCTTTCTTCCCTCCTCTCTTTTTTTTTGTCTAAAATAACAGTTTTATTGGGACATAATTTACACGCTATAAAGCTCATGCTTTACAAGTGTACAACCGAGTGACTTTTAGTGTGTTCACTGAGCTGTGTGTCCATCACCGCGATGTAGCTTCAGAGCCCTTCATCCCTCTGTCATGAAACCCCACACCCTGTGACAGTCACCTCCCACTCGCATCATTCCCTGGCTCCTGGAAGCTATGCATGCTGTCTTTTCTGACTCTGTGAATCTGACTGTCGTGGACATTTTATTATTATTTTTATTATGGGGGGTCGAACTCAGGGCTTGTGTACTCTAAGGATGCACGGCACTGCTACTGAGCAGTGCCTCTGGCCCCCAAACACTTGTCCAAGTGAGACCGTGCTGTACATGATGGTGCTTGCCTTTGGCACTTTGCATGTTCCTGAGCTTCATTCACATTGCAGTGCTGTTCAGAAATTCATCCTTTTCTACATATGAATAGTATTCTACTACGTGGCTATCCCAGACTTTGTTATTTATTCATCAATGGATGGACATTTATGTTGGTTTACTTTTGGACTGATTTTTTAAATATTTTTCTTATATTAATTTTTCTTATAATTAATTAATTAACTATTAATTATTTTACTTTTGGCCTGTTAATTATAATGCTGTCACAGGACTGGAGAGATGGCTCAGTAGGTAAGAGTACTTGTTGCTCTTCCACAGGACTTGAGTTCAGCCCCCAGCATGTACATTAGAAAGTTTTTTTTCCTTTTCTTTTCTTTTCTTTTCTTTTCAACTTTTTAGATTCTTTTTTAAAAAGATTTATTTATTTATTTATTTATTGTATATAAGTACTCTGTAGCTGTATGGATGGTTGTGAGTCGTCATGTGGTTGCTTGAAATTGAATTTAGGACCTCTGCTCGCTCCGGTTAACCCTCTCACTCAGTTCCTGTTCGCTCAGTCCCTGCTTGCTCCAGCCCAAAGATTATTCATTATAATAAATAAGTACACTGTAGCTGTCTTCAGACACACCAGATGAGGGCATCAGATCTCATTACGGATGGTTGTGAGCTACCAT
Organism: Tokudaia tokunoshimensis; assembly: GCA_036184795.1. Classification (NCBI taxonomy): domain Eukaryota; kingdom Metazoa; phylum Chordata; class Mammalia; order Rodentia; family Muridae; genus Tokudaia; species Tokudaia tokunoshimensis. The sequence goes on along the minus strand of BTHU01000004.1, from coordinate 134,889,116 downwards.
GTGGTTGTTGGGATCTGAACTCAGGACCTTCGGAAGAGCAGTCAGTGCTCTTAACCGCTGAGCCATCTCTCCAGCACATCAGGAGGCTTTCAGCAGTCTGAAATTCCAGCTCCAGGGAACCCAACACCTCTTCATGGGCATCTTCACTTATGTGCGCACATCCACTGAAACATAGCTAAAGAAATAATGCTGTTACAAACATAATGTAAATGTAAATATTTTTGGTGTTTTCAACTCATCTGTCTATCATGACTGGATTCTCTCTGTGTGTGTATGTGTGTGTGTGTGTGTTATATGTATATGGTATATGCATACATACATGTACCCACCTGTGCAGGCATGAGGTCCAGAGCAGAATGTCAGATGTCCTAGTCTATCACTGTATATTTTATTTCCTTGAGACAGGATCTCTCAAAGGAGCTGGGGCTAGGCTGGCAGCTGGCAAGCCCAGAGATCCTTCTGTCTCTGCCCCCATAGCACTGGGGTTACAGGCTAGCGCATTGCCATGGCTGGCTTTTCACGTGGATGCTAGGATCCAGCTATTTATGTACCAGAAAGCCGTTCTTTTCCCATTGAGTTGTCTTGAAAAGAAGTTGACCACGATGTAAGTTTTTATTTCTAATTTTGAAATTCAACTCAGTTTATTTAACCTCTATCCTTATGCAGAACCACAGAGTCTCAGTTGTTGAACCTTGAATGGAAGTTGTGAAATTGGGATGTGTCAGACTTCTGTTTTTGTCCTCCTGTGGTGGTGAACCCTGATTGTCAACTTGATGAGATTTAGAATCGCAATGAAAACAAGTCTCTAGGGGTGTCTTTGAGGGATTATCTAGATTCCATTAAAGAGGTGGAAAAGACCCGCCCTAATGTGGGCAGCACCACACCATGGGCTCAGGTCTTAGACTGAGTCACAGGAGAAAGTGAGCTGAGGACCAGCACTTACAGCCCTCTCCTTCCAGACCTTGGTGCAAGTGACCAGCTGTCTCAAGCCCCTGCTGTGAAGGCTTCCCAGACCATGAGGGACTGTATCCCTCTTTGGACTCTGAGACAAAATAAACCTTCAAGTTGCTTTTGTCTGGTGTATTGTCACAGCAACAAGAAACTAACATACCTTCCTTTTCAAGATTATTTTGTTGATATTTCTCCTCCTCTTCCTCCCTCTTCCTCTGCCTTCTTCCTCTTCTTCCTCTTTTTCCTCCCCCTCTTCCCCTTCCTCCTTTTATTCAAACAAAGTGTCATGTATCCCAGGCTGGCTTTGAACTCACTATGTAAAGGATGGCCATGCACTTCTGATCCTCCTGTCTCTATTTTCTGAAGACTGGGATTCCAGGTGTGTACCACTAAGCCCAGTTTGATGTGGATGGAATCCAAGGCTTCCTGCATGCTAGGCAAACCTAGCTACATCCCCAGACAGTTCCATTGTGCTTTACTGCATATTCTTGAATTTATATACACATTTTTCAATCATGTTGTCTATTTATGAACAAAGGAAATGAAAACTTGATAGGGATTGCCCTGGTTTTTACAGATCGCTACCAAGAGTAAAGTCATTGCAACAATACTGTTGTATGAGTGTCTTCTCTCTTGCTTAGATCATCTTCAATGTCTTGTGGTATTTTGTTCTTTTCAGTGGCTTCCACATCTTTTGTTTCATTTAGACCTCAGTATTTTATTCTTTTTTCATATTTTATAAATTGAACTGTTTTCCTAGTTTCATTTTCTGGTTGTTCATTGTAAATATTTAAGCTTGATCTTAGGAGAAAAGCTCTGAGAAAAGTTGGCCACCAACTGCTAAGCTTGATTTGTGGTACTTTTTGGAGAATTTTTGAGTCTTACTCTTGGCTTTTGAGAGAAGACTGTTTTGGTTGCAAATTAAATTGAGCAAACTCTGTTTTGTTTAAACTGTGGGTTGAACCCAGGGCATTGGGAGTGGCAGATGAGTGATCTAGCAGTGAGCTCCAGCTGCAGGCCTTGAGCAAACTCTCCCCGAAAGAAGCAAAATCAGTATTATTTTGGAGCTTGTGTGGTCAATAAAATAGCTCAGAGAGAGTCCAATTAGTTTATTCCTCATAACCAGTGGGATCAAGGAACCCTGTCCTTGTTCTTCTGTCACCCATGGGAGACACAATGCCTTTTAGGTAGGGTCATGTGACAGGAGAGATGGGAACACCTTGGATGATGGTCCTAGAAATACTACATATAATGAGGAATGAGGAGACCGTGGCATTCATCTTAGCACAAAGTCACTGGAAATTTGTTTCATTTCCGTATAATATTTTAAAATTAGGAAATAGTATTTCATGTGAAATATGGATTAGATGCATATCCACACATATATCTACAAGTATAAAGAAGAAAACTTAAATATTTTGCAAGTACACGTGCGTTAGTTTCATTTCTATTGCTGCGATAAAATGCAAAGGCAACTTATAAAAAAAATGTTTATTTGGATTCAAGGTGGGCATTCTGATTCAAGCCTCTGAGTCACAAGCCTCAGAGGACATGACTGCTAACATCAGAAGAATATCATCCCGATCTCAAAAACCAAGGGTCTCAGTTTCTTCACTACCTTGTCAACACTTGCTCCCCTCTTAGTACTGATACTAACCGTTCTAACAGATGTTAAGTGATGCCGCTTTGTGGTTTTTGTTTGAATTTTCCTGATGATTAGCGATGTTGAACACCTATTCATATGTCTGTTAATGATGCAAATCTTAAAATCTGTTAAAAATATTTACTGTATTTTATGCAGGTGAGTGTTTTTCTTGCCTGTATGAGGATCACACGTGTGCTCCATGTTTGAGGAGGTCAGAAGAGGAAATCACATCCCTTGGAACTGGAGTTACAGATATTTGTGAGCCACCATGTGGGAGCTGGGAATCAAATCCAGGTCCTGTGGAAGAGCAGTCAGTGCTCTTCACTGCTGAGCCAAATCTCCAGCCTTCACTGTATATTCTTGATATTGTCATAGAAGATGGTGGTTCCATTCTGATAAACGAGTGCATGGTTGAAAACAGAGAGGAGAGAGCTCAAAGAATATTTGTTAGAAAGCCAAGCTCGGGACTGGGAAAAGGGCTCGGCGAATAAAGTAGGGGCACAACCGTGAAAGCTCAAGTTCAAATCGCAGCACTCACGTCAGAGATGGAGACAGTGGCATGTGTAATCCCAGCGCTGGGGTGGCAGTGGTGGAGATAGGAGGAGCCCAGGGGCTTGCTGGTTAGTCGGCCAAGCTGAAATGAACCCCATGTTCAGGGAGAGGCCCTGTCTTGAAAGGTACAGTGGGAAGCGACAGAAACCCAACGTTGGAGTGGAGGGAGACAGGTCCCTCCACTATGTCACCTAAAATGTCACTTTGAGAACATTGTTTAATTCACTAGTTCTTCTCAATTAGAGCGTTGCATTTTTATTTTTTGAAAAGTATATCATTTATTTTCAAGGTATATTACAATGAAATTTATAGCTGAGGAAGGAAACAATGTAGAGACCCTGGGCTTGCTCCCCAGCCCCAGAAAACAACAGCAACAAAAACAAACCTCCCCTCCCCCCTCTCTCCACGTGGTCATGTCCTGCTCCTGCTTCTCTACTCTCTCCCTGCCCCGCCTTTCTCTGCCTCTACTACCCCCTTAACTCCCTTCCCCATGCCCTGAATAAACTCTGGTCTATACTGAAAAAACAGACAAACAAAAAACCAAAACAATGATAACAACAACAAGAAAACCGAAAAAAAAAAAACCAAACCTACCAGCCGGAGAGATAGCTCAGTGGGTAAAGACATTTGCTTGGAAACCCGATGACCTGGATTCAATCCCTGGAGTCCATGCAATGGAAGGAGAGCCCAGCATCTATAAACGCTGTCCTCTGAAGACTACATGTGCCCCTTGGCATGCACACAACCGCCTTCCCATGCCCAAATAAACAAACTAGTGAGCAAATAAACAATGTAAACCTCCCTCCCTCGAAAAATCTAATATAAAAATTTCCTTAGTATTTGGAAAAAATAAACAGAACAAAACAAGACACAAATCTAAAATTCTCCCAAGGAACTTAATTTTTTTTTTCTCATTAATGACAGTAAGAAAAAAAAAGTCCAAAACAGTTGATTTATTTCCTTTTTCACTTTGACTGTCAGGAAACTCAGACCAAATTAAAGGTCTAACTATAAGGGCCACATAGCAGCCTACAATGCTGCATATATATATATTCATTTCCCTCCTTTTGGTCTTGACATTCTCCCCTAATTTGCATTTCTCTGTTCCTAATTCTTCTCTCTTATTCATTCTTCACCATGCCCTGAGCATCATCACTAAAATCCCTCCTGGGATAAGATGGACACACACACACACACACACACACTCATATAAATATTTAAACATGTATTTTATCATGCTTATTACATTTGACATGGCCTTGCTGTGTCCTTGGGAATCAGGTAGAAAAATGAGGCCCACAGCAGTTTCTTCCCTCACCACCTGCAGATCTGGGGGAATTCCTTTGGAGATTTCATCTACCTTCAGGCCTAGGCCACAGAACCTTCTAGACCTTTGGCCCTTTAAAACCAGAGATGCCATGCTGAACATCAGTCACCAGGAGAATGGACATTAGTTCTCTCTAACTTGTTCTCAGGAAGCCACCGGGGTCCCTTCTGCTGCCCAACAAGCGAAGGTCACTGTGAAGAGACCAAGCAGGCCGGACTAGGAGAGGCACTGTGGCGGCCCACGCAGACACACACTGGGAAGGAACGAGATTGCATCTTCCCCCGGACCAGCGAGATTCTATAAACATAATCAAAATGTAATAGAAACTTTTTGGAAATGCTGTTATGAGGAGAAAGCATCAATCTTGATGGAACTCCGCTCAACAGGCTTTGCGGAGCTAATCAATCATGGTCAGGACTCGGCCTCCCCATCTGTCTGCGCTGGGGACCGAGTAGAGCTTGCTCGCTCCCGGGCTGGGGCTGCGTCCCCTCACCAGGCAATCCATCATGCTGCAGGGGGATGGCGGGAGGGAATAATAGCACGCTAATAAACTAGGGGCTTTTTTCATTCCCAACTAATTTTTAGTAAATGAGCCCAATCCAGACAGAGCAGGAAAAGAGCCTGAGGAGATGGTGAGTCTGAGATGCGCCTCGCTGGCTGGGGACAATGGCTGCCGGCCTGGGATGCTTCTCAAAGATCAGCTGAGGAGGAATGGCCCTGTGGAGGGAAGAACGAGTCTGAATAACTTCCAGGTTTGCAACATGGACTTCCGGTCCTGGCTTTTGGAGTTGATGAGTAGGAATGGCCCAGTTAATACCCGTGTTGAGTGTGAAACTTGGGCGTTAAGGGGAGCACAGCATATGAGGGAAAGCACTAGTTGGGGTCTAAGACGGGCTGAAATGAAAGTTGAGAACAAGAAATGAACCCAGGGGTCAGAAGCCAGGGAGAAGAATGAGGAATAGGATGCAGGATGGCTTTGGGACAGACGCTGTGAATAGTCAAAGGTCGCAAACCCATGTCATCTGGCAGTATCGCCTTGGGGCATACTTTCCAGGACAGGACTAGGAAGAGAGGTATTCTTAGAGACTCCAGTAATTTGGGGAACCCTGGCTGTTTTCACTTCTCTTTCAGTCTCAACATTTTGCTTAAAGGGAAGGAACTTAAAAACTGTTAAAAGAATTCAAGAGGCAGGCTTGTTTCAGAGTAGGCGTCTCTAACTTCAGGATCCCTTCAGGAAATGCATCACAGGCTCAGCCCATGACTTATTCCCACTCAGTGTTATGTCCTAGACAGGGACAGAGGGACAGCTTTGAAAAAAAAAAGTGTATGGATTTGTAATCTATTGCCCCAGAACAAATTATCCCAGAACTAAGAAGTAACTTAGAACAACACAAAATAACAACCATAGTTACAGCTTATAGTTACAACTGTCCGGGGGCTTTATCTCTTTCTTGGCTGGGTGAATCTTGCCTGTGTTGAATTCATCGGTCCTGCTCCAAAAATTTAGAGGTGGTTGTTTAACACCCTTTTCATTAAAAGGGGGAGGCCTGTGTCTCTTCACATATGGCCTGTAGTCATTTCACAGATAGAATATGGGAAAAAATGAAGTTGGGCTGCTTCTAGGAATAGCTGTATTTTTCCTCCTCCTCCTCCTCCTCCTCCTCTTCTTCCTCCTCTTCTTCCTCCTCCTCCTCCCCTCCCTCTCCTCATTCCCCTCTCCCTCCTCCTCCTCCTCTCCCTCTCCTTCTTCCCCTCTCCCTCCTCCTCCTCCTTCCCCTCCTCCTCTTCCTCCTCCTCCTTCTTTTTTAAAAGCCCAGAAACTCATACTTTGGTCTCTTTTGAGCTTGTTTTACTGAGTGAGAGGTTTGATCATGTTGTTGGACTCTTCCAATGGGCATTGTGTCCACACAGAGAGCAGAATTCATAGGCCGCTTGGTTCCCACTGGTGGCACTGTTTTGGGAGTTGGTGGAATTGCTGAAGGTGGCCCTAGGTGGAGGAAATAGTTCACAGGGGGCTGTATCTGCCTTCATCCCTTCCTGTCCTGTCTGCCATGATTCAAGCTGATCCATCTCAACCTTCCTGCCTGGATGGAGAGAAACCTTTGCAATCAAAAGCAAAGGAAGAATTTTCTCCCTTTAACACCCCCCCCCACACTCACACACACACACACACACACACACAGAGAGAGAGAGAGAGAGAGAGAGAGAGAGAGGAGAGATTGAGAGAGAGACTTATTGCACACGGTAGTCTTAACACTTATGAGATCTTAGCACATTGGCTCAAACACTGGGAAGTTCTTAAGGACCAGCTAGTCATTTCTCTATGGTGGAAAATCCCGACAAGAGTAGGGATCTGTAGGCTTCTACAGAAAGAATGTTGCAAAATACCGGTTTTGGTGACCAAATTCTTTTTTTTCCCAACAAAATTGCTTTGTTGGCATACTGTAGAGTCAATATATCGAGCTTCTGCCATTTTTAATGGCTGGATACTATTCCAGGTTTTATGTATTCTAATTGTATCAGCTCATAATGCATGTAACAGAACACCTCAAAACTCAGTGAGCTAAGACAACAACCATTTGTTACCATTCCTGGGGGAACTCTTGTGACAATGTTAACCAGGGGACTGCTCTCAGGAGAAGTGAAGCTAAGAGAGTTTGACAACGGAGCTAAAGGACATAAAGCTTCTGCTTGGCTCTGGGGAGGAATCTTGGAGGGAAAAGTACAGTCTAGCCTTGGTCCCACCCAAGTGTCTTTAGAAACACATCTTGTCTGTTAACCCATCAGTGACCACAAGTACACGGCTCTGCTGAACAATGGCAATTGTGCAGAGAAAGCAAAGCTATTAGTAGCCAGTATTCAAGTAGCTAGATACAGTATACAGAGGATAGTAAATAATTTGCCATTGGGTATTACACACACACACACACACACATCACCCATTAGTGGGAGTGGAAGTACATTCCACCTACAACTAGAAGTTCTGTGAGGGATACCAGGCAAAGAACTTGCATGTAAAAATCTTAGTATGGTGGCATTATAATGGGGACTAATATTCAAGTCTTGTGTTTGCTTAGATTTGCAGGGTTCGGAAATTTCTCTGGTAATTGCAATGGATGGGAAGCTGGTTCTCAGGGCAGATGTGGCTATGCAGCTAAGAAGGAGCCTGAGCTGGGCCAGGTGTAGTGTAGACAAAGGAGATGGGGTATGAAGAGGGATAGTGGCCTTGTTGGTTGAGGGCCTCCTGTAAGTTTTGGCAAACTTGACTTGCAGCTCCACCACAGACTGTACACTGTAATTCTTTGTTTTTGTTAAAATAAAGATTATTTATTTATTTATTTATGTGAGTGTGTGTGTGTGTGTGTGTGTGTGTGTGTGTGTGTGTGCATGTACGCTCAAATATACACAAATCTAAAAGGGAGTATTGCGTCCCCTGGAGCTAGCATTTGCAATTTGCTTTGGAGGTGGCCTTGGCAGGCCTTGCTGAGGGACTGTGGGGTGTCCATGAAGAGAAGGGAACTCACAGAGGGTCTGGGGTCTAGCGTTGGACTGGGTTCTGGCTTGAGCCCTTTGCACACATGCTGATGTCACGTCCATAGGAAAACTTGGAGATTACAAACTACCCATTATGGATCAAGGGAATCAAACTCGAGTCCTCTGGAAAAGCAGCAAGTTCTTGTAACTGCTGAGCCTTCTTGCCAGGCACAAGTGCCCCTTTTATCCATGGGAAAACCCAAGTTACAAGAGGCAAGAGTCTTGCTAGGCATCAACCTCCTCCTAAGAGGTCTCTAGGGACCTCCCATCTTGGGGGAAGAGACAGACTGGAATCTAATCTACTCTTCACATTTGGGACAGGTAGGCAGTAGCTTGAGAGTCACAACTGTGAGAGTCCCTGGTACAGCAACATGGGAAGGAGAGGTGATAGAAGACTGATTTTGATGTTCCAATCCAGCGGTGATTTCCTAGAGCCTCCTTTTCCAGTGCGCTCACTTGAAACTCTCCCTGGTTCTGCCAGTGCTGAGGAGGGGAGGACTGGAATCCTCTAGGGGCCGAGACTGCAGGCTCAGCTAGCCATGCAGGCTGACAGATCAAGTGACTAAAACACATTCATTAGCAGTTTTGGAAACAGTTGCAGAGTTAATTATTCCATTTTCTGACGAAAGAAAGCTAATTTTTGGCATTTACCCTGACAGTGACATGAACTAACATTTTTCGAGTTGACATCCCTCAAGATAAATGATACTGGGAGGCATCTGAGCAAACATTCTAACCCATGGCTTGTTGTGGGACCTGCCTGCTACCGGTACCTTCGCCATAGTACCTGGTTCGGAGAGTTTGTGGGTAAGTGGGAGAACTGAGTAAAGGTCTCTTCTGGAGGAGGAGGAGGAGGAGGAGGAGGAGGAGGAGGAGGAACAGCAGCAGGAGGAGGAGGAGGAGGAGGGGGAGCTGATGACACACAGAAGAGACTTTGTGGTGGAGGGACTGTTTGCTTATCCAGGTTTTGCTCTAATTGAGAGAGCAGAGATGGCATTTATATGGCTGTCCATCCGTCAGGAGGTACTTACCTAGAGGACAGTTCTTTTTTTCCAAGGGCTTGCTTCCTGGAGATCCCTGCCATCAACTTTGCTTTTGTGTACAAGGCCTGCACATCCAACTGCCTGCTGGACATCTTGCAGGCATCTCAAATTTGGTACACCCTAAAGGAACCTAGAGTCCTCTGCCAAGTTTCCTTTCTACAAGTTTTCCTTATTCGTGGATGTGGCATCAGCATGTGTGCAAAGGGCTCAAGCCAGAACCCAGTCCAAAGCTGGAACCCAGACCCTCCGTGAGTTCCCTTCTCTTCACAGACTCCCCACAGTCCCTCAGCAAGGCCTGTCAAGGCCACCTCCAAAGCATCTCCAGAACTTGCCACATGTACATCACCCACGCCTTTGTATTGACCACTGCTACCCTGTTGAAACATCAACATTCTTCCAATCATGCTGTCTTGTGGAAATACAACACGGCCCAGCCGTGAGAATGTTAACATTTTCTTGGTATTGCACTGAACAAGTAAAACAAAATAGGTGACTTTAAGTTGCCTTTGTATGTAGTGTATATGTGTGTGTGCATGTAGCAGTTATACATATGTATATAGTGTGTATGTGTGGGATGTGTGTGTAGTATGTGTGTGTGTGGTGTGTAGGTGTCATGTTTGTGGTGATATATATGTGTGTATTGTGTGTATGTGATATGTGTGTGTAGTTTCTGTATGTGTGTGTAGGTAGTATGTACGTGGTGGTACACATATGTGGGTATGTAGGTGTGTATATGTGTATGTATGTATGTATATATGTATGTACTGTGTGTTTATATATGTGTTTGTACATAGTATGTACTTGGTGGTGTGTATCTGTAGTGTGTATGTGTGTGGTATGTGTGTAGGTGTGTGTGATATGTGTATATACATGTGCAGGTTACATATGTAAGTATATATGTATATTGTGTGTGTCTAAGTGGTATGTGTATGTTTGTGTGTGTATGTATGAGGTGTGTCTACATGATATGTACATATGTATGTATATGGTATGGTGTGTGTGTGTGTGTGTATGTGTACATGTGCAGAGAGAGGCTAGAGGACATTCTCTAGTGTCTGTTCACCCAGGGTGTTGTCAGGCACTGTCCACTCTTTTTGCCCACTCTTTGACCTGGAACTCACTGAGCAGGGTAGGTTGGCTGGCCAGTGGGTCCCAGAGAGCTGCCCGTCTCTGCTCCTCACCACTAGGATTCTAAGTCCACATCGTGATGCCTGGCTTTCATTTCAGCCACAGGTTCTAATGCTTGGGAGGCAGCGCTTTACTGACGGAGGCTTCTCCCCAGCCCTGTATTTTCATATTCTATTTTATTTTACTCATTACATTCAAACTCTTGTTGTAGTAACATAATCAGTATAAAACACTATTGAGACACTTTACATTCTCTTAAAGATGTGTCCGTAGGTGAGGTGTGTGAATGTGTGTTTTAGGCTTTGTGTATGTGTGTGCCTGTGTATGAGTGTATGTGGTGTTTATATAGTGTATAAGTCTTCAAAATCCAGCACACATTTTACACTTACTTCATATTTCAATGGGGTTGCAAAATCTCCATCTCAAATACTTGATTTGTATTTAAGGTTTATAAGCTTGACAGTTGGAATCACATTCCTAAGATATTCTAAACTTACTGAAAGTTCTCAAATAGCTGAATCAAGTAGTATTTGAGTATAAATGTAATTAATTTAAAGAGCAGAAGATGGTTGGTGTCTTGGTTTCGCTAACTTCATTTCTAAGTGTGGCTGGGGTACCTGTGTTTGAAAGTTTTATGTGATCCCTTTGTGCCCCTGTCCACCTTTTCTGCATATGCATTGAGAGAGAGACAGAGAGACAGAGATAGGCAGAGAGAGACATAGAGACAGAGACAGAGACACACAGAGACAGAGAGACAAAGAGACACACAGAGACAGAGAGATACTCAGAGAGAGAAAGACAAGAGACAGACAGAGAGGGGAGCATCTAAATGGGAACATGACATGTCCTACAGTTTTAGGGTAGAAATAGGAACTTCTGGGGCCGAGGATGTAGCTGGTTGGTAGACTGTATGCCTAGCATGCAGCAGACCCTGGGTTTTATCCCCAGTACCTTGCAAAGCAAGTGAGGAGATGCACACCTGTCATCTCAGCACTTAGGAGGCAGAGGCAGGAGAATCAGAATTTCGAGATCATCCTTGGCTCCATAAAAGTAGCTAGCCTGGGCTATATGAAATCTTGTTTCAAAACATGCTCCCCCCCCAAAGAGACAAACAAAAGCAACTAACCAAACAACCAAACAAAATAAAGGAGACATAACTCTTGATTGGAGCTCTGGGTTCTTGCACAACCTGGCTCCTTGCCTTCCTGCCTCTCTTGTCTATCTCGTGCTTCTCTCCCATACTCAGTTTATCCAGTGGCTTTAGACGTGAGTTTGTCTTCCTTCTCCTAACATATCCTCAAATGCTGCAGAATTATGGCTGCAAAGAACGGCATGGGAACAGGTGTTGGGGTGCCTTTCAGGCCAGGTGCTCTGGAGGTCAAAAGAGCCCCTGGGAGTAGGGGAGTAGAGCTGAGGAGGGGAAACCAGACTCAGCTTACCCCTCGGTGGCTTCCTCTCTCTGGAGAACTGAGTTGGGATCAAGTGCTCTGGGTAACATCTCTCTTAACACAGGCAAATTAATTGGAAACAGATGTCAAGCAGTGGGAGTTAACTACAAACATCTCACCAAATGTCAGCCCTTCCCCTGGGCCACAACGGAATCCTCCAGTCTCCTGCTTACCAGAGAATCGGGAACAAGCCTCCTACACATGCTGGTGGCTTAGCTTGACCCCCGAGGGTCTTTTAGCCCCTTGCAAAACCTTAAGCGGAATGACAGCTCCCCAAATCAGACCCTACCCGGGTCATTCATTCCTATCAAGCAAGCTGTTCTCTCAAATGCACCAACTCTCTCTGTTTGAGATTCTTGATTTTTTGTTTTGAGACAGTCTCATTTAACCCAGGTTGGCTTCACATTTACTAGGTAGCTGAGGATGGACCTGAACTTTAATTCTCCTTCCTCTATCTCCTTAGTGCTATGACTACGGTGTGCGCCACCACACCCAGCTTACAAAGATGGAAACCAGCCCTCCTGCATGCCAGGCTCTACTGACTCTACCTCTTAAGTAGCTATCGGAGTCTTGGGTTGTAAGAACAGGTACGTTGCATTTTTTAACTTGAAAGGGTAGAACTTGAGACCCGTGGGAGATGGTTAGTGTCCGAGCAACCGAAGTTAGTGTCAATGACTGTTGTTTTAAAGGGCAAAAGAGATGTCTCTCTCCACACCTTTCTTTGCCTTGGACTCAATTGAAACTCCTACATAGGCTGGAAGGTCTTTGATGCCTTGCCCTCCCTTCTTCCCTCAGCTTCATGCCTTCAGCTCTCCTGGAGTAAGAGACTCTTGTATTCCTCAACTGGATCACTCCAGCACTTTTGTCTGTGGTGTTTCTTTAGTCTCCACATCGGTCTAATAACTCCCATTCTAAGTGTACCCTCCCCTTAGAAGTCCCCTTGACTCCTAGGTCAAGAACTTCCCTTGATCCTTTCTTCTGAGATCCTCTAGCCCCTGTGTGGTTTGTGTATTTCTCTGCCCTTTCCTTTGATGCTCCGTGCTCTTGTAGGTTAGTCAATTTTTGCTTCCCTCTTGGTTGATGCAGTGTGATCCACAGGAGATTTTTACAAGAGTATTTGTGACTTTAAAGTCACCAGAGTCAAGGGACCCTAGCTTTGTCTTTTTAGCTCCTCCATAGTGTCAGATGCCCCTCAACTCTGCGACATGCTGGTCTTCTTTCTTAGCACATGTGGTTCTTTCCTGTCTCATCATCCCTCGTCTCTGCCCAGCTTCAGTGTCTATATTAGCCACCTTTTAGTGTGAGTATGTGTGTGCATAGCACACGTCTGGAGGTCAGAGGATAATTTCACGTGTCATTGGTCCTCAGGCACCACCTACCTTTTGCTTGAGTCAAGGTCTCTCGTTTGCCTGGAAGTTCTCAATGTAGGCCTGGTTAGCTAGCCCAGAGTGTCTAGGGACCCACTTGTCCCCATATCTCATCTGAGCTGTGTCTCCTCTCTGGGACACCCTCCTTTCATTTCTGGCCCAACTAGCTTCTCTTTAGCCTTTGGGTTTTGGGTCAAAGAAGGCCTCTCTGAGACAACCACTGAACACTTCACTTGAGCTGGGGCACTGGCATATCATAAGGATGGGTGGTGAGCTGAAGGATTGGACTGGTAGAATTGTGCGTCTGCCTTGGGGGTTCTTTTCTCAGTCCCAGGGAAGGCAGGCTCCAGCACTGCTGGGTTATTAACTCCCTTCAAGTACACATCCAGCCACTGTGATAAAACAGGCAGCTAAATGTAGCAAGAGCTCATAAAAGCAGGATTTAGTGCCATTTTATGGATGTCAGGGCTGATTTCTACACTGAAGCTGGTATATGTTTAAATTCTATGTCAAAGGGGCTGGCGAGATGGCTGAGTGGGTAAAAGCACTTGTCACACAAGCCTGCAGAACTGAGTTCGAATCCACATGAAGGTAGAAGGAGAGAACCAACTTCACCGAGTTATCCTTTGACCTCTACACACATAGCATGGCACAGCATGTGCAACCGCCCCTCCTGACTTATAAATAAAACATCAAAAAATATCCATACCTGACTCAGTGCCTTTGGAAGGAGGACTGAGGCCTTGGAGGAAGCTTTCCTCTTAGGTCACACCCCAGAGGTAAAGCAGGGTGTGAGGACACCATGCAGGGATCAGATCAAGCTAATCTGGGTCTTCTCAGGAAGTAGTCTGAGCAGGGTTGCAAGGATGGGCTTTGGAAACTTGTTTTCCAGTTCCAGCTGAGTGACCTGATGGTGTCTGTTTGCTGAGGATGTGAACACAGGGTTAAAAACAGGGAAGACTCTGCTCAGGAGGACTGTCAGTCATCCTGAACTCTGGCCTTACTATTTCTTGCCTTGTAAACAGCTTGGGCCCCTTTCATCTCTGACCTTTATTTTCAAAAGCTGCCAGAAATAATAAATGACATACTACAAGATGCTATAACAGTCCCCAAATCTCTGTCTCTTGCTTCCACCTAAGTACAATGTGGGTTAAGCAGCCCTTTGCCCACTTGACTCACAAAAGCCAGGTTCTGTCTTCCACAAGGCCTTCTTGAACCCCTCTGCTAGATCATCTGAGATAACCAAGTCTGAAATTTTTAGTGGGATATTTTAGAGACAGAGGTTTGCAAATTGCACTTATATGCTGGTCGGTCTCCAGTCGGTTTGGTAAGGCAGGTTTTATTGGTACACAGGCACATCTATTTGCCTCCTCTTTATTCAGGGCGGCTTGCACACTAACACGGCAACCTTGAGTTCTTGTGATGAAGCCCACATGGCCTTCAAAGCCTCAGGGATTCACAATTTGTGCCATTACATGCAGATGTTTTCTGAGTGCCTATGATACATTCCAGGTCAGGCCTGGATGTTGTACCCTCTACTTCTACCTACGTCACTGGCCACAACCCAGTTGCTGAGTGAACACAAACCCATTTCTAGGGAAACTGGGGAGTGCAGAGAGCAGGTGGGTTTGGCCACACTGACAATCTCTGCCATATTTACTGCAGGATTATGGGGATGCAGTAAGATAATGTGTGGAAAGCGAGACTTAGACTCTCAGCACTTGTCAACAGTTCATAGTGATGCCCATGTCTCTAAGGGCCACTTAACAGTGGCCAGGATGAGGGACTGTGTGTGAGAAGGTTCTGGAGAAAAAAAAGGAGTCGATTGCTCAGATCTCTTGGTGCTGAGATGTAAGTAAGCCTAAGGCCTTGTTACATTTGATCTGAATTTGATCTGAATTTGGGTCTATTTCGATATGGCTAGCTGGGGCTGGGAGAAGTGGACGCAGACGCTATTCGAGCTCTACCCCTGGTGTGGCGGGGGAGCTACTGTGTACACACCTGCTCACTATACCCTGGCTGGATATTCACAAATGGTCCAGATGCCTGCTCCTCTCCCACCCCAGCCTCGCCCTTAACATAAAAACAGCAAGCGTGGGGAATTATAAAATACTTTCTATTAATTATAGCATATGAAAGATATATAACGTCGAACATATGTTATTAATGATATTTTTACTTCGGAAAGTAAGTATAATAAAATTTATTTAAAGCATCGACTGGAGGTTAATTAGTAGTTAAGCCTGATATTTTAAAGTTAATTCATTAATGTGAAAGTGATTATTCACTAATAATAATGAGACGATTCTCACTTTAGGCCCAAGCTTACGAGTTTCCCCCTTTTGCATTTATTTTGACTACGAATTGAGATCCTGAGTGCATGTGGTATGGAAATCGAACAACAGAACTGATTTTTTTTTCTTAATGATACAAAATTTGCTTTAGTAACAGGAATCTAGAGCTACTTACAATGACAGTTGTTTGCAAGCTTCTTTTCAAGGCCATGGTCTAGAACTAGACTGATAACCACCAGCAACAGTAGCCTGGTGACCATCTTTGGTTGAGAGAGAAAAACATCTACCTGTGAGTGAATCTCGGCGTTGGATCACTCTTCAGCACTGGGCCATCAACAGAAGAGATTTGACTCAGAGAAAGCATTCTCGCTTTTCCCGG
This sequence comes from Tokudaia tokunoshimensis, assembly GCA_036184795.1. NCBI lineage: Eukaryota > Metazoa > Chordata > Mammalia > Rodentia > Muridae > Tokudaia > Tokudaia tokunoshimensis. The sequence continues at coordinate 134,873,448 of BTHU01000004.1, read as the reverse complement.
CAAGCATCACTCTCACTGGGCCTCAGAACTGAGTCTTCATTCCAACTCCTCTCTCTCAGCTCAGATCACACCCTTACTAATGGCCCAGGACAAGTCACAAGTTAGGGGCAGGGAAAGGGTTTTAGTTCCTAGGGCTTCCAGCATCCGTTTGGTGGTGCTTGGTGGCAGTGCCAGGGCGGTGGAGAAGCATCAAAATCGAGCTTTGTCAGTACCAGGCTAGCAAGATGGTTCATCAGGTCAAGGTGCTTGTCACCAAGAGGACCTGGGTGTGACCCTTGAGACTCACAGGCTGGAAGGAGAGAACTGACTACTGGAAGTTGTCCTCTGATCTCCATACCCCTACCCTGTGTCATGTGTGGGTGCATTTACACACACACACACACACACACACACACACACACACACACACACACACATATATACACAGAGAGACGGACACCTCTGTCTCTCTCTGTCTCTGTCTCTCTGTCTCTGTCTCTCTTCTCTCTGTCTCTGTCTCTCTCTCTCTCTCTCTCTCTCTCTCTCTCTCTCTCTCTCTCTCTCTCTCACACACACACACACACACACACACACACAGTAGAAAAATATTTATTGCCAGTGCCTATTAACAGTGTTGTCCTCTGGGCAAGGTACTTAGTGTCTCTGTTTGCACAGTGGGGGGATGTACCAGGACATCACATTCAGTAGTGGCCCCACAAGGCTTTGTTCCCTCCCTTATGCCTATACTGCAGTGTTTGCTGAACAGCCTTTGGAGATTCTCTCTAGAGACCCCACTCTCTTGGCCCTCCTCAAACTAGGTAGTCGATTTTCTATTTCATGATCTTAGCAGAAAATTCTGTACACCCTTTGATGATGGCACTTGCCACAATGATTACATTACGACACATTGTGTCTTAACAGTTTGTTTAAAAAAATCTATGTGTCTGGGGCTGGAGAGATGACTCAGCAGTTAAGAGCACTGACTGCTCTTCCGAAGGTCCTGAGTTCAAATCCCAGCAACCAAATGGTGGCTCACAACCATCCATAATGAGATCTGATGCCCTCTTCTGGTGTGTCTGAATACAGCTATAGTGTACTTACTTACATATAATAATAAATAAACCTTTAAAAAAATCTAGGTGTCAAGCTGCCTTTGGCCGTGTGTGGGCAACAATCACATTCAACCTGGTATATTTTATGGGGAAATGAATTTTGCCAGGGAGTGAATAGGCTTAAGTGAATAGGCTCTGTCTTTGAGACTGAGAGACACCAACACAGGGATACAGAAGGCGGTAGTTTAGAAACATGGGTAGGTCGTGTCCTGAATCTTTATCCATACTTAGCGCAGCTCCCAGACACTGTTAGAGAAACTTCTTTGTGCAGTGGATGATTGCTGACACAGAGACTCAAAACTGGCCAAAGTGTAGACAGTCAGTGTCAGTGACATGCTCTGTCACAAATGGGATAACACACACACACACACACACACACACACACACACACACACACTAAAGCTCAGAGAACATTCCTGAATATGGGGCAGAAAGACTGTAAGAGCCAGAGGTTAGAGAGTGGTAGCGACACAGTGTCTTCTGAGCATGACAGGGCAAGGGCGGCTGGACTCCTGGACTCACAGCTGCTGTCTCATCTGCGTAACCTACAAGAAGTAAAGCCAGTCTGCATCCCAGCATGGAGTAGAGAGGGGCTCACAGGCCCCTACCCTCAGCTGAGGTGCTACTGAAAGCTGATGGCTGCTACGGGAGGAAGAGACAGTTTTCTTCAGGGGTGTGGTCCCTGGTGTGTTGATCATGCTCCAGCAAATGGTTCCACACCCGCACATGCATGGCCAGCACAAATGGGACTCAGTGGGATTGAGAAAAGAGGAGGGAGATGGAGTTGTCTGGAGGGGTCGGGGATGATGGCAAACTTCAGAGGAGTATGCGTGTGCGTGGCGAGTGTGATCAAAATGCCTTGTGTGCAGGTATGTGGTTCTCAACAAGAATATTACATTAATAAAAATGAGTGGACTGACAGATGTGGATTGGCAGGAGCCCCTCAGCACCTCCTTTCAGAGGTGACTGCTGAGTATTTCTGAGGTTGGGCAGCCCAGTCCTTCTGCCCCTCTGTGGTGGGATCCTTTTGGATTCGGAACCCCTGGTTGTTTTTTGTTTTTGTTTTTTTTATGCTTCTTTTGAACCAGACTAGGAATGATAGTCTCTATCTGAATGCCTGTGATTGCTGACCAGGGAGAGAAATAAGAGAAATAAGCCAGTTCATGAAATTGTACAAACCAGGCAAATCTCCAGGGTCTGGCAACCCCACAGAAACAGAAATTGTGATAGGGACAATTAGACAGAGGACTCATGGGGGGGTACAGCCATGCTCAGGGTCAGCTGGCAGAGAGGCCCCTTCTTTTCCATTACCTCCCCTTTCCTGGCACTGGTTGTATTCTATGTCTTTTGTGGAGCCTAGAGGACAAGTTGAGAAAACCCAGCTTTCTTTTCCCTACATTAGTAGGCTGGTGTCTGGTTCTCCTAAGAATCATGTCATACTTCTCGAATCAGATGACCAGTGACCAGCTTAGCAGACAGAGGGTCCCCCAGCTCTGCTAGGGAGATGGAACCTTACAGGACAGGATTAACCTCTTTCCCTTCACCTTTCTGATGGGAAAAGCCATGTAGTACGGCTGTGTGCAGTAAAGTTATATAGGCAGTGTGCTGTGGAGAACACTGAAGGTGGCGTGGCTACCAAGCGTGGGTGGGAAACTCTGAGTTAATGAGGTTTGTCTACTGTGGACTCCCTCAGAGCTCGGAATAACCTGTGATGACTGATATTCGTGGTGGCAAAGCAGGCTGTATGCATTTCCTTAGTATATTTGATCCAAGAATTCTACTGTAGAGGGCATTTCACAGGACTGTATTCCATGGCCTCAGTTGTGAATGTAGGAACCCAACTGTGGCACCCAGATTCCTTGGAGGCCCACATCTGTGGCTCCCTTAAGCTTACCTTGCAAACATGAGGACAAGGGTTCAATCCCAGTGAGAGCTTGTCATCTCAGTGGCGGGGGAGGTAGACACAAAGTACTCCCTGGGGCTTACTGGCTAGCCAGCCAAGCTTATATGGTGAGTTCCAGGCCAATGAGGGACCCTGTCTCAGAAAACAAGGTGGACTCTGCTTTTTAAATTACAGCTGAGATTACCCGGACCCTTACATGCATGCACGAACACTCCCATAAATGTGTGCATGTGTCCCTGTGCACATGCTTTATGTGAGCATACACACACACACACACACACACACACACACACACCTAGCTTACTAATCAGGCTCCACCATACTGAGCCGTTTTTTAGTTTGCCCCTTTTTGGGACTGCTCACTAAACAAGCTAAGCTTTCACACAACCATTCCCCATCTTCTCAAAAAAGCAGTGTCTTGCCTTCTCAGCTTGTGATGCCACATCCCTGCCTGTGGTGGCTTTAGCTCTGTGTCTTTGCCACCCTGGAATGGCGCTTCCTATAGTTGACTGACTGAGTGAGGGAAAGAAGCAAGAGGCTTCACTGGGATGGGGATGGTTGAGGGGGAGCGGGGAGCAATGACTCCTCTCAGCTTAGCTGTTATCTGTACAGTGTGAAGCTGTGTTGGGATCCCCAGGCGGGATGGGAGCAGAGTCCCCAGGTCTTGTGGTAAGCAGAGGCGCTGAGCAGCAATTTTTGATTTATGTTTGCAGAACGGACAAAATGTTTGGTGTCTCTGCCCCTGTTGAAATACAGCGCAGATCCTGGTGTCTGGACTGAGGACCGCAGCGTCAGGAGTCAGGATGCCGTGGGGATGCTCTGTTTGCACCCAGGACTCCCTGCTCAGTGCTCCTGTCCTTCCCTTCAGGAGAGCCTGCATGGCACTGTCACCAATACACTCCACCATGAAGGGCCTCATGGGGACATGGGGATAGTGGATTCCTGGGCTTGTGACCAACAGCAATGGCAGTGATGGGGGAGGTTTCCCTAGTCTCCAGACTGGAATGGGACAAGTCAGGGCTGGAGGAGGCAGAGATTGGGGGGAGGGGGATTTGGGAAGAAGGAAGAGGAGGGAGGAGGAGGGAAGAGAGGGACCTTGAGAGCAGGGAGAGGGGGTGGGGCAGGTGGGAGGAGAGGGGCAGAGGAGCAGGGGTCCCTGACTGGGAGGCATTCAAGATAAGGGTGACACGTGAGTGACACCTAGTAACTTAAGAGAGAGAAGAAGTTGGCGGCCTGAAAGGGAGGGAGACAGAGAGCAGGGCTTTTCAATATGAGCATTCATGTCGTACTGACAGCAGTCATTTATCACACCCTGAATGGGAGCGCAGGGCCCAGTGCCCCACCAAAGGGTTCTGGTTAAAGTTTTACCTGCCTGTGAAAGGGCTGGGGTCTGGCTAAACAGCAGCTCTCCCCTCTGTGGCTGTGGGGGCGGCCCACAGGAAACCATCTGTTGGAGCAGAGAGACCCTGGCATGACGGGATGACTGGGGGACAGGATGTTTCTGGGTATAGGGATAGCCTCCGGGCATCCAGGCCTGTTGGGGCAGAAGTCTGCCTCCCATGTGGGTTTCTCCAAGCACTGATCTAACCTGCCCCCAAATCAATCTTGTGAGTCTGCTGAGGGCTTACAGTGGGGGCAGGGGTGCATATTTTGCTGTGCACGTGTGTGTGTGTGTGTGTGTGTGTGTGTGTGTGTGTGTGTGTGTGTGTGTGTGTAAGGCAGAAGTCAACCCTGGACATCTTTCTCAATTACTCTACACATTATTTAGAGTCAGTGTCTTCTAACTGAACCTCGAGCTCATTGGTTCAACTAAGTTAGCAGGCCAGCAAACTCCAAGAAACTGCCAATCTTGGTCTTGCCATCTCTGGAATTACAGGTCCATACATACTTCCTGACTTTCTGTGTGGCTCCTAGGGATCTGAACTCAGGTCCTTGGGCTTCTATGACAAGCGCTTTACTGAATGAGCTCCCCACCCCCTACCCCCAGCCCCTAAGCTCAATTAGAACTGTTCTGTAGTACTTCTCATGTGCCAGGCACCGTTTCTTCCTCCTGTCTGGTCCCCCAGCTTGTCTTAATTGCTTTGGGGAGCCTGCATGTGTGCCTGCATGGATATTAAGGAATAGAGTCCCTCTCGCTTTTTCATGTCATTAATTGGTGATCTTCAGGCTCTGAAATAGCATTTTCTCTGTCCCATCTCTTATTTCATTATCCTCAGTTCAATACACACCAGTGCAGCACAGGCAGTCTGCTCAGATAGATTAGGAATTATTTAAATGAGATGAGGATGTATGGATAGTTAAAAACGCAGTCTTCTATTCTGCCCTAATTATGCATCAAATTACATTACAATTATTCCCAAATATAAACTCGCTGAGAATCTCGGAAGGGGAAGCTCAGAATGTTGGGAGAAAAGTGCAATAGGGCATAGGCCACAGGCCACAGGGCACAGGACACAGGGCACAGGGAACAGGGCACAGGAATCAATGACCTTGGGCCCTAAATGTGGTCTTAAACCTGTATGTATCTTTCTGCTCTCCCTCCCTCTGTTCTTCCCTTCCTCCCTCTCTCCCTCTCTCTCTCCCTCCCTCCCTCCCTTTGTCCTTTCTTTCTTCCTTCTTCCCTCACCCTGTCCTCCATTTCTTCTTTTATTTTCCCTTCTCTTTCTCCTCCCCCCGCCAACACCCCCCCCCAATTCCACTGCCACGGTAGGTCTACTTTTAGAGTCAGTATCTCTCTCTCTCTCTCTCTTTTTTTTTGAGACAGGGTTTCTCTGTGTAGCCCTGACTATCCTGGAACTCACTCACTCACTCTGTAGACCAGGCTGGCCTTGAACTCAGAAATCCACCTGCCTCTGCCTCCCAAGTGCTGGGATTAAAGGTGTGCACCACCACTGCCCGGCTAGAGTCAGTATCTCAAGCCCTGGCCGCTCTGTGTTCTAGAGAATTCTTGCAACATCTCTTAGCTTCAGTTTCCTCCCTGGGAGGTGGGATGCTGAAACATGCTGCCCAGCACACGGGAGCTTTTGAAGATAAGACTGAGCTGTTGCCATTACAGCTGTTGCGTGTCACTGTGATCAGATTCTCTGGGGGCTTGGAGCTGAGGGGGGGTCCCCCTACTCTCCACTCTGGGGGTTTGGAGCTGAGTTGGTCCCCTTACTCTCTGCTCTGGTTCTCATTTCCTCTGTTCAGCTGTAGGCCGAACTGGGCCTGAGGTAACCATAACATGGAGTTGAGGGTTCAGCCAGGCTCCAGCCTTGGGCTTTCTATGTAAGATCTGACAAATGCTAGCAGAACGCTGTTCTGTGACATTCGCCCTATTCTGGGAGGAAAGGGGGGACTTTCTTGTGTGATGTTTCAGACAAAATAGGACTCCACAAGGGAAGAGGGAATTACTAGATCCCAGGCTGCTGAACAGGTTTTCTTAAAGCCCTTTGCTTTTACCCTCTGGTTTAGGGCTAGCAGTGCTAGGGATACCCAGAGTACTTGTAGGAATCTCTAGGGGAGAGTCCTGATTCATCTTTATCAATAATTTGTTAATAGTTATTGATCATGCTGATGCTGCTTGTGCTGCAGGGCTCTGGGTCTTGCCACTTGCCTTCTTCTTCTTCCAGGTCTGCTGCTCGTAGCCTTGCACGTTCTAGACCTCAGGCAGGCTGGAGGCAGGGGCGGTGCTGCCAGGAAGGTGCTTCCCCTGCTCTCTGGAACTGTCAGCCATAGTCTCCCCAACCATTTTTCCCCATTGTGGGTTGCACTGTACCCTCAGAAGGTGTTGCAATGATGTACCTGCCATCTGGAAATGGGACCTTATTTGGTAATCAACAACTCACAAAAATACATGTCAAACTGAGGTCTGTAGGTAGGCCCTCATTATCTATATCTATCTATCTATATATACACACATATACATATATATATGTATATATATATATATACACACACACACATATATGTGTGGAATATATATATATATTTTTTTTCCCACAGAGATAGACTTAGGAGATTTTGAGGAGAGGCACAGAAAGAAGGCTGTGGGAAGTTCAGGGCGGAGTTTGGGGATGGAGCCTCAGGAAGCCAAGATTTCCACTTAATGAGAAGGCAATGGCTAGCTCCTCCATGACTGTCTGAGGAGGACCCAGCCACGAGACACCTTGATCTTGGACTTCCATTTTCAGAACTGCAGAGAAATGCATCTGTTGTCCTCGATGTATAGGACGTGGTTACAGCAGCCTCAGGTCCTTAACTCAGTGATGGGATGGAGGTGGGGCAGAGAGGGAGTAAGAAGCTATTGGCTGGGGACCAGGAGCCTGGCATTGCTGAGGGTCCTGGAGGTGAGATCAGTCTCATTTGAACCAATCCGGAGTTCATCTTTGTCGAATGAGCAAATGAGGATTTTGTGATAGGCCAGAGTATCCAAGCTGTGATGCCATGCCTTCTGTAACATGAGTTATCTTTGAGTCTGAACCACTTATCTAGCAATAGACTTAGAGGAGAAGACCACATAAGCCATGTGGTGGACCCAGCACACAAGGTTGTCAGAAAGAGCATATGTGTCTACTATTTATAACTTATGGGGTCTTCACCTTTAGAGGTGAAAGAGAGATAATCTGGACTACCCTTTCTTTCCTAAACAACTTCCCCCAGAGAGATATGTCCTTCAGATACCTCCAATACTCTTTGAGAGAAAAACTGGGGTCCCTGGGTTTGACCTTGGAGCCTCTTCAATTTGCAAATTTGCTTGTTTTCACTTTTAAGGAAGAGTTTCTAATTAAGATATCCATCCAAGACCCATGTGTTATTTTTAGATGTATCTTCCTTAATTTTTTTCTTCTTTCTTTCTTTTTTTTTTTGGTGTGTGTAAGACAATTTGTGCTAATTAGATGTAAAAATCATTCCTGGGCAAATTATGTAATTGACAAGCAGTTTACAAAATAGACCTCTGATATTTGTGCTGCATCTCCACTGCGCAGTCTGTAAACACTCAGTGTGTTCCAAGGGAAGGTGGCTCCTGTCTGCCCTTCTCCAGGCGACTCTTCAGGTCCTTACTCCGGAGGTCCATGGTCCCCAAGGCACATGGAGCAATGCCAGTCAGACCCATTGCTTTATCTTCTTTTTCAAATGGTTCACATTTGGTTTTCTTCTCAGCTCTGTTTGAGCTCTGATGTGACTCACGTGTCTCCATATCTAGAGATGAATTGATGTGGCGATTTCAGGTAGGGTGACTATATTGGTGGGGGGCTCCAGAAAGACAGGCTCCTGCTTGGGATAGAGAAAGGCTTTGTTTTCCCTAAAATATGAGGACAAGATTTTTTTTTTTTTGATTCTAGAATTGATGCCTCAGAATGTCAGAACACCAAGATTTCTGCAGGTCCTGGTTAGTCAAGCTTCCTGCTGTATGTGGAGGGCACTCAGAGCTCAGGCCTGGTGCTTCCGGTCTCCCACCTCCTGCATCCTGCCTGAGGTAGTCAAGACCCAGCAGTGGTATAGCCGCTGGGCCAGGTCTTCAAATATCCATCTTTGGACTCCTTTGTTTCCTAGATGATTCTCCAAAGCTGGATTCTTCTCTCGGAGGAATTTTGGCACGAGCCCTTAAGATAACTATATCCTCCACCTTCTTTTGTCTACAGACATTTAAAAAGGAAAATGAAAGTCATTTGTAATGAACCCTCCTCCATGGGCAGGACCACAGTTAACATTCTTGCTTTCCTTTGCTGCACAGATAGATTCAGTTTTAAAGGTAAATCCAAGTTTTTTTCTTTCTCTTTTCCTTAACTCACGAACAATTTTAAAAGGCTAATATCTTAATATCTGGTTTTTTTTTAGACCCGAGTTCATCCAGTGGACTAATATTCATGGACTATATGCTATAGCTTGTAAGAGGTTTTTAGTTCATAATTGAGTTTGCTTTCATGGACAGATTTCTTGAACTTTATTGAGAATACCAAGAGCAACACACACCCTAAACAAGCTAAAATTACTTTCGGTTCGCAGTGCCCCCTTTAATACCCTTCTGCACAAATATCGATTCAGCTAGACATTTTAGTATAAAATAAAATCCATCCACAGGTTAAATTTGACAGCAAAATAATTTTTAACTGACAGACAGGGCGCTATCATCACACTGCAAACATGAAGAATAATTTCCTTAGTGCCATCTTGTCTCTGGTCACATTTGATTTTTTTTTTTCTAATTATCACAGGAAAAGTCTTCCTGCCTTCAGTGTGCTTGAACTGGGGTCTAACCAAAAGTCCACATTGTGTATTTGATTGGTACATCTCAGGAACCTCTCTCACTCCTTGACATCACTCTCTTCTTTAGGACCACACCCTCTGTGTGATAGAGGGCACAGTATAGAAGCCTTATACAGATCACAAGTGTGTTAGAAGGCTGCTTTTCAGGAGGCCTTAAGAATTGGAGCCTCTGCGAGGGATTTGAGAGAGCTCACATCTTGTCCATCCTCAGCACTGAATTGAAAAAGAAAATCAGTGTGGGAGGTGAACAGTGGTTTCTTACAGCCGCGTCACCCTGCTTTTCTGTGATTTTACATATGACCAAAGAGTTCTTCCAGACGCATATTAGCTGTTTGTATTTCCTCCAGTATGAATGATTCACCTTGACATCTGCCCCTTTTAAAAAGTGGTATTGATTATCATGCCTGAGTCTATAGTGTAGAGAGATTAAAAATTTTTATGAAGTCACATTTATTATTCCATGAATTTCCCCTTGTTTTATGCGTAGACAACCCTTCCACCATCTTTTTTTGTTCAGCAATTAATTTGTTCACTAGTCTTTGGTATGCCTTTATCATTCTTTAACTGTATATGGTGTGTGAATGTACATACACAAGTCACACACACAGATACACACACAGAGACACACATACACACAGACACAAACACACAGACACACAGAGACACACACAGACACACACACACAGACACACACACACACACACACACACACACACACACACACATACATTCTGCAAGCCTTGCACGGTCATTGGTTGGTTTTCTGGGAGTAGTAGAGAGCACTCTGCTATGGGAGGTAAGCAAGCAGGGAGGTGGGGAAGGGAGGGTCAGGTATCAGATCAGGCTGGACTCTTTCCTCCCTGGCACTCCCTGGAGAATTTTCCTATCCTGGAGGCCTCTGTAGCCTCTGTCGCCTTGTTTTTTGTTCTTCCTGCCTCCAGAGTAGATATTTAGATTGCAGTTCCTGTCTCTGCTGGTGCCATCACAGGGTGTGAGCCTGGTCTCTCCCAGAAGGACCCAGAAGTCCTGGCTGGGCAATGACTCACCCTGCAGACCTTCATGCTGTGCACGTCTTGAGATGTTCTTTGTTGTAGCGTTTCCCCTCAGTTAATGATTAAGGCTGATGTTGTTGTCTGCCACCCACTAGGCTGTAAGCTACAAATGAGGATAGGGGCTTTGGAGTCTCCCTTAGGTCGGCGCATGGGGGCGTCGAGGAGTGCAGGGAAGGACCTGGTGGTTTGTTCTTTGTAACTGATGGCTGGGGGAATTCAGCGACCTTGTAATATGAATGAATACCAGAGACAGTCATCTTTTAGGGAGCAAAGGGACAATCTATCTGAAATCATCACCCCAGAAATCCCAGAACAGTTGTGGGCCCAGAGCCAGCCTCACGTGGTACATCCCCGGTCTGTGTGGAGCCAAGAAAGTCACTCCCTTGACCCTGAGCAGACACCTGACCTCAAGAGCCAGTTATCCCTCTTCTCCACGAGCATATTCCAGACAAAATGGGGTCGGGAGACATTTGCATCCAAACCGCCAAGCTCTTTAAATGCTAGGGCCTGGAGGCCCGATGGGTTTATTAGATTATCATTGCGGAAGTTAATAAAGAATTAATTTCTCTTCATGTGACATCTAAAGGCAGTTATTTCAGGAGCCTGTCCATTTACACAAAGCCAAGTATTTGTCAAGTGTCAGAGGCAATTCCCAGGTCCCAGTCCCACCCCCTTCAATAATTCTGGATTAGGGACAGCTTGAAATGACATTACAGAAATTTTCTTTCAAGATGCATTGGGCTCTGGGGACCACTCAGGAATTTCAGGTTCTTGAAGGTTATGCTGTCAGCAGAAGGGCTGGACTGGGGGTAGCTGGAGCCACTGTACCAGCTGGGCTAGCTTTGGGGGTGGGGTGAGGACATGGTAGGAGGAGCCATGGACAGCCATTAGTCAACAGGGGACCATTCGCCTCCAGGAAAACAACTTACTGCTATTTATATCTCAAACCTTGCACCCAGCTTGATGGTTTTTTCTTGTTCTTTGCTTAGGCCCAGGGAGGGGCTGTGGCCTGCCTGGCACTGCAGGGCTGGTCTATGTCACCTTATGGCGATATATTAGGGAAGGTCAGGGCACCATCAATACCTGTCTTGGAGTTAAGTGCAGAGGAGTGAAGCCACTGTGGGGACAGGCTCATTGCTATACACTAAAGGATACAGTAGAAGAACCAAGTGCCCCCTCAGAGTCATGGGGCAGCAGTGTCTGGAGTTGGGCAATTGGGAGACTGAGATCCGTCCACGCAGACCTAGCCTTGGGAGGCTCGGAGAACAGCCTGGCCTTTGCCAGTTTCTAGATGTGGACATTTGGTCGCTTGCTACGTACCTCCTTATGAATACCCCACTGGACCGTGAGCTGCACTCCCACCAACTGAGCCCTTCACTGTCATCATCTCCTGGGTACCAGGAATTCAGGTTTTCTTTCTCTGCTCCAAATGCATCAGGCTTCATTATCATCCTTACTTGGCATCACTCTTTCTTTTCACATTTGTCCTTTAAATTCTAGTCCAGGCATCATTTCCTCCCTGAAGGTCCTGGATTTCCCTAGGAAGAGTTCACAGGTCTCTCGCTGAGGCCACAGTGAGCTGTGTAGCTCCTCCCTGCAAGTTAAAAAAAAAAAGACTCCCATTGTCCAGTTCACATAGTCACATCTTTTAGTCCCACCGACCCCTGTCTGGCTACTTTAAGGAACATGTAACCTGAACGATGCTCTGTGATAGTCCTGCTCCCTCTGAGACTCACAGGCCCCTGCTTTCTGTTTTACAGCTATGACACTCTGCCACAAGCCAGGTGGCTTAAAACAGCACACACTCATCATTGCTTAGCCTTTCCCAACTTCTAGAAGCTTCTTGTGGTTCTTGGCTGAGGGCCCCTGCCTTTGTTTCACAAGCCATCAGTGTGCTGTCACCTCGACCCTGATTGACAGCTCTATCTGTTGCCATATCTTCCAGGATTGAAGCCTCCTCTTCTTTCACTTGTAGTAGATGGAAGAAGCCATCTAGGTAATCGTATCCCTAGCGCAAGATGCTTAATTTAATCACGTGACGAAGAGCCTTTTACCACGTGAGGTCACATAGTCACAGAGGACACAGACCTCTCGAGGAAAACAGGATCCCCTCTGTATTCAGTGCTTTCATCAGAACCCAACCCTCAGCTGGCATAGAAGTGCTGAAAGAATGCTTGTTGATTGAGTACCTGAGGGTGCTAGCTCCCAGGATCTCCCCTGGGACACAGAGGCACTGTGTACAGGGACACTGTATACAGTCTTCCTTGGGGAGAGGGATATAGGTCTGTGCTGTCCCCCAGCTTGTCTCAGTTGGAGGTGACAAACATTTCACAATGACCAGAGACATTGTTGTTTCCCAGAGATGCTGCTAAACCCTCTGGGCTGCATCAATGATGCACCCAGGTGCAATCGCGGGTGTGGAGGTTGCAAATGCTGACACATGCTAGGACGAGTGGCTGGGCAGACTCAGGAGGGGAGTATGCGCTGGGATGGGGTTCTAAACACCTTTGGTTCTCAACATGCTGAGCCTTGCTTGGGTCAAACCTAAATTCAGCTCTCCTTCTTGAACCTCATTCCTCCCCTGGCCTGTCCTCTGGTATCTAAGCTGTTCTTTCTACCCTGCCACGCAGATCTCACCTCTATCACCTCTCACCTACTATCCTTCGTGGCAACCCTCAGGGCGTAACAGGTCCGCATCAAGCCTGTGGCTCATTTTGTGGTGAGGAGAAATAAGGGGTTGATTAAGTGATCAATTATTTTGTTCATTGACCCAGCCCATGATTGTAGAAGTCAAATCAACTATGCCACAGGCACAGGGTTTGGGTTTTGGTGTCTGGAGGCAGTCTGACAGTTATGTTAACTTATAAAGCTTACAGCCTCTGGAGAATTTTCATGGAGCAGCTAAATTTCACCCCCATTATTTAATTTCAGTTCTGAATGATGCTTGGGGCTGGGGAAACTGTTAGTCACAGTCATGAAGGTTATAAAAATGTGAGTTTGGGGCCTGGAGCTAGTCTGACATGAACTGGATATAGGTTCTTCTCTGGGTCCTGGGAATGGACCAAGATGTGGCTTACCGCTGCTAGATCCTGGCATCCAAGGTAGAAGCTTCTGCTCAGGAGAGCAGCAGGTAGGGAACTCGGGGTTCTGCAGAATGGTTACCCCAAACTATGATTCCTGGACAGTTTGTTCAATGTAGCATCCAGGAAAGGCTTCAGACTGGGAGGGGCTGGAGCAGCAAGTGCTTGGAACACCAGAGCAGAAGAGGTACAGCTAAGGGGTACGTGGGACTGAATAGCTTGGGGAAGCCAGGAATGAAGCCTCTTACCTGTAGTGGAAGCTGGCTGTGTGTGGCTGCAATCGCATCTTAGCTCTGGTGACAGGTCAGCGCCTGTCTCTTCTGCTACCTGTGTGTGAGCTCACAGGTCAGAGGTCAGTCCATCGTAGTAACCTAGTACTTTGCAGTGGACCTGGTGGGTACTCCAGGCACCAGGGAGCCTCAAGTGGCCCAAGAGGTTAGAATGTTGTAGGCTGGACTGTGGGTCACTTGAGTCTGAATGTTGGAACACCAGTCCGAAGTACCTCAGCCTGATCCCAGGAGTAGGGCAGGTGTAGATACCATGAGTTCTCATGGGTCATACAGGTGTGAGGATTACATCCCTGAAGTAATATGACTGGTATCTTTATTTTTTTAAAAGATTTATTTATTATTATATGTAAACACACTGTAGCTGTCTTTAGACACACCAGAAGAGGGCATCAGATCTCATTATGGATGGTTGTGAGCCACCATGAGGTTACTGGGATTTGAACTCAGGACCTTTGGAAGAGCAGTCAGTGCTCTTAACCGCTGAGCCATCTCACCAGCCCGACTGGTGTCTTTATAAACTCGGAAACACGAGATGCCATGTGAAGACGGAGGCCATGATGCCCCAAGCAAGCCGAGGACCTATCAGTTGCCAGGGAAGAGACATGGATACATCCTTGCCTGGAGTCTTCAGGGTGAGCATGGACTTCATCTCCAACTCAGAGCCTTTAGAAGAACTGTGAGCGTCAGTGTCTAGTCAGCTACTTCTTGGGCGATACTTCGTTTCAGTATCAGTAGATTGTTACTTTCTGAGAATTTTGCGGTCAGGATAGTGGCCCTGACTGGCTCTGCTCTGTGTGCGTGCGTGTGCGTGTGTGTGTGTGTGTGTGTGTGTGTGTGTGTGTGTGTGTGTGTGTGTGTGATTCATGCACATCTGTCCTCATATGTTGATGGAGGCTGAGCCCCACACCCACAAACCCAAACCCAGAGGAGAGACAGTGTTCTTCCTTTGCACAGCTTCTGTAGGCAGCCTAGGAATGGCTTGGTGGGGCCATCACTCCTTTCTGTTCCTAGAACCTAAATTTGCAAAGCAAAGAGCCAGGTCTTGCTGGGCTGGATTTCAAGGGTTCATTGTGTAGGGGGTGACAGAAGGGAAGCTCTGCTGGTGGATAGGAGCCAGGTGCATCTGAAAGGGGCCTACCCTGTTCCCTGTGTGGTGGCTATGGCCCCTACAGACAGACATCCTGATTCAGGTTAACTTTTAACTAGTGGGCTCCGGTCCTCAGCTGGTGGGTCTGGGCTTCCTGCAGGCTTGGAGCAGGCTGACTTTTCTGCTCTTGTCTCTAGTGAGGCAGGGTCTCTGATGAATTGGCCGCACCCCCCCACCCAGAGCCCTGCCACCATGTTGAATGCTGGTGTCCCCAGCAAAGATGAATGGGTCCTACTAATGAGCTGGAGGTAGCGGCACTGTGACCCTTGACCCCACGCACTCGGAGCCATCGGTCTGGGGGCTGGTCGCCCTGAACCTGCTTAATGTGTCGGGCTGGCCTCTGAAAGAAAAACACATTTATTGCTACTTAGAGAGAATTGATCTAATTGGGACGGAAACATTGTGCTGATGGAACATGGAATTTTTATGAGGAGGGTGACTCAAGTTCAGCTAAGGTATCCGTGAAGGGAGGGGCAGAAGTGAGTTTCCAGGGTTTTTTTTCTTTTTTTTGCCCCAAACCTCCTTCTAGTAGATACTGAGTATCTGGACCAGTCTGGATTTGAATTAGGGTGGTGCTGGCCATGGAATCTGTGT
Source organism: Tokudaia tokunoshimensis (assembly GCA_036184795.1). NCBI lineage: Eukaryota > Metazoa > Chordata > Mammalia > Rodentia > Muridae > Tokudaia > Tokudaia tokunoshimensis. Next base: position 134,858,042 of record BTHU01000004.1, on the reverse strand, counting down.
CCTGGAAACATTTGGCAGTTTGGTTGTTTAATTGTTAAATGGGGAGTTGGGGGGGCATACAGGGGGAGGAGAAATCGTTAATTCCAGCTTTGCTGCAGAGTTGCTGGGTCGAGGGAGTTGACTGACAGTCTACATGCCTCAAGGCTTCATACTTGCCCTCAGAAGGAGGCTGAGTCCAACAGACCTTGATTGTGCCAAGAGAACAAGTGATTTCAGTTGATTTGGCCAAGTCCTCTGCGATTTCTTAAGCACCCAGCCAAATCTTTGTTGGATACAACTAAGGTGATTCATATGATAGCTACTTTTAGGCAGAGCTCAGTGTCTAACTGGGGGGTGGGGTGGGGGGGCTGCACCCCCTTGTCAGCCTCAGAATCACCCTTGGCTGCCGCTTCTCCATCTCTTACTATAATCAAGTTTAAGATTGCCTAGCTCTTTCTAAACTTCCCTCAACCCTGCCCCACTGTTCTGGCCTCCATACAGGCTGTCATAGTCACAGACTGCTCTGGTGGGGGTTGGGGGGGAGGGGAAGCTTTCTTCTCTTTCCTTGCTTATTTTATTAAGACCTGGCTAAACTTCTATAGCCTTTCTCCAAGCCAGTCCCTGCTCTGAACCCCTTCACCCTACACATGCATTTGTCATCAACAAGTGGGGTACACTTTGAATCAGGCCACTCACTCCTCTGTGCAAGACTGTTGTCTGACTCTCCAGAGCCTCACGCTGCCCAAACTGTCACAGCAGGCTCATGGATGAGGTAAACATATCACAGGGGCATTTTATCCAGGAGAAATTGTAAATCACAAAGGTGCCTCATGGGCTACCTACTCATCTCATTGCTTTGGTTGAATATCTAACAAAACGCAACTTAAAGAAGGAAGCTCACAGCTAGAGGGCACAAGTCCTTCAGAGTGGGCAAGGGATAGTGTCGGGAGCTGGAGGCAGCTGGTCACAGGGCATCCACAGCCAGGATGCAGAGAGACTGTGCATTGTGCTCACACAGCGTTCTCTTTTTATACAGTTTAGCACTGAAACCAACAAGTTGGTGCTAGGCACATTCAAGGGGAGTCTTCCCATCAGACAACCTAGTCTAGAAACCCCTTCATAGACTTGCTTACAGCCTTGCCTTTTTGGCAACTCTAGATTCTTTCAAGTTGATGATATTAAATGTCACATCTAGTTAAGAGGCCATGCTGGAAAATTGGGATATGTGGTCATTCTATCCATCACGGGCAGGCCTTTGTCACATATGCAGCCACTTGTCACAGTGTCTCTCTTGCTTCTGCAAGTCCCTGATGCTGGACCGCATCATTCACCTATGCCCTAGCACATACTGTTCTTTCTAGCTGGGATAAAAGTTCTCTGCCTCCGGTTTGACCAGTGTTCTTTCCTTCTGGTCCCGGATGAGTGGTCATCTCTGCAATTTTCTTCCCGTCTCCCACTGACCCTGAAAGTTCTCCCTTTCTGCATGTTTTCTGTGGTGCTTAAGGAATATCTCAAGATAGAGTGGTACAATGTAACACATGTTACCTGTCGGTTTTTGTGCATGAGGATTTGGGGCTGGACTAACTGTGTGGTTTTGTTTCAGGCTTTATCAGGAGTCTTCGTCAGGGATCCGGTTATCTAGTGTCTCAGACTGGAGGACACGATTTCAAGACTGTCCTTTCGGGAGTGGCAAGAAGATACTGGTTTTTGGCGAGAAACCTCTGTTGAGCTCCATGGGGACCTTTTCTTAGGGATGCTTGAGTATCCTTGTGATGTGACAGTTTTCCCTTGAAGAAGTGGTCTAAAAGGGTGCAAAGAGGAGGCTGGGGTATCTTTATATTGGGATTGTGCTAGTGGGTGTGTCCCAGGGAATTTGCTGGCTCCTTCTCTTCCTGGTGGAATTCCTACAGGTTGTGTAACCATATGTTTGTTAGAAGCCAGTCAGTAAAGCAAGTTCAACCCAGACTCAAATTAGGTTCCACTTTCAAAGGAAAGGATATTTGTGGAAACAGTTTAAAAATCATCAAAATGGCCGCTCAGAGGATAGTCTGCAGGATGCTTGCGTGTGACTTACCCATTCAATGTTAAAAATGTGCAGGGTCTCAGGTCTCACCTTTGTGGCTTGAGCCAGAGTTAGCCGGTGATGGAGCTGGGAGGGAGGTGAATGGGGGCAAGAATCTGTGTTTCTGTCCCAGTCTCCCTGATTCTTGAGAGCCATTGTTTTTAGAGACTGGTCATTGGAAGCCTGGTATTCATTCCTCTGGGTTAGAGTCATGGCTCGGTCACGTAGTATACCAGTGACTGAAGATGGCTGGCTATGTCTTAGTTTCTTTACTTGGAGAATGGGGGTAATAATACCTCACTGCTGTTCTTAAGCTAGAGGAGTAAATTTGTGCAGTGTCTAGACATGTTTGTTCAATCAAAAAAGTAACAAAGATAAGAACCTGAAAAAAAAAGCTCATTTAAATCATCTCTTAACTTTTCTATTTTCCATCTTAAGTAGAAGCTTCTGGAAGGCATCTCTATTCACACAGTTCCTGGTCTTTAACAGTGAGTGCTCTGTGTGTGTTTGTGGAGTAACTATTGGTGGTTCTCAAATAACACGTCTTCTATCACAGAATTGCCCAGAGGGCTTATTAGGAAGTGTCAATCAAAGGGTTTTCTATTCTCTAGGCCAACAGAAGTCCTGTCCCCGGGAGGCTTTCAAGAGCAGTCAAGGTTGAGAACGGCAAGGATCAGCCAGTGAAGCAGAGGCTCTTACCAGGGAGCTTGGTCAGGCTTTGGTTTGGATGAAGCTCTCCCTGAGTGGAGCGGTAGGGTTCAGGCCTGCCATCCACTGAGATACTAAGAATTATTTTCGGTCCAAACTGGGACCTGGTGGCTAACAAAATATTTTTGCCACGTTCCCGAGCAGCTGGCAAGTGCCGCCTGAGTGTGGGATTGTGTTTTAAAGATTGATCCAAATACTCTATTCTGTGAGTAGACATCATGAGAGGGTTACAGTATCTGAGATGAACAGTTATGATGGGAGGCGGTTATGATATCGCTCCTGCTGGGTTGCAGAAGGAGTTAAGTTGACAATGTCCTGGAAGATGCAGGGGGAAGCAGCAAGGTCAAGAATTACATTGTTGCTATTGTCATTAGCGAGAAGAAACTTGTTGGAGAGCTCACCGAGGTAGGATGCTCGGGCCCTGACTAGCCTGGCTGCTTCTCAGCGGGAAGAGTGTGGAAGAGGCAGGTTGCTCTGGCTTCTGTGGGTTTCCTCGTGGAGGTCCTGCATGGAGGCTCTTACCAGAAGGGCCCTGTGGCTCTGTGCACATTCAGAGCTGCTGATGCTTCTTCTGCCCTCTGCAGAGTCTGGACTTTTAGAAGATTGCTAGGATGGTGGATGCAGAGCGGAATTGTGGTTGCTGGAGTGGAGGAAGGAAGACAAACGGGGATGGAAGTGATGAAGACAGAAGAAGCTAGATCCGAGGTAAGCGGGGACCTGCAGATGTGAGGGGTGAGGACCAAGGGGCACAGAGAGACAGAGAGACGGAGACAGAGGGAGACAGACAGAGAGAAACAGAGAAACACAGAGAGACAGAGAGAAATACAGAGAGACAGAGACAGAAAGAAAGAGAGAAAGACACAGAGATAGTCAGAGAGAGAGGAATAGAGACAGAGAGAACAGAGAGAGATAGGAAGGCAGTCAGATAGAGAGACACAGAGAGAGACAGAAAGAAGAATCCAGAAGGGTTCCTTGGTATTTTTTCCCAGAAACTTGATGGAAGATATGATACTATTTACTAAGACAGGAGACTTGAAAAGCAAGAGTTTTCTTCTGTGGCAGGGGAGCTCTCTCAGTCAGTAAAGTGCTGGCTATACAACCATGAAAACTAGAGTTTGATTTCTAGTATCCTCAAAAACAAACTGGACATGGTGACATGGGTTTGTAATCCTAGCACTGGTGATTCAGAAACAAACGAATCCCTAGGGTTTGATGGCCAGACAGCCTAGCCTACTTGGTGAGTTTCAGGCCAAGAGACCCTATCTTAAAAAAAATGTGGGTGGCACCTGAGGAATTAGAATCAAGACTGTTCTCTGGCTTCCATATATACCTGCATATTTATGCATCCAATCACACATCACACACACACACACACACACACACACACACACACACACCCCACCCTCCATATGTGTGTGGGTATACACACACACATATCACCTTCCATATATATGTGGGTATACATACACGTGCACACACATATACACACATACACATACACACACATTACCTTCCATATGTGTGTGGGTATACACACACACATATCACCTTCCATATATATGTGGGTATACATACACGTGCACACACATATACACACATACACACACATTACCTTCCATATGTGTGTGGGTATACACATACATACACGCATACACACATACATGCACACACACATACATGTACACACACACACATACATGCACACACACACACACACACACACTTTCTTTTATCCGTGTTAACTTTGAGATCCATTTTGCAAAGCTGCATAAAGAAGCTGGGAGGGAGTTTGTTGGGACTCAGAACTGAAGATAAAAAAGATGAGGTCTTTTGAGAGATGCAGTAGGTGCTTTTATCATTGTGTGAATATGAGACCATTCTGGTGGTACCACCCAGGCTATGTGACATACTGCACTTTGATCAAGATGCTGTTACATAGTAGGCAACCTTTTTGATGCTATTTCAACCTTGGAAATAGCTGGGATTATTTAGAGAGGAACAGGAGGCCCAAGGTGAAGCCCTGGGGTGAAGCCCTGAGGGCTCCAGCACTTAGAAGTTGTATAGTGGAAGAGAGGGAGATTCAAAGATGAGAAGGAACAGCCAGTTAGAAATAGGAGGAGAACCAGACAGGGCCACGTCATGGAAGACACAATAAAGAAGATGTTGCAAAGTCAGATAGCATCTGGCCAAATGCAGCCCAGAGTTAAGCGAGAGTCTGGAGGGAGGAGCTCAAGGATTGAGTCAGGGTCTCCTCTTGAGTCCCCTTACCTGGGGCATCACCACAGCTACGGCTTCTGCAGACAAGGCTTTGAGAGCAGATGCTTGTCTGGGAGGTGATCCTAGGATGTCCATGCAGGAGGTAGGAACAGGAAGTGAAGGGAGCTAACTGAGTGTGCTGACTAGTGGGGTTTTGCTATGAGAAGGTGGGGTACAGTCCTACTGGGGACCCGGGGAAGACAGCAGAGCATGTACTCCCGTGGTATCTAGGGGCAAGGAAGCTGGGGTTTCTCTGTCTGGACTCATCACTGCCACTGTTGGAGACTGCTTCCTGGAGCTTCTTGGTCCCAGTACTCCTGCAGCCAGGGTAGCTGCCAGCAGGGGTGTGGGTGCTGAGAAGAAGCTTCCTATGGGTAGGGAGATGGGTAGAGGAGTCAGAGGTGTGTGTGTGTGTGGGAGAAACAGGCAGGACACAAGGGTCAAGGGCCAAAGACACAACAACACTTTAAAGTAAGCTGTCTTTGGGTCGTAAGCAGAGGGTGGCAGATTAAGGCTGCATGTGGGACCAACTCCAAGTCCTCCAGGTGGATCCTCATCACTGGTAAATCCCAGGCTGTATGTGGCCCTAGGCCTCTGAATCCTCCTCCAGAGAAAGGCTGTGGGAGGGAGAAGGAAGGTGTGAGGGTGCCAGGCTGCTGGACGTTGGCTCTCCCCCAATGAGAGTCTGCTTGAGTGTTGAAGTGGGAATGAAAAATGAGCAGCCTCCCGTGCATTAAATATTTAATATTCTCTCCCTGGGAGGTGTCAGGGAAAGGACCTTATAATAAATACTGCACAGGACAATTCTATCACGGAGCTCGTCAGTTAATGGCCTTGTTTTGTCTGACAGAAATATTATGGATGCTGTTGTCTGTGTTCGGAGGGTGTCTGTCTCTCTTGAGCCTTAGGCCTGACAGGCCAGGATTCAGTTAGAGAGGAGGTTCTGCAGCTGGCTAGCTTTTACCCCATGGTTACAGGGGTGCTATTTATGCAGAAGAAAGACTCATGTAACAAACTCACAGACTTGGTAGTTGCAAGGCCCTGCTCTAAGTGTTCCATGGGTTTCAGTGACAGAGTTCCCTCCCTTGCAACAGTGACAATTTCTACAGTATAGGTAGGACAACCTGCAAAGAGCTCATCACACTGATGGTAAACGGAAAAAATGGGGTACGAAGCCAGGCAGGCTGGCCCCCCAGTCTGGCTCTCTGCTGGGCTTCTATGGGGTGGATTCCAGCCCCATCACTGTGATGGTTGTATATGCTCGGCTCAGGGAATGGCACTATTAGAAGGTGTGGCTGTGTTGGAGTAGGAGTGTCCTTATGGGTGTGGGCTTTAATACTCTTGTCCTAGTTTCCTAGATGTATTCTGCTAGCAGCCTTCAGATGAAGATGTAGAACTCTCGGTTCCTCCTACACCATGCCTGCCTGGATGCTGCCATGTTCCCGCCTTGATGATAATGGACTGAACTTCTGAACCTGTAAGCCAGCCCTGATAAAATGTTGTCCTCATGAGTTGCCTTGGTCATGGTGTCTGTTCACAGCAGTAAAACCTTAAGTAAGACAATGAGTTATTAGCTGTATGACAGGACAGTGTGGCTCAACTCTGTGAGCTCTGGCTGCTGTATATGGAAAGATGAGTTGGTACTGGTCTTGTCTCTCGAATGTTCAGCTTAGATGAGGAATCACAGGTAAAGCTGTGTCTCTCCTTATTGGTAAAAGTTAACTTCTGTCAGCACTGGGATTTATGTGACTCAATGGTAAGCCCGTTGACCATCTTGAAAACTGGTTTTCTTTCTTTATATTTTAATATATATATATATATATATATATATATATATATATATATATTTAGGGGGGGTTGAGACAGGGTTTCTCTGTGTAACCCTGGCTGTCCTGGAACTCACTCTGTAGACCAGGCTGACCTTGAACTCAGAAATCTGCCTGCCTCTGCCTTCCAAGTGCTGGGATTAAAGGCATTCGCTACCACTGCCCAGCGAATATTGGTTTTCTTATCTGTGACCAGAATTAAAAGTCTCCTGGGGATCCCTGGAGAGAGCATGCTCCTTCATCTTTGAATCTGAGCGAAGCATCCAGTATTCTGTTTGGTTCTAGGTAATGTGGATGTATTCTGGGGCCCATGTGTGAATGAAGGGGTTCCAGCCCACTGGGCAGGCTGAGCTTGAGCCTGGAAGATCCCACAAGCCCCAATGTGACAGTCTTAAGCCAGGAAGTTGAGTATACATCACGGGGTAGTCCTGAGAACAGTCAGTGTACCTTAGGGGACCTCTGCTCTCTGGAGGACCCTCTGCCCTGAGCCTCCTGCTGGATACTTCACATTCCCTGAGTGACAGCTGAACTGATGGGACATGGCAGGCTCTGTGAAGTGAGAAGTCACAATTCCACATATCTCAACAGACGTACCAGAGCCTGCGTCCCACCGTGCTGAGCAGTTCTGGACACCTTCTAGGATGTTCAGGCCTGGTGTGCTTCCCCTAAATGCTACAAGGTGTGGCTGTTTTAGGAGACCAGCTCTTGGAAGACATGCCTGGCTGCTAGCTGCCCCTTCTGGTCCAGGATGAGAGGGTAGGATGGAAGGGGTGAGGTCTAGCCTATAGCTGAGCTCAGAACTGCCTGTTCCTCTAACATCTCAAGTCAGGATCGCTCTGACCCTAGTGTTCCAAAGGTCGATTCAAAAGTCTGGAGGTCTGGGGAGGGGTAGTGCACTTGCGGGCTGGGTCTCATCACCCTCTGTTTCACACCTCTGGAGCTGGAGTTGGGGAGAAGGAGGGAGGGAGCAGGGAGGGAGGAAGAGTGCGTGGTCAGCAGGCTCTTCATGGATGATCTAGGGAATGTAAAGTGAAGGGAACCTCTGCACTACCCAGCAGCCCCGCGCTCCAGACTTGGCCTGCCTGGGAGAACTGGGATGTGCTCAGCTAATTTATATTAATTCAAGCCCATTAATGATGAGCTATTGCCCCTCTTTTCTCTCTTCCTCTTTGCAGCAAGAACACAGCGCTGATTCAAGTACGGAATTTTGTTGGTTCTTGGATAATAAGCCATAAATAGGATTCCCAGACAACAACTGCAGCTCCCACCTATCCCCTCTTCTCTCTACTCTGACACACATCCCAGTTTTTTACTTCTGGGTCCTACCAGCCCTTTTCCTGTTGAGGAAGAGCCCAAGTCAGCTCAAAACTGTCCTGTGCTCATGTGAAGGGGTGAGGTTTCCTGCCAGCTCTGATGCATTTGCCACAGTCACATAATCAGCCTTCAGAACAGTCTATTCCACTGTCCCTGCACTCCCCTTTATAGCCCGTATTCTTGACATAAGGGGAATGTCATGGTGGTCCTACAAATAAAGGTAGGGCTGATGGAATTGTCATCATTTTGCAGAGGAAGCAAGAGAGGCCCTGAGAGAGGCAAACTGAACACGTGAGGGCAAGGCACACAGCCTCTCGTCCTGTCCTGTCCTGTCCTCTCCTCCTACTCTTTCCTTCTCTCCATCCTGTCCCATCCCATCCTGTCCAGTCCCTTCTTCTCTCCCTCCCTCCCTCCCTCCCTCCCTCCTTCCCTCCCTCTCTCTAATGGCACTGGGGATAAAGTTCAGGGTCTTCTGAATGCTAGGAAAGCACTGAGCTATACCCCTAGCCAGCCTTTAGCATACAGCTCCTATTGCATGCCTTACCCAGTCCATTTACCCCCCATACAGAGAGGGCAACAAAAGAAAAGGTTCTGTGCAAGTCCAGCCTGCTGAGTCAGTGAGTTTATCGGGGTTACGTATAAGAGCGACTCAAAGGAAGATGCATTGTTGGACCTTGTGCTGCGACTTACACCAGCTACAGCACTGAGCAGTCTCTCTGTATTCACCTGTCTATTGTTTACAAAGTGGTGACAGGGACCCAGGGAAGGGAGGGGCCTCCTGTGTCTCTTGAGCTTCCCCGCTCCTACAAGGGAACGTTATAGACTGATTTCTGGGGGGTTTCTTGCTTCAAGACAGAGATGGTGGTGTACAACTCAGAAGAAACAACCGTGCTCTACCCTTTGTGTGTTTGTGTATTTATGATGTTGCATATATGTGATGTTTGTGTGTGTGTGTGTGTGTGTGTGTGCATGCAGGTATGTGTGTGCATGCGTGCAGGGGTCAGAGGTCAACACCAGGGGTCTTCCTTAATAATTCTCCACTTTCTATTTTCAGGAGAAGAGTGTAATTATTATTGAATTGCACAATGAATTACTCTATACATATTATAAAGAGTGGTATAAATCTGTATGTTAAAATGGTAACACGTTCCAAAACACAATTATGCAAAAATTTGGCAAATTGCAAAATCAAATGTAAAGGGGAATTGGATACTATTTTCTAAATAAGATTTCAATTTGAGGAAGATCTGGAGGAGGGTAGAGAGAATTTTCTACACACGAGACTCAATTCCTCCTATTAACAACATCTTATATTCCTAAAACTGAGCTTCTGTCAACTTTCTTGTGTAGCATTTTGTTTGAAGACTGCTTCTTGACAAACATTCAAATACAATATTGGGGGTGTCCTAGAAATGCCTGTCAAAATGTGCAAAAGTACAGTTATCTCCACCTTGCTATTTGAGACAGGATATCTCATTGAGCTTGGAGGTCACTACTTCTGCTATGAGGCTCCAAAGGATCTTCCTGTGTCTGCCTCCCCAATACCAAGGCTGTGCAAGTGTGCTGCGGCTGCACCTGCCTTTTCATGTGGAATGCAGATCTGAGCTCAGACCCGCATGTTTCTGTAGTAAGTGCTCTGTTGATGGGATTACATCCTGACCTGTACTATATTTCTTAAGGTCATATGGGGAGACTTCTAAATATCTGGAAGTAACATTTGTTCCCAGATAGGGTAGGACATGGTCAGGCCACAGGAACGCCTATTTTGGGGAGTTGGTTTTCAGGCTGCCTGGGTAGAGGTCTACATTAGCTTAGGTGTAGCCCTTAGTAGAGCAGGTGCTCCAGTGTAGGGACTGTGAGGAGAGGCTACATAGACAGGGAGCTGGAGTCAAAAGGGAAGCACCTGTCTTTCTCAGGCCTCAGTCTTTCCATCTACACAATGGGGATGAGGAGTGTGGGTGTCTTGTGAGTACCAGCTGAATCTCCAGCTGTTTGCGTCTCAGCCCCCAGGGCCAGTTGCTGAAGTGTCAGGAGTGACCCAGGGGGCTGCAGAGTCTGGCCCCAATGCTCCCTGCCCTGGCATGCCTCCTCCCTCCCTGTCCTCTAGTTGCAGCAGCTCCATTCCTGTTTCTGCCTTTGCCTCTGGTTGAAGACATGAAACTTTGGGTGCATCTGGAACACACACACACAAGCTCACACAAATGATTTCCTCCCAGCATTAACATATTTCCTTTTGAACCCCTGTGAAGCTTTTCTCCAAAGTAATGGATTTTCCCCCCACCCCTAAATGTATTCAAATCTGGCCTCAGTTAAGTCAGAAGATTCCTATCAGCCCAGCAGGGCTTCCCTCCTGTTTCCTCACAAATCAGCATCCTTTTTATTTTCCCCTCAGATCTCTGGGTAAAAGGGAAGCTTTCTTTGCAAGAGTTTCACTGGGATGGACAGACAGACGGACTCAGCATGGCTGGGCCTTTGATAGACAAGAACACAAGATTTGACTTCAGGGGGCTCAGAAACTTCATCAGCCAAGGAGGGGGACCGAGAGAACAGGAAGGATCCTGCTGAAACAACCCTTTGAAACCCCGCCCCCTCAATGATGTTTGATGTTGCCTTTTAGCCTAAGCTATACCTTTGGCATCAAAACTACCTTTTGAAAAAAAAAATTAGCTGTATTTTAGGGCACAGAAAGTGTAAATTTAATATTAAGTCCTAATGGGGAAAGTCTTTGAAAAGGTATTTCTGGGCCTGGGATCCTTTAATACCCTCCTGATCTAGCAACCCAAGTTCTCCCTTATCCATAACACCCTTTTAATTCTTAATCCTCCTGTTTCCCAATCCTGGGCCTCTGTGATGGCAGGTCAGGGCATGGTGTTTCATGGGGGGCTGTGGCTTCCAGCAAATGGACACCACCTTCCCCCTGCCTTTTAAACACCTGTCGGGTTTCAGAGTTTTACTCTTGGTGTTTATAGGGGGTACTTCAGGCTGGCAGAGGAGGTGGCCACAGGCTTGCTGATATTGGAAGCTGAATGGGCAGTCTGGTTGCCTCAGAGAGGACAGGACACGCAGGGTCTAGAAGGACATCAGAGATGCTGATAGATCATGGGCCACCCGGGGTCCAGGGACTTGCCCCGTGTGGTCCAGGCTGCTCAGATCGCCAATGAGTTGCTAAGTTCTTCCCTTAGTCCCATCCCCTCCCTGGAGCAAGATGGCTAGTACCAAGGACAGCTCTATCCATTCTCTTTCCGCTCTGATTGGTGTCTTGGAGTTGAGGAAGACTTGGCAGTCAAACGTGAGCTTAAATTCCTGGGAAGGTATACCATGTCCCTGTAAATCCAACCTTCAGACAGAGCAACCCTTATATGTGGAAGGACTCACAGATTTCCAGTCTGAGTGCGTGGGGACGCTCTTTGAGAACCCTGCGGTTGGAATATGTGATTCAGTGTGGTTAGAGGACTCCTGGCAGAGTCCTGTGGCTTGACTATCATGTCTGGTCTGAATGATCACTTCCTCATCACCAGCAGCCCATTCCTCTCCCGGCTTTGACTGAACTTTTCTCAGTGCTGTTCTCCATATTATCAACCTTGACACACCACCTCTCACCGCTCCCCATCTCCTTTGGAATAAAGTCACCTCAATCTGAAAATGAGGAGTCAACCAGCCCGCCCTGCTCCCTTTCCCTGCTATGCTTTGCCACACCTCTGCATTCTCTGTTCTATCTGCCCATGAGTTTTCTTTGCCAGTAAATGTCTGCTCCTTGACCAAATCCTCCCGATCTGCCAGGTGCACGACTTATGGCACGGGCTTCAGATATGTCTCACATGTCTTTAGATACGATAGCTTCATGCTATACGACTCTTCGTACATGTCTCTTTCTGAGATCTTTAGAGGTAAAGCCTGGGTATTATTATTATTATTATTATTATTATTATTATTATTATTATTATTAGTTTTTTGAGACAAGAGTTTCTCTGTGTAGCTTTGGCTGTCCTGGAATTCACAATGTAGACCAGGCTGGCCTCGAACTCACAGAGAGCTGCCTGCCTCTGCCCGCTAAGTGCTGAGGTTTAAAGGCATGTGCCACCACTGCCCCGGTGGTCTGATTTACCTTTGCATTTTTGTTGTCCAGTCTCTTTCTCCCACCTTCAATAAATCCCACTTAATTTTGCTTTCCTGTTGAAGAAACTAAAGCCCGGAGACCTTGAGTAACTTTTTAGAGGTCACACAGCTTGGAAGTTGGGTACCCTGAGAAACAGGGTAATCTATATGAGAAAAGGAGGTTCTTGGGGTTCATAGACCATTTGAAGCCAGAGTTAGCAAGTGCAGTCGTCCAGTAGGAGCCCTCCTGGCTGGCCAGCCCTTTCCTTCTGGATACCTTCTCGGCGAGGAAGACTGTGTTTTTTGGGTTGGCGACATTCTAGATCCTGGCTGGGTAGAGCTGGGATCCCTGGGGCCGAGGAAGGAAGAAGAGCCTACAGAGTGAGTGGAAGCGGGGGGCAGGGGTGTTCATGGGACATCCTCCAGGTCTCTCAATACTGCCCATGCCTAGTTCAGAGAAGGTAGCGATTGAGGAAGCTCTAGCTCATGACTCCCACTGGCTCCCCCCACCAACCCATCTGCCCCAAGGCATTAGCCCTTTATGACTTCATATTAATCTGCAGGCACTTATTGCTCTGCAAGGCTGTTTTGACAAAAGTTCATTATCAAGACTGCTAAATGCTTTTAAAGCATTGATTGGGCGAATTATTACATCACTGGGGTAGACACTGTGTTTGAAGATGGATGGTGTTGCTCAGACTATTTGAGATTTTCCTTCTTTTAATTGGATCGATCTCCAGAATAAACGAAGTTTAATTGAATTTTGAGGAAAATTGAGCAGTTGTTTGTGAGTCTCTGTCGATAAGCATTATTTCAATTACATGGTGATAAGTGAGTGGGGGCGGGGCGGCGGGAGGATGGGCTGGGGGAGGTTTCAGTCTGCTGCACCGCAGACTGGGTGAGTGTTTCCCCGAAGTCAGTCCCACCTCCGGTCCTGCTCATTCAGAAAATCTTTACTGAAGGTTGACTTTCTGGACGAGCCAAGCAGTAGGCCAACGCCTTTGCTGGTGGCCAAGTTCATTCGGTTCACACTACCAGAGTCCAGAAAGGCGAGCTCTGTATTTTGTGTATCTGTATGTGAATTCTGACTCACTGATGATTTTGTTCCAGTTAAAGATGGCGTACATTCTCCAAAGCTCAGTTTCTTCCTTTATCAATGGAAGTACGATGGCCTCTAAGTCAAAACAACATGCAGATGTTATCGCTCAGCTATACTGGAAGGCAGTGCAGTTCTAGTCTAGTCTCAGACCAGAAGTGAACCAGCCTGGACTGAAGATCACATGATGAGGAAACATCTTGCAGTCATTACTGAGTTATCTCTGTCTGTCTGTCTGTCTGTCTGTCTGTCTGTCTGTCTGTCTCTGTCTGTCTGTCTCTGTCTCTCTCTGTATATATCTCTACGTATATATCTGTTCATTGAGTGGGAGGTTGTGAGATTCATAGACTATTGTGTCTGGTGCACAATTGGCATGGGAGCTTCCAGGTCAGCAAAGGGCAGATCACAGATGAGCTTGGGACCAAACTCACAGCTACAGAGCTCATTCTCTGATCCATTTGATCAGGTTTTTTTTTTCAGTCTTTTTGGAGTCCCTGGCAGATCAACATGAAAGTGCCCTGTGCCCTCTGCTCCTAGGGGGCATAATGGGAAGGCAGCAGGAGTAGTAGACTTTGCTGAGATTGGCTGAGGGTCCCCAGATCCTTCAGGGCGGAGCCTGCATAAGCCAGATGAGTCTTCCTCAAGGCTTCCTTCCTATCTAACCAAGGTTCAGAATGTGATTGAAGGTAGCCTAAGAGCCTTAGTTGAGGTTAATTTTCCCCTTGTGAATATTTGGCAGTGTTCAGAGACATACTCAACTATTAAAACTGGAAAGTAGCATTTTTAATACGTACTGGGTAGATGCCACGGATGCTATTATTCTTCAGTGCAGAGTTTATATAGCATCCCAAACAAAGAATTACTGAGTCAGTAGGGCTGAGTCTAAGTCAGGTGTCCTAGGCAATCCTGGGCGGTGGACATTGGCCCTTTGACACACCAGTGCGTGGCAAAGTTGGAGTTCTACCTTTCACAAGCTGTAGGAAACTTCTTGCCCAAGCTATACCACCTTAGAGACTTGATCTCTGGCTTACTCCTGTTTTGTTTTGTCTCTCCTGAGAGCGGTACTTCCTGACAAGTGCCACTGTCCTAGTTAAAGACCTCAAGACTGCATGTGCTTCAGGGTGGTCTCTAGGACTTCAAGTTTGTCTTGGCTACATACTCAGTCCCACCTTCTCATGAAGGTAGGTACTCGGATAGCTCACACCCTGTGTGCTGTGGTGTGATTTCCATGGTTTCCTTGCTGGTCACTCATTGCAATCAATAAAGTAAAACATCATATTGCTGCTAAGGCTACATTGCAGTTAAACTCACTAAAAAATCAAGTCCACTTCCATATATACAAGCTTGTGGAACAAACTCATTGGAAACAAAAGTGTTCCTAGCTTGTGAATTCAGAAGGTGGCAAACAGTCTTTCCTTTTCCAGAGTGTCTTCTTATTCTTGGGAATTTCTCGAAAGTGCCTTCTGGACTGCCCGAGGTACCTTCTGGTTGAATTCCATCTCTCCTGGTCACTCTTCTGGAGAGATGGAATTTGGAAGAGTACAGGCGGCACAGGGGTCCACAGCCAGAGGATCAAATGAACGGGAGCTGAAGTCATTCCCATGCTCAGATGTATGTGTCTACGGATCACACTTTGATGGCAACGCTTCTCCTAGAGGACTGGGGTGTCTCACCACCCACAGTCCTCTCCACCCTCCTAAACCCTTTGATTTTTTCCCCCCTTTTATCCATCAGAGTGTCCCTTTTGCCTTGAGTAACCTGTGTCCGTGCCTGGATTTCCTCCCCCCCCCATTTTGAGATAGAAGAAATTGCAGTTCACACCTGTGAGCTTAACATATCCTCCCTGGTTTCAACTTGAGCGTGTGCACTTTCTCTGGCAAGTTCTTTCTTTCATTTGGGACTCCCGTGTTGTTGCTGATTTCCTCAAAGTACCAAGTCCACACTGCGCCCGGAGTCTGATTGTACAGGGGAGAGCACATGGTTATTCATTTACATAACCCACATAGAACCAATGCCCCGCGATCAAAGGAATTTAGAACAACTTAAATTATTTATTGAAATCTCCCAAAGAATGTTAAAGACCTAAATATGAATTCACAGCAGAGTTTCTTGAGCTTTTCCTCTCGGCACTCTCCTGCCCGCTTCCTCTAGCTCTGCTTAGAACTTGCCTGTTTTCTCCTTATAATTCACTAAAAATCTCTCAGGACAAAACCACTAATACCTCTTGGCTCCCTTTCTCCTCTCTTCCCCTCAACCTCTTCCCTCCCAAAGGCAAGCTAAAAAAACAAAATTGCAGGGTAATTACTGGAGGACTCGGAATCTTGTGAGGATGGCGCAGAGAAAGAGGAAGCTGGTAAAAGATAAACACATGCTTTGTGGGGTGCAAATACCTGATACTTGATAATCTTTCCTGTATTGCTTTCTGGTCTTCACTGATATTCCCTTGGGCCTCAAGCCCCACATTAATTTCTCCACTCTTCTCACTCAGAGGCAGGGAAGCATCACGTTAGGAGTGGCGAAAGACAAGCATGCGCATGCTTAGACTTTGTGGGCTCGCGCTGAGGGACAAGGGGAGTGCCTCTGTATGTGATCTGAGATTTGTTACCATCACTCTCCATTGGGTCTTCATCTGTTGAAGTTGTTTTATTCCTCCCCACCCCCACCCCCACCCCGCGGCTCACATTGATTTGCTTTTGTTTTTCATGTGTAAATGGAGAAGTTATTTTTTAACATGTTCTCTGCATTTTGAAACAGATTTTTAATTATACATCTCAATGTTTTTAACGTGAACATATGAGCAGCTATCAAAAGTGCAGATAAATGCACCACATTTCCGACTGTTTGTCACAATATTTACTTTTTGCAAAGCATTCTGGGGATACAGTCTCACACGTCCACACTTTGGAGGCTGTTTCTGATTGTCTCCCACGGCACTGTTGGTCAGTGTTTCCAAAGCTGAGAAAAAGAGTGGTTAGGGTTTGCGCTGTCATTGTTTGGGTGGGTGGGGTTTGGAATAATTGCAATGTCTCTGCCTAAGCTGCCTGTACAGAGGGAATGGAGTTGGGGTTGACTTTTCAGGAAGGGCTTCCAATAGACCAATCAGTGATGTCTCAGGGGTAGTGTGGCCTGCCTGCCTTCTTCCCTCCTCTCCTCTCCCTCCATTTATAATATAGGACAGTTCTGTTCTATTCTCAGTACCCTGTCTGGAAACAGAAACTGACTGCTTTGGGACAGAGCAGCTGTAAGTCACCATGAGATTAGGTGGTACAGAGAAAGGTGTATACAGGTGGTCTATACAGAACAGAGAGAGATCTGAGGTATACTGGCTAGTTGTTGATATAAGCTAGAGTCATCAGAGAGGAGGGGGCCTAATGTGCGAGCAAGCCTGTAGGACATTTTCTTAATTAGTGATTCATGGGGGAGGGCCCAGCCCATTGTGAGTGTGGTCAACTCTGGACCAGTGCTCCTGAATTCTATAAGAAAGCAGACTGAGGACTGGAAAGCTGGCTCAGTGGTTAAGAGCACTGACTGCTTTACCAGAGGTCCTGAGTTCAAGTCCCAGCAATCACATGGTGGCTCACAACCATCAGTAATGGGGTCTGATGCCCTCTTCTGGTGTGTCTGAAGACAGCTCCAGTATACTCATAAATAAATAAATCAATCTTAAAAAAAAATAGAAAGCAGACTGAGCAAGCCGCAGGAGCAAGCTGGTTAGCAGCACTCCTCCGTGGCCTCTGCACCAGCTCCTGCCCTGCTTGAGTTTCTACCCTCACTGCCTTTGATGGAACCGTGAGCAAAATGAACAGCTTCTACCCTGACTTGCTTTTGGTCATGATGTTTCATCACAGTGATAGAAACCCTAAGACATGAAATACAGCATCTTGTGTACAGAGTGATGGGAAGTCCCTAGGTTTTCCCTCTCCTAAGGAGAGAGGAGCAGTCCACTATCCTGAGATAGGGTTTTAAGGTTTGCCATGGTTTACTCAGGGAAAAACTTTCTCTTCCCTGTCCACATGGACATGATTGCCTGTTCCAGCTAGTATTTGTTGTGTGCTGCAGGGTGGACCCACGGGGGGCAGATACTCTACTCTGTGATTTAGCTTTGGCTCAAAATGAATCTCTGTCCTGGAGTTCAGTCTAAGAGCAACATAGAACAGCCAATACCTAGATGTCTACAGACCCAGAAGTGATTTTTGTATGCTCTTGGGTTGGTCAAGGTGCTGTCCAGAGTGGCTGTCTAATGTGTGTGTGTGTATGTGTGTGTTTGTGTTTATGCATGAGCATGTGGAAGCCAGAAGAAAACCTTGGATGTTATTATTTAGGGAACATACATGGTGATTTTTGGAGTTAGTCTGTCATTGGTTTGGTACTTACCAAGCAGGCTAGTGTGACTGAACCGCAAACTCCAGGAATATGCCTGTCTCTTCCTTCTCAGCCAGGGTAAGACATCTACTTACCTCTCCCAGCTGTGGGCTCTACATACAGAGCAGGGTCCAAACTCAAGGAACCAGATAATATTGCTCTCCTGTGTGAAGTCAGACAGGGACCAGGCACTTGAAGTACAGGTATGCCCCATTAGCTGAGGGTCCTTTGGCCAGGCCACCTCCTATTTGAATCATCCGTCACTGTAGTCCCTCTGATTTTCCAGGTCTCATCTGCTGGGTACCTGCAGGCCTGCCATCTGCACCCAGTACCTCCTCCCCCCAGGGCATCTCAGAAGCACAAGTCTGATTCTGGAAGTTCAGACAGCCCTCTCTGCCAGACACAAGTGAAATGTCAATATAGTTTATGTGTTAAAGCACATGTGTTCATTATTTTGCAGTTTTGGAGGCAGAAGTCTGAAGTACATGTTACTGGGATGGAAAGGGACATGCTTCTTCTGCAAGAATGTGTGGGGAATTTCAAGGGGAATGTGTGTGTCCTGAACTCTTCCAGCTACTAGGGGTGACCCACATTCCTTCCCTCATGGTCCCTTCTTCCATTTTTAAAGCCAGTAGCACCTCCCTCTAACCAGTATAACCCTTCTTGTGTTTGCACTGGGCCCCCTGGATAATTCAGGAAAATCTTTCCGTCTTGATGTTCTCAATCATTTGCCAAGTCCCCTTTATCACATTATGTTCTGGTAGTCTGGATATGGACATCTTTGGGGGGAATCATTCTGCCTACCACAAACTTCTTTGCTGGCTTCTGCCTTTTTGATTCTTCATTGAGAATCTCAAATGTCTAAGTCTCCGTCTTTCTTCCCACTGAGGTCTAGACTATCCTTTTCTTCTCCCCCCCCCAATGAGTTTTCAAGACAGGGTGTCTCTGTGTAGCCCTGGCTTTTCTGGAACTCTTTCTGTAAACCAGGCTGGCCTCAAACTCATAGATCTACCTGCCTCTGCCTCCTAAGTGCTGGGATTAATTGCGTGTGCCATCATGCTGGGCTAGGTCTGTAACAGTTACATCTCAGAAGAAACCTTGGAACTTACTGATTGTTGGTTTGGAAGTCCCGGGGGTCACGGGGCAGCCCTTATCTCCCTTAGGAGCTGGAGGCTGCTGTGGGTAAAAAGGCATCGAAACCCCTCTTTTGCATCCATATCATGTTGAGGTACCCTCTAGACCAGACTGGTTCTCAAGGTTGTGCTCGATATTTGCTGCCTGGCCTGCTGGGCTGTAAGTCTTCAAGTGTAATTTGGGACAATTAAAATGAAGTGTTAGCACACGGCGTGTTTCCCTTGCGATGGATGATGATTCTCTAGTATTGTGTGTA
The DNA here is from genome assembly GCA_036184795.1 of Tokudaia tokunoshimensis. Taxonomy (NCBI): domain Eukaryota; kingdom Metazoa; phylum Chordata; class Mammalia; order Rodentia; family Muridae; genus Tokudaia; species Tokudaia tokunoshimensis. The sequence continues at coordinate 134,838,954 of BTHU01000004.1, read as the reverse complement.
GCTGAGCAGCTGGGTCCCTTGATCCATCAGAGGCAGGCGATGCCAGCTTCCAAGCTCACGGCTGATCTCCCACGCAGAATGAATTAACGTGGCAGATATAATTTCCCTGGGTCAGCATGCTTCACCCTGCAGATCCATCTCGGTTCGAGTGCGGGGGAGGCTGAGTGAAGCCACCTGCTTGCCTGGCCATAGAGACTTTGTCTATGAATGTCTGCCTACCGGCTCCACACCCGCCCTTCCGCCCCCTCCCCCCTCCCCCCTCCCCCCATCGCCCCCCTCCCCCCCGCCCCGCCCCGCCCAGCTATAGCTTAGAGCTGAGAATTGCTCTCTCCAGCTAATCACAGGGGGGAGGGGACTCAATCAACCTGGGTGTGAAATTCCACAGTCCTTTGGAAAACGCTATTGGAACTGCATCCCTGCCTGTTAACATCTCCTAGTTAATTATCATAGACTGTATTTTTGGTATCAGGGCTGAGCTGGTGGAAGGGAGGGGGCTTTTGGGGGTGGGATCGCCATCACAATACCAGTTTTAGGAGTCGTTCATCTTGTCTTTTAGACTAATTATCCCAAACTCACCACTAGGTTGTCACACTTACATGCTCCAATAAATGTAGTTTTAAATCAGCCACTGACTCTGCGGCTGGGGTGGCAGCGTCCCTGGTTCGTGTCTAACTAGGGCCATCCATCTGCAATCATGGCACTGAGGGGAGGCGGCACTGTGCGGCCTCTATGAATGATCATGCTTATTTATATGCAAATACGTTTGACAAATCAATAATGTATGATTTAGCTGTTTCGAGTGTGTTAGTACATGGGTTGGCAATCCCAGGTGGGGGGTTCACAGAGGGGTCTTTTGGCCTCTGGCCCCTCCCACTGAGTCTTCTCTCATATCTGTCCTTCTCTGCCATCTTCAGCTTCCAAGGTTCTCAAGTTCAAGGCCCTTGTTCGGATCAAGAATTGGGCCCTCTGTCTTCATCCCTATCTTGGCTCTCTTATAGTTAGGACGTGTTTCTTTTACTAGAATAAGCACACTTCGACAAATATTTATTGTGCACTTACTACTGTATCCCTGAATACACACACGCACACGTATGGATATATGCAATACATGTATATATATATATCCATGTATTGTTATGTTTTATTGTTGCTGTGACCAAAATACCTGACATAAAATGGCGGGAGGGCTTACTCTGGTTTGCTGTTCATGGTGGGACATCAGCAGTAGGGGCAGCTGGTCAGTCACATTACTGTGACTGTCAGGAAGTGGGACAGGCCTATAAAATCTCAAGGTGCAGCTCCAGTGACCGACTCCCTGCAGTGAGGCTCCACTTCCTAAAGGTTCTACAACCTTCCCAAGCGGCAACACCACGGGCTGGGGACAAGATGTAGAAACACATGAGCCCATGGGGGTCGTTTTACATTCAACCCACAATGGTCCATGTATGAAACAAACCCTCTGTCCACATATACTTTTCACAAGCACTGTTTGGAGTGCTTTGTATGTAGAATGGTGTATACCTCCTAATGAGGTAGGTATCAGACCGTTTTACAAACAGGAAAACTGAGGCACTGGATTGCCCAAAGCTGAGTGCTGTGCACTGGATGAGCAGTCCAAAGGGGGCATTAGCTTGACTTTCTCAGACTTGGGGGCTTCTAATCTGGTGCAGGGGCTTCTATTCTTAGGAGAAGATTCAAAAGTAGTGTTAGAGTTCAGGAGAAGGATAGTGAAGAGAGGGGGGACATTTGGATCCCAAGGGAACCTTTAACACAGATGAGGGACATTAAGTGCATATGCCTTACCACAATCAACACCTACAACCACATTCAGGCACATCCTCCTATTATTCCCATTTTACTGATGAGACCTGCTCAGTTTAAGTGGCTTAAGCAAGATTGCATAGTAAGAGTGTGAGTGTGTGTGTGTGTGTATGGGGGGGGGGCTGGCATTAGAGACAGACCTGCGCTCTCTGGTTCTCACTAAAGCTGAGTCCCTCATGAAATCCTCTATGGCCTATCCAGGGGCTGACTAGGTCTAGTTGCATCTCCCCAGTCCGCTCAGACCCACCTACCCTTGCTGACAGGTATAGATTTGGAACCACTGTATCCTCAGGGCAGTCTTCTTTACCCTGCAGTAGCTCCCTGTGCCTCTCAGAAACAAGCTTAGTGTCTGTCTACAGCCCGCTCTGAGTTTAGTCAAATTGAGCTATTTCTCAGGTTGGTCTCTCAGCTGAATACTCTTTCCTCTTTGCTGAGACAACTTTCTCCTTCAAGTGTTTATGCTTATTTCCTTTCCTCTAAGATGTCTTGATAGACTCTGGTAAGGCAAAATAGTTGCCTCTCCTTTGGCTTCCATTTGCTCCGTGAGGTAACTACTTTCCAAGATGGCCCCCGATGATCCTGGCTTCCTGCTAATATTCTTTATTCATGTGATCAACAGGATACAGCCAAAGTGATGGCTTGTGACTTCTGTTTGTAGCTCTTAAAAGACACCAATACTCTGTCTTGTTTTTTTGGATTCCTAGCTTGGGAAAAGTCAACCACCATGTTGGGAGGGCACTCACTTCTTTGGAAAGCCAACATAATGAGGAAATGAGGTCTTCTGCTGACAGCAAGTGCTGGTTTTCTACACACATGTGTGCTTCCTTGGAATCACTCTAGCCCATCCTTCCAGCTATTATATCCCTGGCTGATACCTAGACAGCCACCTTAGGGGAGATCCTGAGCAAACTCAGCCAAACCACTTCTAAATCTGTAGCTCACAGGAACTGTGTTTCATAATAAACATTTATTGTTTGAAGCCACTAAGCTTGGGATAATTTGTTAAGCAATCACAGACACTGACCATATTGAACAGAACCCCGCCCCCGTTCAATATTTTTGCCCTTGTCTGTGGACTCCCTGAGGGTGGGACTGTGTCTTTTTTTTAAAAGTCTGGTCCTTATCACTTGGCAAGGGGTCTGGCACTGGCAGATAAAAGCAGTTTATTTTTACCTGCCTGACTCCAGGGAAGGGGGTCTCCAGACCCTTCACAGAGAGAGACTGGGCTGATCCATGATTTGATTTCTTAGAAAGAGCAATGCCTTCCCTTGGAGGATCATGCTGTTCTCTGTTCTCAGTCTTTCTGTTCCTTTTGAGTGACTTAGAAGCCACCACATGGTGACTCGAACAGGTTCTCTTCTCTGCAGAAATTCCCAAGACCCAGAAGCAAGTGGTGGAAAGCAGATCTTTTGCTGACTTGTTAGGGCAGAGACGCACCGCATCCAGATGCTGGGGAGTTATCAATTCCAGTCAGCAGCCCCCTCCCTAGCCTTGGCGCCTGTTCCTTCTGTGTCCCCTGGATTAGTGCTTGTTTGCCTTAGCACTGGTGGCTGGTCCCAGCTCTGCACTGGAGACATTCACTTCCTGCTGGGCTCATGGCCATGAAATATTCAGCGATGGCGACTTCTCCTCTCATATTTCTTCATATTCAGGGTGGCCACTCAATTGATATGTAAATAAAGTGCACCCGCCTTGAGCCTGTCCCACGCTGCATTATTTAAGCTGCAAAACGATGTATCATCCGTCATGGGGCCCATTGGAGGGACCCTGCTGGGCGCTGGGCAATAAAGCCCGCAAGAGTCTCATCAGAAGCAGCGGGTGGCCTAGTGGAAGTTCATTTATGCATGAAATATTCAGCCAGCAACAGTACCAGTCTTAAACATCAGTAATTGGGGGGTTTCTATTGCTCCTAACTAGCGCCTCTAAATTATTGCAAAAGACTGGCCAATTTACAAATTACACGTATTTGTCATGCTCTTGTACCTTTCCGAGCTAACCGAAATGGCCTGTGTTGTGGCTGTGCACATGGGGAGCGGTGCCCAGAGAAGCTGGCTCCTCTGTGGAGCAGAGTGGAACCTGAATCACACATATAAGCCCTGCCTGCCTTTCACCTCCTAATCCCAGTTGATGACAATGCTCCCTTTATGGACTACTCACTGCCTCCTTCTACTCAGGCTGGGGTCTGAAGGAGCCAATCACACTGGATCTCTGGGCTCCACTCTCTGTCCTTTCAGGATCTTGCATAGCTCTGTGCAAGGTAATTTCTCATTTCACAAACATTTACAAAGCATCTGGGTAAGATGTTGGGTATGGTTGACCCAAAGAAAGGTTATTCTGGTCTTCAAGGAGCTTTTAATTCTATTTGGATTGCTGAACACCAAAGTACTGTCTGGAGCTGGCTTCTCCTAGGGAGATTCTGAGCCTGTAGATTGCAAATGGTTTACTTGGGAAGTAACTGCAGCAAAGAATGCCAGGACTGTGAACATGGGGAAGAGAAGGGATGGAAGCCACTGTAGGGAGTGTTAAGGAGGGTAGCAACTGGGGCTGAGTCTCTAAGGGCCTCATGTGAGAGGGTGTTGAATGCACACAGGAGGTCTCCCATTAAATCAGGGAAGAAGCTGGAGTATTGACCCAACCTTTAGTGGATACTGCAGAGAGGCTTCCTGGCTGTGGAGTGGGAGGGATGTTGGCAAAGGCTTTTGGCTTGGCGTCTTCTCCAGCATCACCTGAGGGAACTAGCAACTGTCTTATGGCCATCTGGACTGGGTGGGTTTTTTCCTCTCTGGATTCTGGCACAGTCCCTATGTGTGTTAGCACTTCAGGTTTTCTGGGATGAGGTGGGGGTGTGGAGGCCACTGTGGGGGTGGCTGCTAACCTTTCTATGAGAGGGGCTCTTGCCCGTTGGTTAAGTGCTGCCTATATTGGACAAGAATGGGAAGAAGGATGATAACAGTGAAGACGGAAAATCTCTGATTACCCCAGGAACGCATTTCCACCCAGCCAGTGGCACAGCCTTCTGGTCCCAGGGAAGTCACCTCCTCAGGGAGGACTTCCTTCCCTACCCAGTGGTACCCAGAGGATCACCCACTCCTTACTCATCTGCCTTTGTTGTCTCTGCTTTCCACTCCCAGGAAGGAATGGGCAATCTGCTCGACCCGTTCCTGCATCCCAGTGACCTACTCATCACCAGGCTCATGGAGGGTCTGCAGAGAATGCTGCTGTCTGGGTGAGCAGTTGCATGAAGGTTGTGAGGTTGGTGGTTTGATTCCTCCTGTCACAGACATAGAGGCTGAGAGACTCTGAGAGAATTGGGGCTGGAACTCAGGCACTGACCCCAGTGCTCTTCAGCAACAATGGTCTCATGCCTGTCTTCAAAACCCTTGGCACCTCGCCAGCATTATCATCCTTTTGAACTGGGGAATCTTTTTGAGGCCAAATTCTGCATCATCTAGAGACACAGGAGAAGAGCTTCGGAATGCCGTATCCTTCCTCACAGGCAAGCCCAGCAGGCTAGAGTGTGGCTGCTGCATGAGGAAGTGCTTCTTGTCACTACAGGGATAGCCTGTCGGGCACTGAATCTCCAGCCTCAGCTTTTAAAGGAAGTCAAGTTCCTGGAGAGGAGAAAAGATCCAGGAAACCTTTCAGGACCAAAGAATTTTTTGGATAACACCTTAAAGGCATTTCCTGTACAGGTAGCCCTTCTTTCTTCTTTTATCTTCTTATTAGCATACATTAATTACACATGATATTGGATTTCATTATGACATTTCCATATATATGAATATGTAAATGTGCATGTATACAGATTGGTATACAAACATTCAATATTACCCTTTCTTGTCTCCTCCTATACCTTCCTAGCCACCCCTTCTACTTTCACGTAAGTGTGTGTGTGTGTGTGTGTGTGTGTGTGTGTGTGTGTGTGTGTGTGTGTGAGACCCACTGAGATAAGGCTTGCTTATAGGAGCATGGGTGTCTTACCATTAAGTACATTACCTAAGATGTCTTTCTGTCCCCTAGCAACCATAAAGATGGACGGCTAAGGTCTCTTAAATATGTCTCTCCACCACGATGAGGCCCCATCTTGGTTGGATTTTGTGCAGGCAATCACAGCTGCCTGCTCATGCCCAGAAGACAGCATTTCATCCCTCTTTTTGGCTTTTACATTCTTTCTACCCCCTTTCCCATGATGATCTTTGAGCATTGGGGATCGGTGGAGGTTGGTGATGTGGATGTCCCAAATCATGGCAGAATATTCAGCAGTCTATTCTTCTCATTACTGATCAGGTATGAGTATTTGCAGTAACAGATACTCATCACTAAGAGAACATTCTTTGACCAAAGCTGACAGCAGCTCTAATCTATGGACATAAACATAATTTTCCAGAAGGCATTTTGATGGGTACATCATGTCTACTTAGCCAAACAACAGAGGTTGCTTCCCCACTAGAGCCCAGGGTCTCCTTGGCCATGGTCTTTGAACCATGTTCACGGTACAGATGTGAATTCTCTCCTGTGGAGTGGAGTCAAATCCAAGCAGAGGATGGCTGGTTATCCCTATAACAGACTTGCCACTTTTATACCAGTGGCCATATCTCTGCCTGGCGGGTGACAAGTGTACTAGGCAGGGTCCACAACTGAGTAAGACTATTGATGAGGACTTTTCCCAAGCAACTTGCTTATACTTTTGAGAGAGTAAGTAGTCCTTTCTTTGTCTCTCTTTGTAATAGGCTGGGATTTTCTTATTCCTTTGAAACCTGACGCAAATGAGTCTAAGTGAAATTAGATAAAACAATAAAAATCTAAAATGATCTTGGGTTTATTTACTTATTTGTTTTTCATATGTGTGTTTATTGAATATTTCAGATGGCCTGGAATTCACTATGTAGTTCAGGTTGACGTTGAACTTGTGGAAAACCTGCTTTAGATTCAAAATGGTCAGATTATAGGTATAAGCCATCATATCAGGTTTATGATCTTATATTTATAGGAATGGATCATTAAAAAGGACTGCTATATACTCTACCCAGATTCCCTCAACGTTGACACATTGTTGGCTTCCTTTGTTTATATGTGTGTGTCTATATACACATAAAGAAAACAATTCTAAACTGTATGGTAATAAATAGTGGACCATTCTTTGCTGATTCTGTGCTCTCTAGAGTTCCCAAGCTCCTATAGTTATGAAACACACCATCGTGGTTCTTTTTTAAAAAGATTTTTCTTTCTTTCTTTCTCTTTCTTTCTTTCTTTCTTTCTTTCTTTCTTTCTTTCTTTCTTTCTTTCTTTCTTTCTTTCTTTCTTTCTTTCTTTCTTTCTTTCTGTGTTTGTTTGTCTACCATGTATGTGCAGGTGCCCTCAGAAGCCCCACAAGGGTGTTGGATCCCCCAGAGGTGGAGTTGCAGGTGGTTGTGAGCTGCCCAGTGTGGGTGCTGGGAAACAAACTCTGCTCCAGCCCTATCAGCCTGTTTCTTGCGTCCCACTTTCGTGTATGTTGTTTCCAGTGTCAGCAAAGAGTTTGGGAAACCCCTATTTTACCTTTGTGTTTTGTTTCAAGTATTCCAGACTCGGAATACCCTGGTCATGTCCTTCTCCCTTGCTTATTCAATAGGGCTCCTTCTCAGTGCAAACCTCATCTCAGATGAGCAGCTGGGAAATGTGGGTGGGGTGGATTAGAATAACACACCACTTGATTTACTCCTGAGGTGTGTGTGGCTCCTTCAATACACAAGCCCACATCCTGCACTCCTTAGTTTGCTAAGAAGTCGGTACTGGAGTGTAGGGGATTTCTAGAAGGAAAAAGGGAAGCAGCATCCTGATGTGATCTGGGCAGAGCTGTTGGCTGTTGCTCTCCCCTCCTGTATTTCCACAGTCTCTCTGTTTCTCCCTTTCAGACTGCTTTGGGTCCAGCCAGGAGTTGCTTGCTTCTCTTCCGTTTCTAAGCTTCCCAAACAAACTTCCTATTAATGCTCGCCTGATGCAAATGTCAAATGGTCCTGTGTGGATGCTATTAAAATAATGAATGCAGAAGGGGATAGATGAACAAGGCTGGGAATCGATCTTGGACCCCTGATGAGATCATTAAGAACTGGGGGGAAGGGAGGGGACATCATTCTCACAGGTTGAAATTTCACTAGTGCCTCTCCTTCCCCTCCATCAACTCCTTTCCCCCTTCCTGTCTCCCTGCTGATTTATGGGCTGGATGCCTCCCCCTCCCCCACCCATTACCCTCAATGCAGTGCTAACTCACCATGGAAAATCTATTTGTGTCAAATGGAATTTTTATCTTGGCCTAGGAATTAATGCAGTTTGTAAAAGATGTTTTAATCACAATTTCCTTAATGCAAGAGTATTGCACGGGGGAAAAAAACTGCTCCAAAGACTCAGGCAGGTGTCATGAAAATGTTTCTTAGCTGCTGGATGAGGGCACAGAGCAGCTGGTCTAGACTTGGTCTCAGTTGAAGATGGTCATGTATGGTGGAGGAAGGAGAAAGCATTCTGGAAGGGCTCAGCCAGACCATGGAGAAGGGTATGGAGCGTGCCATGAATGAAATCCTTAAAAGAAATTGACTCTATTATTATTGTCAATGACTCTTGGACTTCTGTTCTCACAGCCATCAAATGAAGATTTAGCTTCTGATTATTTGATTCAGTTCGTGAGAGTATATGGAAGTGGGAGCAGATGTGGGACTAAAAGCCTTGTATGCACAGGTTCAAATCCCAGTGGGCCCACTTCCTGGAAGTGTGAGGATACCTCCCCAAGGCAGCAAAATGGGAATTATCTTCTTTAGCACGCCCAGCACCATGTGAGGACAGAACGGACAGACACACAGGAAACCGCACAACTTGAGGCTGATGCAGAGGGAGCCCTTCCTTAGATGTAGGTTGCCCTTCATTCTCCACTTCCCTTCTCTCCTGGAGCCAGAAGCCATTAGGTCAAGCTCTACCACTGGTGCTGCAGACTAGCCAGGCACACAGTCGGTACTTTCTAAATACACACTGTATGAAAGTATAGCTTGCTTGGGGGCTTACTGATATAATTCACTCTCTCCTTGGCCTAGAAAGAAAATAATTCTGTGAAAAAGATACCATCCACATGGGTAGCTTGTGGGTTTGCTATATTCTCTGCAGCCTGCCTGAAAAAAAAATTCCCCGTATTCATCCACTCCCAGTGATGTTGCTTTAATGCTTCTATTATCTGACTTTTTAATATTTGTTTGTTTGCTCTTTGCCTATCTTTCCACTGGACTCGAAGCCTCTCCATGACCTACATCTTTCTCACATACCACTGTGTTGTTAGGACCTGGCAAACAGTTAATGGTCAACAAAACATTGGTTGAATGTCTTTACAAACAAGTGAGCGTGCAGCCTAAAGGGAATGACTTCCTTTGTGGATCGCTGTTTGTCTGTGTGGGTGCTAGGGATTCGGCAGTGGGGCAGCCCACTTCTAGGACGGCTTCCTCAAAGATCTTCACACTGTAGCCAGTGGAGTGGGTGTGGCCAAGGGGGCACATGAGAGGCGACGACTGGTACCATGGTGTAAGAGCCATGAATGATACCACACACATCCCCCTGCCTCAGTTGTTGTGAACTGCAAACACTAGCTACTCTCTGGGAGTGAGAGGAAGGAAGAGGTTGAGCCTCAGAAACCAGGCAGGAAAGGGTTTAAAGTTGGCACATGGCTGAGGAATCTCGATGAGTACCGACAGCCAACTCTGAGAACTGGAGAAACGGACTGGCTGCAGGGACCAGGTCAGGCGCTGCCGGGGAGTCCTTTGCAGGTAGGCACAGCTTTGGGAATCACACAAGTTCCTCTTTGTCACAGGCTCCATGGCTCAAAGCCACTCAGGGCTTTGACAGCTGCATTTGACTTAATCTGCCTGCTGTGGTTTGTTCTGGAAAAAGCTCTGAGCTTGGCTTGCAGAGTGGAAAGCCAAAGGCTATAGGAAGAGTGAACGGAAGCATTCATTTATTCAACCGTTTAGCCACTCCAATTATTTAATTTGCTCGATTTTATTTTTGAAGGATCTCCGACATGTTAACCAACATGTCAGGACAACGAATTTAATTGCACGAAAGACAGACATGGTATCTGCCAACACGAAGCTTACAGTCTAATAGAGGGAAGCAACAAACAAGACTGATGCACAAACAAATCTGTAATCACCATGGTAACCTACTATGAAGGGAAATTCCAGGTATGTATCAGTTCTTGATAGTCAGAGAATGTTGTATAACAAATCGTCTCAACATGTCGTGTCTCAAAACACCGTTTAATTAAGTCAGCCTTTCAGGTTGAGATCTGTGTGGTGACTCTTCTTGCCTTGTCTGGATGCCTCATGTCTCTGGAGGTTTGGAGTAGGATGGCTGGCCAAGATGGCTTTACCAGAGACGTCTTAATATTCATAGGTCTTTTTTCCTGCAGCCTGGAATGTTCTCCAGGGGAAAATAGAGAAGCAAGAGTTGATAAACTTACACAGTGGTTGCAAGAACCTGTCTGCTGGTGTGACATTCCAGCTGAGCTGTGCAGGGTTAGAAGGAGTTAGCAGTTGTCCCAGTCCTGGCGGCCACTCCGTTTCTCCAGCCCTAGTGATGGCAGGAGGAGAAGTCAAACCAGGGGCAAATGGCTGAAGAGGGCTCCCTTTTTTGTGCTCTCAGAGCTGGCTGTGGGGTACTTGGTCAGGGATTCCTCAGTGTTCACTATAGGAAGCACATCTCTACTCACTGGTGAAAGTAAGTCTCGGGGCCAGCCTAGGTTTCCGTGATAGGAGCTGGACTCTATCTCCTGTGTAGGAGGGACTGCTATCTTCAGGATACAGATGGAGTTGAGGCAGGGAGAAAGACTAGGGTATATTCCAGCACAACTTAATGAGGTGCACCAGGGTGCTCAGTTTCAGGAAGTCTGTCTGAGGTTTGTGACACTTCACTTTAGCTAGAGAGAGCTAGTCAAGTGAAGATAGAGGAGGGATGTTCCAGGCTGAGAGTATGTGCGGTCTGAACTCTGAGGAGTGACTGAACTGGAGAGAATCAGTTATACTCACTGGTTTCAATGAGGATGATGGAGAGGAAAGGCCAGTCCAAGCTTATTCCAGAGCCAAGTCTTACTGGAGCAGAGGGAACCCAAGGGCTTTACATTTATAGAGTATATATGATGAGTGGGTGTGCCAGAGAGTCCCCCAAGGGCTCAAAGAAAAGTGGGGAAGCAGCAGGTTATATAAACACATAAAGGGGTGAAGCCAAAAGCCAAGTGTGGGGTCCTACAGACCACCAGGGTCAGAAAAAGAAACAGAGCTGTGACATGCTAAACAGAGGGGGAGAGCTGAGGCAGGAGGGAGGCTTTCGTGTCGTGTGTGTGTGTGTGTGTGTGTGTGTGTGTGTGTGTGTGTGTGTGGCTGGGCCATGGTGAGGCTGAAGAAGACAGGAGAGTTTTGTAGAAAAAGCTGGGTCAAATGAGAAGTCGGGAGCAGATTGAAAGTTTGAGTTCATGGTAGATCACACTGGTACATGTGTGCTTGGATCAAGGAAGCGGAAGGTCAAGAGAAGTGTTTGGGAGACCCAAAGAGGAACAACGGAAAGGGGAAATCCAGGATGATGAGACAGTTGGTAGAGATCTGGGGTACTCTGGGGAGGGGGATCTGGGTAATGGGACAGGCAGAACTTTCTTCATTCTTATTGTCTCATTTCTGACCACAACCTCAGAAAGCTGGTGACCCAGGAAGCAGATGAGTTTGACAGCATGGGGGTGAGAGAGAGGTGATCAGAAGACTGCAGTGGAGGAGGGAGGAGAGCCATGGAAACAAGTGGGAGAGCTCTCTACATAGCATCAGGGGAGGGCCTGAGACCCAGAAGTATGATCTTGGGCTAGTCACTTCTGACTATCTGAGCTTGAGTGTGAAATGGGTACTTAAAATAGTATCTCTCATTTTCCAGAGGTTGTGTAGCAGTAACGCTGCTAGGCTGAAACACATGGAATTCTGTCCAAAGTCAGGGCAGCAGGTGCCTGCAAGGGCCACTAGCCAGGACAGCCATGTTGGCTAGGGAACACTGTTTGTGCATACTGCAAGGCGAGCATTGTGCAATCCACAGCAGGCACGGGGACAATGGTACTTTGGCTATTAGGGTCAGGGGATGTTGGTGGTAGGCAGCCTTATGGGCCTGGGGCCTGGGAGAAGGCTTAGCATTTGGAGGGATGCTGCCTGGCCCCACTCTGCTCTCCCAATCCGCGGGAGCTGCCCATCTGTCAGAGACTCAGACTGTCAGGCAGGCTGGTGAGGGGCCTACAGGCAAGGGAGGCTTCTCTGACAGGGGAGTCCTTCACTGTCAGTAGCTTCGCCTCAGTGGGTTAATAAAGCCATCCATCACGTGCTTCATGCCAGGTATCTAAATGCCTGCTTAATACCACCCTGGGGACTGAGTCTGCACTGGGGACGCTCACCCGACCAGGGTACAGGGGTGGGAGGAACTTGGTCTCGGGGTTTGCTGATGTCCAGACGTGAACCCAGCCCAGACTCTCCCTTAGCACAGGCGGCTTGAATCTCTGCAGTCTGACAATACAGTACACAATCAGAACAGAGACACCAAAGTGCTTCCAATTGGTGTATTTCAGTTAGACTATAGACTTGTTAGCTAAGTACTTACTATGTGAACTTTATCACATGAACTTGCTACAAACTTTGCTCTCCCCACTGAGCAGATGGAAAGACTGAGGTTAAGAGCTCTGAACTATGTGTGATCATGGAGCCAGGGAACACAGGACCACCAGACTCTGGTGTGCCCGTTGCTCTTGACTGAGACGTTGTACCTGTTTCCTGGGCTTTCACAGTTCTAAAAGTTTCAGAGCTGTGAGATTCAGAAGGAAGCTCAGAGTGGTAATGTGGGCTGAACAAGGACACACAGCCAGGAAGCTCAGAGCTGGGGCTCAGCCCAGGTCAGCGTGACCCCACATCAGTGTTGCTATTACTATTTTCTGCCAGAATGGTATGTTTTCAACACTCTTCTGCCACAAACAGTCCTTCTTTAAAAATAAAATCTGATGTGGGACCCTGATGTAAAGAGCAGGTGAGGCGAGTTAAACCTGTTCTCATTAAGCCTGCCTCTCTTACTGCCTCACATGTGGCGATCTAAACACAGCTCACCTATGACCTCTTGCAGTTTTTGAGAGTCAAGAGTTCAGACGGGTAGAGGGCAGATGGGTAGCTTCTACACTGATGCATCTTGGGATAAGTTAAAGGTTGCAGCCAAAATCTGGAGGGTCAGACTCACAGCTGTGGTAGCTATGGCTGACCATGTGGGTGGGGGTGGGGGAGGGTCCAATTCCTCCCACTTGGTTTCTGTGGAAGTCAGTTTGGGTTTCCTAACTGCGCAGTGATTAGGGTCCAATGGTGCAACTTAAAAAGCCAAAGGACCCTTTATGATCTGGCCCTGGAAGTGAGGCAACATCACTTCCTGTCTAGGTTTACAACAGGAAATAGAGTGAAGCCAGGGTGTGTGTGTGTGTGGTAGTACTGGAAATATTGCTGGGCTAAGAATGGCCCTGGAGTGGTATAGCCGGATCCTCCGGAAGTGTCATGCCCAGTTTTCTGAGGAGCCGCCAGACTGCTTTCCAGAGTGGTTGTACCAGCCTGCAATTCCACCAGCAGTGGAGGAGTGTTCCTCTTTCTCCACATCCTCGCCAACAACTGCTGTCTCCTGTGTTTTTGATCTTAGCCATCCTGACTGGTGTGAGATGGAATCTCAGGGTTGTTTTGATTTGCATTTCCCTAATGACTAAGGATGATGAACATCTCTTTAGGTGCTTCTCAGCCATTAGATATTCTTCAGGTGAGAACTCTTTGTGTAGCTCTGTACCCCATTTTTTAATAGGGTTACTTGCCTCTCTGGAGTTTAACTTCTTGAGTTCTTTGTATATCTTGGATATTAGCCCTCTGTCGGATGTAAGGTTGGTAAAGATCATTTCCCAGTTAGTTGGTTGCCAGAGACTTTACCTGCATGCAATAAGGACACATGCTCCACTATATTCATAGCAGCCTTATTTATAATAGCCAGAAGCTGGAAAGAACCCAGATGTCCCTCAACGGAGGAATGGATTCAGAAGATGTGGTATATTTACACAATGGAATACTACTCTGCAATTAAAAACAATGAATTCACGAAATTCCTAGGCAAATGGTCAGAACTTGAAAATTTCATCCTTAGTGAGGTAACCCAATCACAAAAGATCACACATGGTATGAAGTCACTGATAAGGGGATATTGACCCAGAATCTCAGAATACCCTAGACACAATCAGCATATCAATAGATTTCTAAAAAGATGGAAGGAGAGACCCCTGGTCCTGGAAAGACTGGATGTAGGGGAACGCCAGGACAGAGTAATGAGAGGGGGTTGAACAGAGAAAAGAGGGAGGGAAGGGGGCTTATGGGACTTTCGGGGAGGGAGGAAACGGGAAAGGGGAAGTGATTTGGAATGTAAATTAAAAAAATAAAATTAAATTAAATTAAAAAAAAAAAAAAAAAAAAGAATGGCCCTACCTGGCCCAAGGAATGCCAAAGAATTTCTTGTTACATTCTGATCCTCTTGGTTTATACCCCCCATCCCGTCACTCTGTGACCCGCTCTGTTGTGGGAGAAGACACTTCTGAGCCTGGCCCCCTTTCCCTTCTGGTAGCACCCCCTGTTGGGCAGCTCAAAAATAGCCCCTATCTGTCCTTCAGAGGCCTCCTAGGCCCAATACATCTTCTTCCTTTCATTTACTTTTTGAACAGACGCTGTATTAGTTGGGATAATTCTGTCAACGCATGCCTTTTATGCCCAGAACGTGCCTGGTAAATTTGTTGAAGAATACCCCAGGCTAACACATCATTACACCCCCAAACTCATCTATCTTTTTATTCCGGATTAATTCTTTTTCTCCCTCTCTCTTCACCTCCTCCATAAATCCTGGTGCACTTAATTAATTTCAGTTCCACTGTAAGGTCCATAATACAGAATTGTTCAAGCAAACACAAAATTAATTATTCTATTTACAGCCTTCTCATTGAGAGGAGCATTTCATCTTTCATAATTACATTTTGGAACGTCCAATTATGAATGCAGGCGCCTGCTGTTTTGCATACAGGATGGTCCCCGAGTGTCCAGGAGGCAGGGGAGTTGGGCTGTTGGCTTCTTGTACTTTATGGTGCTGACTCGGGCGCTGCTGGCTTGACCCTTGAAGGATCTTATACGGAGAGATTGAGGTAGGGGCAAGATGGCAAAGTGATTTGGAGCCTGGAGACGGAGGTGAAAGAAGTCGGAGAAAGCAGAGACAGAAGAAAGCAGAGGATATGCCACCGTAATCGGGATCTCATTGCAGAACCAAGAGTCTCAAGTGGGAAGAAGCAGATCTTTCATCTTGCCAGGGAAGATGCTTGGGTTTTCTGCAAGCCAGGGACACAGGCACTCAGAACTAATCTCCTACCCAACTGCTCAGACCTCAGGAGTGAACCTTGGAGGGCTGCCTTTCCCTCCTCTCCACCTCTTGGTCACAGAGGACCACATGGTGGCCTGAGTCTTACCAAACCATTGGGCTCTCAGCCAGGACATTTCCAGCAGGGTGGGGGAGCTACTTTCCCTGCTCCCTGAGGGCTACTCCTTGGCCTCTCAATGGTTATAGGATAGCCTTGCCTCTTAGATGGGAGTGACAAAGCCACCTGGCCTCTATTTATAGCACACTCAGGCTAGCCCAGGGGCAGTCCCCTTGAGCAGTGAGGTGCTTGTTTCATGGAGTCCTAAGACTAAGGTCTCGATTAATGGTTTAAAAAGGAGCATCGATGTCCGTCTGAGCCACACAGACATGAAACTCAGCATGCTTGTTTAAAAACAGGTTAAACGGTTGATTAGAGCATTTATTAAGTAGTGTGCTGTGGCATATGACTGTAATTCTAGCACTCAGAGGCTGAGGCAGGAGGATTTTAAGTTCAAGACAATCCTGGGCTATATAGTGAGACCACCTTATAAAATAAAACAAGATTAAAGTTTAGTAAAATCCAAAGTCCACTTCTTAGAGTGGCTATATTCCTTGGGCGCTTGGTGGCAGGGGGATGACTCTGTCTTCCTATGCTGTCTCTTTCCGTTCAGAAGGAATGAATGAGCCTTCCCTTAGCACAGGGCCTCTCCCTCTAAAGTATCCAACTGAATTCAGGTTACATGCTAAGCTTTACACAGGGTTTCATGTACAGGTAACTTTCATATATTGCTTATTTTACATTCACAGCCACTTTGTAGCATTTGGGATTGAATTCCTGACACCCGGGACCCTTGCCTTAGATATGTCTGTGCAGGTGGGAATGGAGAAGGCTCAAGTACCAGATGTGGGTGGGCTTTGAGAGCTCAGAGAGGTCGTTGATGTAGGAGTGAGCTTTACTCTGATTGCCTGCACTTACTGACTGGGTTACCTCAACTCTCTCTGCGTCAGCTTCCTCACGATGTGTCAGACTGGGAAAGCACTACCCACCCGCCAGACTATTGTGAGGTGTCAAAGGGATTACATGTGCAAAACTGACTCACATTGAGGAGGTAGGCATTAAAAGGTCATGCCTCAGTTTCCCTATCTGTCTCAAGAGTAAAATTTGAGTAGATGGTTAAGAGATGTATTTTGGAAAGGAAGGTTCTGGCTTAGTTTGCAAAGGCTGGCGTCTGGGTGTGTGTGTGAGACCCCCCAGAAGTAGGACAACATCTACATGGGGTATAGGGAAGGCTTGCCCCTCTGTCGTATGTCTCACGACTAGCATCTCCCAAAGTTTCCCATCTCCAGCTCCTTCGCACTTGACTCTTTATATGCTCTGCCCTGGTCACACAAGTTGCCCCACTGTTCCCAGAACCACTAATGCCTCTCCTACCTCAGGGCCTTAGTGCTAGCCATGTCTTTCATCACCCGCCTCTCCCCCTCAGCTCTGAGTGTAGTTGACTGTGTTTCAATGCCATCTTCAGGAAACCTCTGACCCTCTCCATGTTTTAGCTCTTAGCCCAGTTCTCCTTGCAACACCCACCTAAGAGGATCTTCACACCTCTGATCACTACCTATAATCTCATGCTTTCTTGTTTATTGTCTGTCTACAAAACATGGGGATAGAAAGACCCAGGAGAGTGGAAGTCATGCCTGCCTTGCTCCATTCTTTATCCTCATTTCATGATACAGATACAGTAAGTGTTTTGTGTGTGCAGGTGCACACACATTTGCGTGTGATGCAAATGTGCACATACACAGGTACACATGACTGTGTAACTGGAGGCCAGAGAAAGAAGTGGACCATCATCTACTTTGTTACCTTGAGACAGTCTTTCACTGAACCCAGAGCATCTTTCTCAGAGTGCTGGGGTTATAGGCTCATATGGCCTTGTTGGCCTTTGATGTGGGATCAAAACTCAGTCTTGATTTGTGTGAAGTAAAGGGTCTCACTCACTGGGCCATTTTTCCAGATCACATTTTTTAAAAGGGTATACACCATCTCTAAATACTCAGTGGAGCACAGTAAGCCTGGGAGGAAAACTTTGGACTGTTGTCCCTTGTGATTAGGTGTAGAGGAAACAGGCCAGGCTTAATTTTTCCTTTAAGCCAGTGTTCTAATGTTGAGGAGCCTTCTTCCAACGGAACAGACCCTTGAGATCAGGGAGAGCCACTGAGTCCTCTCACAAGTGATTTCCCTCAGACCTGCCAACACTGAATAATTACTTGCCTTGTAGGCTGAGACTGTCTTCCTGGTGTTCCACCTGGTAGGTTTGTTTTGTTTGTTAATTAGCTATTAATTGTAAGGGCTTCTGGGAATTGGAGGTAAAAAAAGGAGGCCCCGGAGGTGGGCCAGGAGTCTAGGGCAAGCAGGGACCTTAGATTAGAATGAGGATGACCTCACCGGGCACTGGGTTAATTCATTTCAAATGGTGTCACATCCAGAGACGCCATCGGTTCTTGGGATGGTGAGTGATTTCGCTAATTAAGCCCTGTAAACACTACAGCTTAATTTCCAGTAGTGGAGCTGTGACAGTAGGCGAGAGCTGTAGCCACTGCTGGCCAATTGTAGTGGGGGGCTGTTCTTGAAGGGATAAGTTACAGGCAGGCATGGGGAGGCTGAAAGGGAGGAGAGTGGATCAAAAGTAGGGACATGACTGTGGGGTTGTCTCTTTCTGCGCTCTTTCCCTTTGCTTCTTGGCTTCCTCTCCCTTAGACTTTGCCCCGGAACTATCCCAGCTTGATGAGAAGATTATGGGAGTTCACTCTATCCTCCACGAGGTTCAAGCCCAAAGCTTCCATCACAGATGTCTACCTTCCTCTGGCTTGCCTCCCCAACATTGTACTCTCAGCATCTTCATTATCAATAAGACTTACTGTGTCTTTCAGCATTCTCTCCTTCAGCTTTGCTGATACCTCTGGTCTTCTCCAGTGGCCCCGTTCCCCAGCTCACCACTATCCTGGAAGACCCCACCCAACATCTTGCAAGTCTCCATGCTGCCCTTCTTGGCCCTGTAATTCTATTTCCACTCAACATCAGGCCCGATCTTCCCCAAGTGTACGTGCAATCACACTACTTCCCTCCTTGACATTCTCCTCTAGATCAAAAGAACAAACTTGTCCAAGATCTGTAAAGACCCTATTGGCCTGATGACCCCCTCCCTTGCTACTCTCACTTGCCACAGGGCTTTGAACAATGTGTCCCTTCCACTAGGAACACTTCCTATGTGTCCGCATCTATGGTGGCACGATTTATTCCCTGCAAGTCTGCTGCTGAGGTACATAGTAAGTGGACGTTTGCACTGTTTCTACAAGAACCCAGTTCACCAGGTTATACTAACCAGTCCTTTACTGGTGACCTCGGTGGTTATTTGTCTTCTGGAGCTGGCCATACCAGCAGTGAGATTCACCCAGGCGGTGTGCTACAACCAATCAGGCTGATGAGACTGGATCCTCAGTTCTGAACTTGGCTTGCTTGGGCTTGCACGGTGGTTCCGCAGCGCCCTTCTCATCCTTGACTGGCTCATTCCAGCTCCGTGTGCCTTTGTTTCCTCCTCTGTCAAATGGGCGCAATGACAGCACCTGTTTCATAGGAGCTCTGTGGAGTTAAACTAAATAACATAGTTTAAAAGAAAACAACCTCAGCTTGCTGTTTTTATCACTTTCAACCCTACCTCTCCCAATAGAACCTAACCGTCATCGAGTAATTCCCTCTTCCTGATTCTTCTGTTGCTGATTTTTATTTTCTTTGACTTCTTTCTCTTCATTTCTCTGATGACCGTGAGGAAAAACAAAGGCAGCTATTTATGGAGGACATGTTGCATGCTGGGCACATTCATACATGTTATACCATGAATCCTCTTCACATAAGGTATTTGCATTCTCTCTGCACCCCATGCCTCTCTCCATGCATGGATATAGAAAGTATCGGAAACTAAGGGTGTAGGACTGTCTACTCCCCAAGCTAATTAATAACCAAGACATGCTAAGAATCCCAGTCTGTCTTACCCCCAGACTAGCTGATGGAGGAGGAATAAGCAAGTGTTCAGGTGGAGGGCCTGCGAAGAAGAGGTGACCGTGAATACACTTTGTTTTGTATAAGCACCTGCTCTGGTATGATTTACGGTCATTCTAAATGATATCTCAGTTTTATCTTTAGTTTAAACAATTTTTTTATTGCTCTTTGGGTCTTGTTTAAAGGGCCCAAAGCATTAGTGATTTATCTTAGCCTCCATTGGCAGTGTCTTCCTCATCTCCCTTCCCAGATTTTGATATTTATGTGTATTTTAGTAACACATATTTGCATGGTCCTTGTAAGTTTTTAGACTTAGGTATTAAGTTATGGAAGACAAGCCCTTGCCCTTCCATCCTCCCCATTCCTCCACCCCTTCCCTCCTTCTCTTTTGCCTCCTTCTTTCACTTTTTCTCTTTTTATTACTGATGGTGGTGATGGTGGTGATGGTGGTGGTGGTGGTGTGTGTGTGTGTGTGAATGTATGTACTTATAAGTGCCTGTTCATGCTAAGGAAGCCAGAGAGGGTATCATGTGTTATCATCTCCCATTTATATTTCTATATTTATTTATATTTATGTTTGTTTTGGCACAGGGTAGCTAACATTCTATGGCCCAGGCTGATCTGGAGGTGACTATGTGGTCCAGGCTAGCCTTGAACTAATGGACAATTCTTCTACCTCAGCCTCTCAAATGCTGAAATTGGATTGCAGGCATGAGCCATCACACCTTGTAGACCCTTAGCTTTCTTATCTTACCTATCTTCCCCATGCACGTATGGCCTTTTCATACACCCCTATCTTCCATGGCAATTATATCATAATTTTGTTAAGATCAAGACTTAACAATCACAATATTATAGCTCTGTAAACATTCTTCATATGGAGTCAGGTGGAAAGCCATGATCCCTTTTCTTGTGCCGCTTGTCATTTCCTTGCAGTTAATATGTACACTTTGGGTTCTTTTTCTTTTTAAAGCATAGATGTGTATGTGTGTATGGTATGCACACATGCATGCTTGTTTGCATGTGTGTACATGCACATGCATATGTGTGTGGATAACCAGAGATTGATATTGGTGTCTTCCTTGACCATTCTTCACTTTATTTATTGAGACAGGATCTCTCATTTGATCCCAGAGCTTGTTGATTTGGCCAATCCAGTTCATTGCAGACTTCTTTTGTTACAAGTGGGCCATCATTCCTGCCTAACTGCTAGGAATCTGTCCTAGCTGGTCCGAACGATGTCTAGCAATTCTTACCCATCGAGCCATCTTCTATCCCTGTGGCTTAGGTTTTAAAAGCATAGTTCATTTCACTAAGTGCTTATCATTGGTTTGGCCCCACACTTGCTAGATGCACAAGACACCCGTGAAGGCACTCAAAGACAGCAGTCAGCCTCCCCATCTTGTCTTGGGGACGGTGACTTGTTCTGTTCTACCCTTGTGAGCCAAGATGCATGCACATTTGTCTTCTTCAACTCTTCTTTGATCTCGGGGTTCTGTTACTTAACCCTGGGTTGTATTTCTCATTTTCCAAATCTCTCCTCTCTCTCTCTCTCTCTCTCTAACTATGGCTTAAGAAGGGACACCTAAGGGGTAGAGAATCAGAAAATTTCTCATGTCTGAAAGCATGCTTAAGAATTTTATTCTTATAGTTGATCCATTGTTTGGAATTTAGTTTTATTAATACATTTAAATTTACCCTTTCAAAATCAGCTTTCTTATTTCTGTTAATTCCTGTCTCTTGGCAATCTGACTTGCAGAGTCCCCTATCACCTTTAATGAGGATGACTTCTGTTGTCAATGGAATATTCCAGAAACAGTGGCTAGGAAGGACAGGTGGCTCCTTCTGACACATCACAAGAACATGCAAGCAACTTTTTGGAGAGATTTCATGGTGAGAAACTGAGGCATCTCACCAACAGCTAGCACCAGTTCCAGCTATGTGAGTGAAAGATCTTAGAAGCGGGACCTTTAGGTCCAGCCACGCCTCAGATGACTGACTCTGGCTGATATACTTTGAATATCTATTCTTAGGAAAGATCCCGGGCCAAAGCTGCCAGCCAGTCTACATCTGAATGCCTGGTCCACAAACACAGTATGAGAGGTGGTTGTTTCTTGCTCCTTTAAGCTGCTGTCTTGGGTTGATTTGTTCAGCAGCAATAGATACTAATACAAATAAATGCCATGTCTGGTTTTGGATCCTTTACTGGATATCCATTCTCTCCCTGTCCCCTCCCTTCCCTTCCTCTCAGCTTGTAGGATCTTCTCTTTGTGTCCAAGGTTCTGGAATTTCCCCTAATACTTCATTATAATATGCCCTGTGTGAGACTATTCCTGTCTGTGTTATAAATCATTTCAATAGAAAAGAGAGAGGGATTGGAAATATTGGTGAGCCTGGAGGGATGGAGAATGCCCGAGATCTTCAGATGAATCCACCTAGCATAGGCAGGGAGACTGGGTTGGTGGACTAAGAAAATTCCCACTGTTTTTTTTCCTTTACTCACAGGATAATAGATCCCCATGTCTCTGGGTCACCCCCCAGTTAAGACCTTTGGGGTGACCATCCGTGCTCCCCTCTTTGGTGTATCTGACTAGTAGGGCTGGGCACATGTGACGGCTGTCAAGAAGAGTTATCTCCCGACGGGCTCTTGGACTGCCTGCTTTCTCCTGCGCCGGCCCCTCCTAATTCATTTTCCGCCTTTAATGTACTATTGTGGAGCTTCCTCTCCCATTAGGGCCTGTAATGTGCGCCGATTCCCTTCAGCTTGACTGCCCTTAATAGGCAGCGTAAATAGAATTTAGTGTGGCGTGCACTAACATCTCTATCCATTGTCCAGAGATTAAATACTTGCCAGTGATGGTTCATGCATCATCAGCCCCAAGCCCAGCTTCATGGCTCCCAACCGAAGGAGGATATTAAATTAATTTTCAGGTTGCTTTAGCAAAACCTAACGACGAGGACAACAACAACAACAACAACAGCAACAACAGCAACCCTTCCTGGGAGAAGAAGGAGAGTGATCTAATGCATTACTTTATCAATCAAGGATGTGGGGGAGGTCTTCGGGACCAGGAAGAGCTCTTCCCACTATGAGCTGGGTTGCTGTGCAGGACCACACTGCTCCACCACCTAATTCCATCCTAGTTCCG
The DNA here is from genome assembly GCA_036184795.1 of Tokudaia tokunoshimensis. Taxonomy (NCBI): domain Eukaryota; kingdom Metazoa; phylum Chordata; class Mammalia; order Rodentia; family Muridae; genus Tokudaia; species Tokudaia tokunoshimensis. Next base: position 134,816,487 of record BTHU01000004.1, on the reverse strand, counting down.
TGGTTTTGGTCTAAGCTCAGCATTTCTTTCAACTTTGTGACCCACTCTCCAGGCTAAGGAGTAAAGTCATGGACAGAAATGGGGTGCAAAGACTGTGGGGCTTGGGTTCAAATTATAGGGGCCACTTCATCCTTCTTAGGGGCATAGTCGAAAGACAACAGTGAAACCCATATTATCCTGGAGAGAGGGCCCTGAAACCCTATTGGACTGTTGGGTGCCTTTGGTATCCCTTCTTGTTGGGACCCTGCCTGAGTGGATGGGGAAGTCTGAGCTTTATAACCTGAGCAACAAGACCACAGGGTAAAGGCCAGCGCAGGCCTTGCTCTGGGGGGATCTGGTTGGGAAAATGGTTTTGGTTTTTAGCACCAGGCCTTGGTTTGTGTCATTGGCTGCAGTGTTGTTGGAAGACAGACTTGCAAACAGACACGGATGACCCAGATAGAAGGGTCTAGAATGCCAAGCTGCAGCTGTTCTCTGATTTGGCAGATCACTGTGGTTATGGGGTGGAGGTGGGAGTGGGCAGTGACCCCTGAGTTTAACCTTCAAGAATAAGGTTATCTGGCAAGAAGGAGGGAAAGGCAGAGGGTTTGGAGGTCTCTGCATGGCGTCGCCAGGGAGCTAGGGAGTTCAGAGAAGCTGGAGAACAGGGGAGACTGGTGGGAAGGTGAGCTTTGTGTTGGGAGCAACAAGAAGCCATGGAAAAACTTCCAGTGGGAGGGAGCTGTGCATGGTTAGGGCTGTGCTCATTCCGGGGTGATGTAAAGGTAACTCCTAAGGGTAGAGGCCTGAAGGCAGGAGCACCCTGGGAAGCCAGTGAATGAATCCACGTGAGATGGTTCAGGAATTGTGCTACTAGCAAGGACCAGAAAAGGGTGAGTCCCAATCCTGGCTCAAACGTCTCTGAAATAAAGGTCCCTCCCTCCTTTGTGTTCTGGCCACACCCAGGAGCCACAAAGCTGCACCCTTGTGTTGAGGCCCTGGACACTGAGAAAGAAGAAACCTCTGTCCCGAGGGCTTATTATTTCCAGAAACAAAGTTCAGGACCGAAGGGGAAAAGTAGGGATGGACTCATGCACTTGGACAGAGTTGGGAAGGAAGCTGCCTCCCGGCCTGTGAATGCACCAAAGTGAATAACTGATCTCCCAACAGGGTTAGGTTGGGAATGGTGGGCTTGGCACATGTCACTATTCTCTAAGCTGTTGCCCTGGTAGATAATAATCAATCAAGCCACTTTCCTGGGAGAAGGAAGGATGGGAACAAAGCCACTAGAGGCATTCTCAGCCCAGACTGTGTGTGGATACTCATGTGGATAGTCTGACTTTTCTTGTTAAAAGTCATGAGCCTGACCATTCCTTTATAAACTCTAAGCCAAGTCTCCTTTCTTTTCAGGTTTGAACAGATAGAGCCCTTTTCCCCCCCAGATCTTAGCAGATGTTTCTGATGGGTCCATAACAGAGGCTTTGAAGGCAAGATAAGAGGAAGGAAGGGAAGAGAGACTTCAACAATGGCCCAAGACTTCACTATGGGCTGCAGCTCCTGTCTGATATACTCCACCAGTGACCTCCGCTCCTGCTGGTTTATTAATAGCTTTTAACACGACCATTTGGATTCATTGAAAATGGGAGTAATGCTAATATGCCTTTAGATCTCACTCCTTTTTTATTTAAAAAAGATGCTAAAAGCATTTATTGAGTAGTTCCTGGGGGAAAGAAATTAAAAGGTCTCCCCTCTGGCCACAGGGATGGTGTGGTCTCCTGCCAACACCCCACAGAGGGGTTCTCATGGTTCATTAGAATGATTTAAGGTGTCCAGGTGACCCATTACAAAGCCATCAGTGGGAGGTGCTCAGAGACACACTCTGCTCATTGGATGGGTGAGGATGGAGGGTGGTGGGCAGTGTGAGAATGTTTCGGCTGATTGCTTCTCACTGAGCCCTTCTGTGCCTCGGAGTAACTGTAGTGTGAGTACTACTGAGGAGATGAATGGACCCTCCATTCGTTATTCTTTTGAGTTGGAATCAACAGTCATAAGGGCACAGGTCTCTTGAGCCTCTTCTAGAGGCAGTAACCTACCCCTTGGCCAGAGATAACTTATGAGCAGTTGGCTTCTCCATCTTTCTGAGTCCCATCTTGGTCCCTCCCTTTGGTTAATTGGAGGCATTGGCTGAAGACCTGCAAGTGGAAGGAGAGAAAGCTTGGAGTCTTTCTTTAGACCCCCTCTGCTTGGCTTTGTACCAGCTCTAGCAGGCACTGTCCCTGTAGAACCTGGTATCCTGCTCGAAAGTCCTTTCCCATCCAACCAGGGCTAGTTTCGGGGTGCTTCCCACGCTGGTGTTTCCTTTCTTAACTCTGGCTGCCTTGCCTAGTAGTTTCTTTGTTAAAGATGCCTTCCTGCTTTCTTCCATAGACTTTGGTTCTAGGTTTTTACCTGTCCTACCAAGCACCTCTAGAAACATTTTTTGAATATTTATTTTCATAGACTGCTTCTTTTTGTAATTCCAGTCAATGGGCCTGATCTAGTGCATCTTTCAATTGCACTCCTTTCAGAGGGCGTGAGCATGGTGCTTGAACAAGCTTTCTGCAAAGCTCTGCAGGTCACCAGCCATAGCACTGTCAGAAAAGTACAGGGCTTTTGAGGCGGGATGTCTTGAGGCCAACCCTGGGTTTCAACATAGGATCTGGTGGTTAGTGGCTAAATGGACCCAGCCCAGGCTGTGCAAGGACATTTGTGGGCACCTGTACTGATGAGCAACCCCATGTGATCATGGCTAGTCACCATAGAAACCTTTCTAGACTCAGTCTGCCAGTCTCTTTAGGAGTCATCATCCCAGGGCTCACCCCACTCTGGCTGGGGTGAAGGGGATGCTAAGCACACATCCTGGACCTCTCAGGGTCTCCCCTAGAAGCATCTGGAGGTGAACACCCCCTGATGTGCCAGCTTCTTGAGGAACATGTTCACTTGGATTTGGGTACTGGCTACTTTTAGCTTGGTTTTCTTAGGTTCTCAGCATCTTCATCTGTAATAGGATCAAGGTCCTCTAAGAGATCTGAGGCTCTGAGGGAGGAAGACTAAGTTTTAAAACCTTGGCACTATTAACATTTTAGCCTGGATAATTGTTTGTTCTGAGGAATGTCCTGTGATTTTGGGGCATTTAGCAGCTTTGCTGGCCTCTACTCACCGGAAGATATCCACTAGCGTTCTACCCCAGTTTTGATCATAAAACATATCTCCTGACTTTGTCAAATACCTCCAGGAAGCAAAATGACCTTTGTGAAGCACTGGTTCAAAGTAATAAGCAAGGCTCATGTGTGTCTGGCCATAGATCCCCCAGGATTCTTAGTGGATGGACATGGACTTGATCCTGCTCATCCTTGATCTGGGTCGTGTGGCACAGGCCTTCACCGTCCTTTGAGCCTTTACTGCTACAATGCTTGGCCTCTCCTGTATCCAGTGTCAGATAAGGCTCGAATCTGACATCTGGAGTCTGAATCTGACCATAGGATGAGAGAGGGACCAAGATGGGACAGGGGCAGGGCTGGTGTGTGCAGGGCCTTGAGAAGAGGGAGGTCTTGGGAGGGAGAGGACTTTGAAGGAAGGCATTGGGGTCTTAGGTGACCAGGATAGATCTCTTGGTGTACCCTAGTGTGAATTGCTAACCTTTTGTGTCTTGGTCTTCTCATTCTTACGATGGGAGGGGATTTGCTACCTATCTCATAAGAGTCTCAGATCAACCAGAATCCTGGTGAGAAACAAATAACACAATCAATAGGCTTGTGTGCAAAGGTGGTCAGAGAGATCAGTCATATGGTCAGAGCAGGACTAAAGGAGCAGCAAGGGACTGAGGCACATGTGGGCTCTGAATAGCCCACGTGAATAGGACTGGAGGACAGGAAGCTGCTTCCTGCTAGAGGTGACTGGGAATTGGGGTCTTGGAGTCCCTTGTCTTTACTTACTTGGGATTGTAGCCATGTAGGATACAGCCACAGTCAGGGTCATGTTAGGAGGTCTTAACATCAGGTGCTTCCTGTTCTCTAGAACTCAATAATAGCTGGGGCCAGGGAGTCAAGGAAGTGTATCTTCCTGCCTGGCAGGTGTCAGAGAAGGCTAGAGAAATGATCATGTGAAGGGTGGACAAGTGAAAGCTACTAGTACAGTTAAGGGAGTAAATGAGTGGACATTTACCAAGTATGTAGGACAGAACTTGTACATAGTACTGATGAATGAAACCAGGTTAGCCTCTGGGGGGACAAGGCATGCTAAATAAACCTCTGCAAGCATTACCTGTGGGAGACTGCTCTTTCTGAAGCTTGGGAGTACTGGACTGGACTGCCGGGGACTTGGTTCCACTTATGCCACACTGGTCTTACCTCAAAGAAGACTCTTACCTGGGCTTCCATGACATGGCCAGGTGCTGTTATCAATGGCACTCATGACTCTGCATTCCCTAATCCTACATCCCATGATGACCCAGACCACTGACCAGAGGCAAAGGTCCTTAAATCCCTCCTAGGGGAAGATTGGTCCAGCCACGTTCAGTCCTTAGAGTCCCATCGGTATTGAATTGTTCATATGCACACAAGGGAGACTTCCTTTGATTTTAGGACCACCTGGAGGGTAAACGGAGTGGTGAGTTCTAACTGTCACAGGAACATGGATTTCCAGCTTTGTCAGAGGCCTTCTGATTGGTTTTGACAGAAGCTCTGGGTGGCGGGCAGGGCTGAGCTCTGACTGAGAAGCTGAACCCTTAAGACTAATACAGGAAATGGTAGGTTGTAGAGTCCTCTCCCTGCCCTGTCCGTGGTTGGTGTCCAATGAGCCCAAAGGAGCCCAGGAGCCTCTCCCAGCCCCAGCACGTCCTGAGGTTGGCTGGACAACAGGGATATAGTGCTTGGTTAGACTTTTTGAATTATTGTTTAGCTTAAGTATATCCCTAACTATCATATGGAGGGCATTTATAATAAGCAATGGCTTTAACTTTAATCCAAACTTAAAATAGATCATGTGTGTGTGTGTGTGTGTGTGTGTGTGTGTGTGTGTGTGTGTGTGTATAAGTCTTTCTCCCCCTTTTAATTCTAATTCTAAGCTGGCAGCTCCTTCCCAGCACCTGACCAGCACCTGACCAACACCCTCCTTCATGGCCCCTGAAGCAGTGGTCTCCATATTATTCTTATCTTTCCATGTTTCACTCATAAGAGGACTCTAGGGTCCAAACTCAAAACAGTTCTGGAGGCTATTTCAGATCCAAGAACCACCCCCCACCCCCTGCCCTGGGACAGGTGAGCTGAATCCTTGTTCCTACTGACCTTTGTTAGGGTTAGGGGCAGATAGGTGTGAGAAATGTGGCCAAACTATGGTCGTAACAGCACAGAGAACCTTCCATACTGCAGTATCACTGGTGGCACCACTATTCGGATTGAGCAAACCTTATGCATAACAACTATCTTAACCCATCTCATCTCCCAGTGACCCTACAGAACTGGCACTGAATGTATCTCTTTGTAGATGAGGAAACCAAGGCACAGAGAGGTCAAAGGCTGGTCACTGTCACCCAGCCACTGTGGTGGTAGAGCTGGGATCTAAGCTCCAGTCTGACTGATTCCAGGGCCGAACTTTCCAACAATTCTGTCTTCCCTGCAGGGTCCTGACTTCTTATGTCTGGGGGATGGCATCAGGCCTGGCTTGCTGCATGGAGGAGACTGCAGCAGCTCAGGAAGAAGGCTGGTTTGGGAGTGTTTGCCACACGCCCCTCCCCCCACCCCCACCCCATGCAGCTGTGGAATGAGCCACATCTGTTACCACCACATGTTGCTCAGTGCTACGCAGATGTAAAGTCTCAATTTTTCTAATTAGCAGCAACACGAAGTCTATCTTAATTTTCTCTTCCCCTCCCTCTAATAAACGTGATATTAACAAGGTTACACGTCTGCGTTTGTTGCTGGCTGTAATTGAATCAGGTTGCAGATTTGATTAGTGGGTGTGGGGAGCTGGGGTCTGGTCAGGTTGAGGGGCTGAGAGGAAGGGGAAGTTGGGTCCCTGCCATGGATAGGTCTTGGGATGGAGAAGGGGAAAGAAGGAAGTGAGAGGGGAGAAAATGAGAGAGAGAGAGAGAGAGAGAGAGAGAGAGAGAGAGAGAGAGAGAGAGAGACAGAGACAGAGACAGAGACAGACAGAGACAGAGACTGAGCAAGATACAAAGAAAATGAGGAAGAATAGACACAGGGGTCAAGAAAGATGCTTTCAGAGTAGCCAGTGCTGACATCTTCCTGCAGTAGTATTTCAGGAAGTCCCTGTAATCTACCTCTGCTCCCAGGGCTCATGGAAGGAGGAGGACAGGCATCCACAGCACTTCCCAGCTTGCATTGCACTGCTGAGCCAGGGGCCTCAATTTCTCTGGGTATGAAACGTCATCTTTGGGTCCCACTGGAAATCTGAGATTCTTTGGAGTAGCCCTGGTTCTCATTCACTTGGACTGGGAAACAGGAAATGAACAACTCACCAGGGGCTGTTAGTTAACAGTCTCAGTGTTTGAGATCAGTTGACAGGGTCCCCAGGAGTAGCCTGTACCACTCAGGGTGGGGCTTGTGAAGGGGACTCCTTGCCTCCAGAGGTCCAGTAGGGCTCCAGGCCCTCCAAAGTACAGGATTTCCAGTTCAGCTAGGGTGTTGCTGGACATTCCTCCTCTTCCATTGACTCCCTGACAGGTAAGCTCCAAGCTCCAAGCTGTGGTATCTGTGCTCACTGCTGTAGTCTTCCCTGTGCCCTCTCGTATCCCAGGGCCTGGTACACTGGGGTGTTTCCATGCCTCTATACCTTTGCTTCTAGAGTTCCCACTGCCTGGAATGCCCTCTCATGCCATCTATCTCTTCCTCTGATAGATCTTAACTCAGGCATTGTCACTTCCTGGGAGGGTCTCCCACAAGTGAGGAGTTGGCTCGTCCTGTGTGTGACTGTGTTCTTCTTCTCGTTTCCATATCAGTGTAATGAATACGACTGTCTTCACTCTACTCCAGCCATCAGGCCTCACTGGCACCTGGCGCCCGTTTGCTCTCGTGTGTGCACTGACAGTCATGCCCAGGTGTGTGCACGCACAAATGACGGCTGTCAGAAGTGCTGTGGTGGCTGCAGCCGTGGTGCCGGTGCTGCCTTCCTGCTGTGACAATTTCTCCCGCTGATGACTCCATCCCCAGGGCCTTGGGAGCACTGAGAAGCTTCTGTCAAGGGGCAGTGGCTTTTCCCCCCTTGCTTAAATGAGATATGAATAATTGATTCAGCTCCTGAATAATTAATCAGATATTCAATAAGGAAAGTAATTGTTTGGCGCATCCCCCATGGATGGCCTGGCTCAGCCACCACCCCAAGCAGGCTAAGGTGGCTGGTGGGGGTTAGGGGCCCAAAGAGTTCAGTGCCAGCTGGAGGAGGTCACCTTGCCTGACACTCTGGCACACCTATCTAGCTCACTGTCCCTGGGGAAGACAGCGTTTGTGTTTATAGCCCACCAAGACTTTGGGTCTGATGGTCACCTTATCAATTACCCATATGTCTGGCTTTTCCCTGACCCTTCCAGCTCTGAGCTGGTTCCTTTCTGCTGTAATAAGTGGCACTCCCTGGACACTATCTCTCCAAGGTATACTCTGTCACCTGTGCCCTCCTCTCCATCATCAATGTCCCCACCTTCCCCACTGGAGAAGCCTGGGGTTGTTACCCACTTTCTGTTCTGAAGAGCTGGGGTCCATAGAGGAACCATGGTGGAGGGGCATAGGTGGCTAGCCTAGTGCCTCTCTGTGTTGTATCTGCACAAACATCCTGAAGAAGAACATCTTAAGAGTCCCCCACTGGCATCTTCTTGTAGGTTCTTGGAATGACTTCCCCACAACATTCAGGGCCTGTGGCTTGGGAAAAGCTGGAGAATCCTTTTTCTGACAGCTAGGAAAGGAAAATTATAAATTTCCAGACAGACAAAAGCCATTTAACAAGCAGAGTGTAGCTTGGAAGAGAGTGGAATGCAAGACTGTGGAGAGAAATGAGCCTGCTGGGCTTCTGTGAGTGTGTGTGTGTGTGTGTGTAAATATATGTGTAGGGGGTACATACGCACATTACCTTGCATACATGTTCATGCATGTTTAGGCACACACATGTGCCACGCATGCACAACTGCATGCTCATACATATACAATTGCATGCTCATATACACATATACACATACATGTATAGCTACATGCATGAACCTCCCCATATATGTAAGCATATAGGCACATTGGTAGTTATGTTAGCCCCTTCCTGCTGCTGTAACAAAATACTTTAGGCCAGGTAATTTCGATAAACAACAGAAATGTGTCCCTCATAGCTGAGAAGTCCAATATCAAGGCCTGTTGCTCAGAGACAGTATTTTTGGTTTTCACATTGCAGAGAAAGTTGAAGGGCCAGAGGCTCTCTGAAGCTTCACTCCTAAGGACACTAATCCTGTTTGTGAGGGCAGAGCCCTTAATACTGATGGCAGCCCCCCCAAAGTCTTTCTTACTGCCTTCATGTGAGCTTTGAATGTCACCCATCCACTCAATTCATAGAAGATTTGTGCACCCAAGTGCACACCCAGCTTAGGGTAGGGTAGTAACGGTCACTGGCATCACCTGCAAGTCTCCTTGGGTTTCCCCCTATAAACACTTATCTTTTGACTGCGCAGCCAGCCTGGTTGGTCACACATGCTGAATTGCTGGGTCAGGAGCCTATCAGCACTAGCTGTGGGATTTAAATCCGAGACAGCTAGTCTGGGCAGTAGATCATCACTGGAGTCCTGAATAGACCCTTACAGGTCGTCTGGGTCTAGAAATTCTGTATTTATTTATCTGATGAGTACACTTTGAGTGTCTTCTGTGAACTAAGGACTCTTTAATGCTGCAGGGATATAGCAGTAGACAAAAGAGAGGAAAGCTCTCATCCTGTTCTAGCGCGGAAGACCATTGAAGGCATCAGTAAGAGATTGAGTGTGTTCCTACTGAGGAGAGAAAAGAAGGCAGGGACAGGGCTGAGACATTTGGGGTAGGGGTGAGAGTTTGGACAGGGCCCCTAGGAATGCCAAAAGAGTGTTCAAAACCCATCTAGGACTTTAAATAGACTTGCTTTCACTGCAGGATAAACCAAGATAACCCATGGATCACAGGGTTAATGGAGATGCCACAGAGGACAATGACAGGCACCCCTAGGCATGAAGGACTGCATTGTGGATGTTAGACATAACAAGGGGCCTTTGTGGGCCCTGTGCTCCAGGTGACTAATGTTCTGGGAACATTCAGGGGACCACAGAATTCCAACTGAAAACCACGAGCTATGCCATGCCACACATCACCTCAATATTTTTGGGTGTCTTCTTCTTTTTTTAAATAACTTTATCATAAAAATAATCTAGGAAATAATGAGCATCACATAGAGAAATTAACCCAGATGAGTATATTTTAAGGGACTACGTGGCTTGTGCTGCTTTCTTTTGATGTCCACTGGATATAAGGGCAGCAAGGGGTGAGTGAGTTATTCTAAGCAGTTAGGGATTTGTCCTCCCAGCTCCCATCAAGAAGGTCGTGGAGTGAAATAAAACCCAACCTGCAGGAACCGGTGTCTCAGCCTTGGTGAAACATCCCAGACCTGCTTTCCCGAGTTCATCTTGGAATAAGGGTCTTTCTCAGCACTGTCTTGACTGGGCAGTGTTGAGGAAGAATAGCCAGCACCTGCCAGGGGTGCTGGGGGTTGGGTCTCCAGAATGGTGGTTCTGAGGTACTTAGTTCTTCAGTGGAGGAGCCAGGCAGGCCTGCTGTGCTGAGGATGGATCACGTAAGATGTTGGCAATGTCTCAACTCGGATGTTTGTGGCACATCTGGTTCACCAGCAGCCATAGACAGCTCCCATTGTCTCCTGAGCCTCGTGTCCCTTGTACCCACAAGAACTGGGTTAACTTCCACCAGAGACTACTCTGAAGTGTGTAGGAGCAAAATGTCCAGGGCCACCCTCCCTCTGTCCTTTTGAAGGGTGACCGTGAGCTGTCAGTTGGACAGCACCTCATCTGCCCGCTGAAGTAGCTCATGGGAACACATGCCAATGGCAGCTGGCTTCCCCATCTTTCACTTTTGCTTTTTGGTTACACTTCCCACTTAAAAGACCTCTTCTCAAGCTCCCACTTTAGATATCCCATTTGAGAGAGGATTAGTTAGGACACGCCTCATCTGCTTCCTGTCTAAGGTGGTGAGAAAGGGGTCTTGAATGTGCCTTTTTCTTAGGTCCAATTCTTTGGGTTATTTTCTTGCATCTGCAAGCCAAGTGTTTTGCTTCTGATTCCAAGAATAATCTCATCTCATTGGTAAGGAAGGTAGAATTTTTTTTTCATGTAAGCTTTCTATCCCCGTCAGTGGATCAAAACTCCTTTGTTAGACCTTTAGTTTAACTTGAAAAAAACAAAATGAAACAGACTGACAGACAGACACACAGATAGACACAGAGAGAACTAGTGTGTATCGAAGGCAGAATCTATATCCCTGATATTCTTATTGGACTTTTTAATCCAAATGTCAAATAATTCTCAGGAGCCCAGATTTCTACTGAACTCTAAAACCCTTCTCAACTGTCTAGACAACTCAAGTCAACTGCTTGACAGTGCTGTCCGAGTCTGATTGGAATCTCCTGGAAAGAGTTTCAGAGCTCACTTGTGTGGCTGGCTGCTTCCTTCCACTCCCCATCTCCACCTGCCTTTTGTTGAGACCGCTGACTATACCTACAACGTCTTCAGGCTTAGTAACTCTAGATAGACCCAACCACACACATCACAATGTGAACGATCACTCTGAGGACTGTATCGTCTGTCCAATTGTCTACAGCAGCCCCGGCTTTGAAAACAACTGACTCTTCTTCCCATGATCTCTGAGTCCCGTCTTTATTTTTTTCCTGGACTTTTGCTGTGCTATCAAGTATGACAGGAACCAGCACTCTGAAGATTGGACCCAGAAGTCTTTCTCCAGAATTTTCTGTCAGCATACACTGGAGAGTGAGTAGACATGGCATCCAGACATGCATATCTGGTGTGTGAATACTGAGCTCAGGGGACACTTCCTTCCGAAGGCATCTTATCTGCCACTAGGCTAACCTGTGGCCACCTCTATGAGACTTGATTCCTGGTTGCCTCGTGGACTCTCTGTTTGCTTTTGATGTAAACCTGCTGCCTGACTTTTTCAGATGGGATGGCGGTCTAAATCAGGAGGTCTTTGGGAAGAGTTTAGGAGAACTAAACTAAACTAGTTGCTAGAAGCTTTTGGAAGTGGAGGATGCAGGGAGAGGATTTTGCAGCATCCGAAAGAGAAGATGCCACCCAGGACCCATGCTCTGGGTTATTTATGCATACTCCAAAATGGCTTTGCACACACAGGAGCAATGCAATGATTTGTCAATGAAGGCTGCTCTTGCCCTCTGCCCCCACCCCTGCCTCTGATAACATTTACAGTAAATCTATTGCACTGACCATTAAATCCGAGGCCGCCTCGAGCGATCGCTTCAATGGGGTGCTGACAGGCCGAGAGTTAATAATGACGCGGACGCTAACCTGTTTATTGATTTGCTTTTTGTACCCTTCATCCTCGCTCACTTCTTCTCCCTCATGGAGGAGAAATCTTGGAATCAGTAATCAGGTGACAGTCTCGCTCCCCCTTCTGTTCCCAGCCATGTCATCCTGCTTAAACTCTCAGAGATAAATCGCCTCCACCTCCCCAGTCCCTGCCAGCCACTCACTCTCCAGTTACTCAGCACGAGATGCCGCATCTGTCACTAGAGCCAGCAGACAGAAAAAAACATTAACACAGACATGAAAAGCTTTTAACTTTGACAAGAGGAACACAGCAAAGTTTTATATTTAGCCCCTCCAGCAAAGGCCATGGTCAATCCATTAGAGTGGCTTGTCAGGCTCAGGGAGAGGTGGGAGAGGATTGGGACCCATGGTGCTGAAGAGTGGGGGTTCCACTCGCTCTGGCTGGAGGAGCGTGGAGGAGGGAGCAGGATGGTACTGTCCCCTTCTTCCTTAGCTGAGGGCCTGGGTGACAGCCGGGTGCTTCTGAGTTAAACTAGAACACCAAGACAACACAGCACGTGTTAAGGTTCTAACTGAAGTCATATGATAGAACATAAGGCTGACCTATTTTGCGGCCATTGCATTAGCAATATCTGCAAATAACAAGAATTCTTTATTATGGGAGTCTCAAAAAGATAACAAAGTAAGGTGGCAAAGCTTAAATTAAAAAAAAAAACCTGGCTGAGAGTGGTGTTTGAATTACGCCCCTCTTCCTCGACCTCCCCCTTTGTCTCTCTGTCTGTCTCAGTTGCACTCAGCCCACCTCCTCCCCACTCCCAGAGTCCTCGCTGGCTCTTGTCCCTCTTTTCCTTCTTCCAAATCCGTTTTTCTTTCTTCTTCTTCTTAAAGAAGAGATTTCAAGCTGGGAGTAGAGGCGCAGACCTGTAATGCCAGCTACTTGGGAGGCTGAGGCAGTAGGATCAGAAATCTGGGCTGCCCAGCGAGTTCAAGGCCATCCAGGGCAACACAGTGAGATTCTGTGTTTTAAAAACAAAATGTTGCTCAGTGGTTGAATACGACCCTGGCTCAGTCTCTCTCTCTCTCTCTCTCTCTCTCTCTCTCTCTCTCTCTCTCTCTCTCTCTCTCTCTCTAACACACATACATATACAACTACACACATGTGTATGTGCACATGCAGAAACATGCACATGCATGAAGACACACACAGACATGCACATATACAAACACACACAAAGACAGAAATATATAAATACACACACAGATATGCACATGGGTACACACAAATGCAAACAGAATACAGACACACACACAGATATGTGGTCACACAAAGAGACACAAACGCAAACGCATACAAATAGATACACTCAAAAAGACAGATATGCAGACATGCACCAATACCCAAAACACATGGAGATGCATACACACACACACGCGCACAGGTGACTTTAGAAGTAAAGAAGCCACGTTTCTTTGTATTCTCGGTTGCCCACTGCCGTGCCTTAACTTAGTCTACCCTTGGCACAGATGTGATTCTCCTGGACAGGCAGAAAAGACAAAGAGCACGCATGGATATAAGAAGTCAGCTCTGCTCACGGATCCAGGACAGAAATGGAGGAGCGGCTTTGTGAGAGAAATTAAACTTGCACTTGCTTAAGAAGAGACAAAGGGTTCTCTGGGCAATTTTAGGAGTGTTCTGGGGAGGGGTTGGGGTGGAGTTCCCCAGATTTGGTGAGGCTGAGGATGAGAACAAGGCTCTTGGACAGGTAGGTATCAAGGTAAGGAGAAACCTTTGGATGCTGTCTTGGGTGAGGCTCCTCCAATGTGGCCCTTGGAAAGATGTGATGTAGGTGTCTTACTTGAGAGGCAAGCTCCAGGAAGCACTGGTCAGGAGCTGTGAAGGTGCAGGGATGGGGTTGGGGTGCAGTGGGGGCTTTGATGCTTTACAGATGAACACAGGCACCAGTCAGTCATATCTGCCGCAAGCCATAAACCCACAAAACACATGTCCTTGATGAGTTTGCCCTATGAACCCCATGCAAGATGCTGCACAGGGTCTTGGCTCTCGGGGGCTTCTTGGGTAAAGGAATTATGTATGGTTGTCTTTTTGTCTACTGAGGTCTGGGCTGTATTGATCTCTGTACCACAGGGCGCAGCTACAGGGTGCGGTTGTGAGAGGTGGTAGGTGTGGGAAATGCTCACTAAGCCGCCATCAGCAAAACTTTTGTATTTGCTCTGTCTCTCTGGTGGAGTTCACTGAACAGGTGCTGGTTAGTGGTTCCCTTCAGAGCTGGGTGTGAGTCTGTGAACAAATCAGGGCTTCGTGTAAGCTTTGCAAAGGGAGAAGAAATAGAAGAAAAACAAAACAATAACGAAAACAAGAAAACAACCCCAAAACAACCAAATATTCAGGACTTTGGGTGGATTTGGCAAGAACGTTTGAATGGACAGAACCAGTGGATCTATGCCTGGGATAGAGGCAGGTAGTATCTCAGGCCCAGGCTAGTTGAGAGACTTTTCTTAACTTGTTGTGCAGTGGCTAGGTTGCAGGAGTGAGAAGGAACTGGGTCTAAGGTAAGCTGAACACACACATGGACAGTCTGGAAATTGTCAACAGGAACTAGAAACCAAGTCTCAGCTGAAGATGGGGTCCTGAGGGTAGGAGATTAGCTGTGGGGAGATAAGAATGACAAGCACCTCCTTCCTACCTAATTTCCGTCTGCCTGGCAGGGTCTGGGAGGTTCTGACTGGAGCTTAACATTGTGTGTGTGTGTGTGTGTACACGTGTATGTGTGTACATATATATGTGTGTGTGTGAGTATGTGCATATGTGTATTGTGAGTCTGTGTATGTGCACATACATATGTGGGTACATGTGCGTGTATGGTATGTGCATTTGGAGGCCATACGACAACCTCAGGTTTCATTCCTCAGGTGCTATCCACTATATTCTTTTGAGGTGGGGTTTCTCATTGATCTGGAACTTGCTATATATGCTACACTGCCTAGCTAATGAGCCCCAAGGGATATCTCTGCCTCCTCGGTGCTAGAATTATAAGCATACACCAACATATCCTGTGTTTTCTCTTTTGTTTGTTTTTTTAATGAGGCTTATGGATATCAAACTCAGGTCCTCATGCATGCAAGGCAAGTGCCTCATGGGCTGAGTCTAACATTTTAAACACAGACCCAAGAATTCCCTGGAGACATGCTTTCTCTCTCTAATCCCCATGCAGGTATTCCTTCTAATCCCTGTGCAACTGTCCTAGATGCTCCTAGAAAAGGTCCTCTTCCTTTTCCAGGGCCCAGACACATGTGGACATAGACCTTTAGTCTCCAGAACACGCTAGCCCCTGGTATAATTTACCTATGGTCCCAAATCTGGAAGATACTATGAGAGCTTTGAGTGACAAGGACACTGGGTCTCAGGCCTGACTGGAAAGAGCTTCCCTGGGCAGGTGAGAACCCCATTCCTGTGAGTGTTGCGGGAAGGAGCTGTCTGGTCACTCTGGAGGCAGGGTATCATTTCACCAATGCCAGACGAGGTGAGTCCTTGGCTGCCCGACAGGGCATAATGGCTCTTGCTTCGTGTATGGTGATAAAGGCAGAGAGAAATTAAGCCCGGGCAGATCTGTGTCTCCTGTAGCAGCCACAGTTGCTGAGTCTGCCATTTTTGAGAAAGTGAAATTCCAGTCCCCTTACTTTCCGTGGCTAGGCTATCAGGGCCTGCTGAGGGGTGTCAGCTGACCTCTCTGGCTTCTTGGTAGAAAATGGAATTATTGTGTAAACCTTGTCTATGCCACCATATCCAATCTGGTCTAAAGCTAGGGAATTCTGTCTGTGGCTAGCCTTATTGGCAGCTGCTATGATCATTGAACCCTTCGTGGGGGTAATGGTAACACCGATAGGTAACGTCATCATGGGGTGGGATCTCTGGGAAGTGACAAGGTTGCAAGGAGTTCTCCTGACTGTGATTAATATTCTTATAAAAAGAAGTCTCAGAGCCAACCCTTCTTGTCTACCATGGGAGGACACAGCAAGAAGGTACTGTGCATAAAAAAAAGTGTGTTCTCATTAGATGCTTGACTTAACCAGACTTGTGGGTACCCTGATCAAGAGTTCTCCACCTCTGGGGCTGTAAAAATTAAATTTCTGTCATATAAGTCACCAAATTTATGGTATTTACTCATGGTGACCTGAATGGACCTGCATTGGGGGGTGAGTGTGGGAAGGGAGCAGAGGGGCCTATTTATACCCTACCCTCTAGTAAAATGATGCAATTGTCTCTTTCTGCCCTTCCACGTCTCATTTCAAAGAAGGAATAGCTTTGTGCTGGATGCTGAGAAGGTGATCTGGAGAGATGTAGAATGGGAATGAGGGAGAAAACAAGAGGGTACCATAGCAGGGTATTGGGCAGGTTTTCACAGGATGTTTGGTGGGGCTTGAAAACTCTAGAGCCTTGTGGGAATCTGTATGTCCTTTATCTCTGAGCTATTGCAACCATCTGGGTCTGTTTCTAGCTGGTGTATTCTGCTAGTGATATCCAGAGCTTCCAGCCCCTCCAGACTCTCCTTTGATGCTCCACTTTCTAGTTTTTTTTATGTACTTCCTGAGAAGGACTCAAAGGATCTAGGGTATTCAGAAACATGAATGCCAGGACTCTTAGCTCTGGGTCCCCAGCTGGAGAACTACAAAGCCAAGAATGCCTACCTGTTCCTGTACCTCAATCATCTGTTCACTCACCCACTGGGTTACCAGGTGATGGTGAGTTCCTTTTCTCTACAGAGATCAGCCAGGGAAAGGCATGGTCCCTGGTCCTAGATGTAATAGAAGTGTGGTGTGAGAGGGGGAGGAAGAGGAAGAGAGAGAAGAGAGAAGGAGAAGGGAGAGAGAGACAGAGAGAGACAGAAACAAGGACATAGAGAGGGACACAGAGAGGGACAGAGACAGACAAAGAGATAGAGACAAAGACAGACAGAGAGACAGATAGGTGGGGTGGGGTGGGATGGGGGTGGGAGTGGCTAAGTCTTGGGACAATAGGAAAGGACCCTTGGAAGGTAGGATGATGGATTTGGATTTTGTTATGAGAAACAGTACCAGAAACTTACGACAGAAGAGTGAACTCCTGAGAGCTGCAGTTTAGAAAGTGTCCCTGGTTGTGAGCTTTAATTGTGTGGGCACTGCCTTCTCTGAAAGGCCAATTCTGCAACTATGGGTATCACCCACCCTGGCACATCAAGTCACTGCAGGACTAGGTGCATCCTTTCCCCTTGAGCCCAGACAAGGCAGTCAACAGACTTAGGGATAGCCCCTTCTCTAGTTGTTGGGACACCTGCATGAAGACCAAGCTGTGTGTGTATATATATATATTCATACATATGTGTGTGTGTACGTTGGCCTAGAAAAAAATGACTGAGTTTTGCTTCTCTCATCTTAACTCTCTAGAATTAGAGGGGATTACTTGACCTCAGTGATCTTTTGTCTCCTTATTTACTAATTGGTTTATAAAACTTTGCACTTATTCTTATGTACATAAACTTTAACCTTAAACATTTTAAACAATACATATATAGATGATAGATAAACAAATGTATAGATAGATTGTGTAGTATTTGTGTGTGTGATGTGTATATGTGTGTGTACTTGCATGCATGCATGCACACACACGCCATGGTGTACTTGTGGAGGTTAAAGTCAGTTTTTTTGACTTTTTTTTTTTTTTAACCATGTGAGGCCTGGGAATTGAATTCAGGTCATCAAGCTTGGTGACAAGTACCATTATCCACTGAGTCATCATCTCAATGGTTTCCATTTTCCTTTTTTGGGGACAGTGTCTTTGTAGCATACTCTGGCCTCAAACTTGCAATGTATTTCAAACTGGCTTTGAATTCCTGAGGCTCTTGCCTTGACTTCCCAAATTCTGGAACTACAGGTGGTGCCCAGCTCAATGAATATATACATTGACATGCAAAGAGTCTTTAGGAAAGCAAGACACAACGCAGTTAAACAATGTGATTGAACTTTTGTATAAAACCTTAATAATAAACATTAATAACAGGGAATTTCTAAGGGTTTATTTATTACAATGGATACTTAATGCTTTTGACATCAGAAAAACAATCAAAATAAATGTAAAAGATAAAATGAAAATGGCGTCCTTGAAATTGCCTAGCATAGCATCTGACACATGATAAGTCATTGTTCCACCAACCTTCCTCTCTATATATATGCCCAGAAAGCCGCAGCCAGACAAGGAAAAAGAAATCAGAACACTGTGGGCTCCTGCCTGACGGGCTAGGGAAGGAGAAAAGAGGCCTTCATTCCTGGAATCCCAAAATAGTCCTATTTGTTGACCTCAAAGATTTTAAGAGAAACCTCTCCTCCCCTGGGCTCTGGGCAGAGCACTTGTCTGGGGAGCGGGGATGTAAGAGGTCTATTGTCAGGTTCTGTTGTTTATACTCCTCTCTGATTCCCTCCTTCCTGTTTTAACTACCTGAGATGGAGTTGACCAAGTGCTCTTTAGTAGACAAGTTTTCCTGGCTCTCAGGGAGACAGAGGAGCTTCTGATGCTGTCTGTGGAAGACTCAAGCTTATCCATTTCTGGCCGAATCCTGGAAAGGTAGATCTCCATGTGTCTCTGATGCATTCCTGCACAGTCATGGTGATGGGGTGGGGTGTAGGGGATATGGGAAATGAGAATGGGGGGGGCTTATGGTTGTCCTTTCCTTCTAAAATGCCAAGGCTTCGGCATTTCTAATATTTTGATTATTTTGAGGAACCAATCAAGGATGACTTTTTTTTTTTGGCCAAACAAGAATCCCAAATGGGGAAAAAAATTGAAACACCCATGTGCTGCAGAATCATTTTAATACTTCCTGTATATAGGTCATAATTGTAAAGAAGAGTCTGTCTCTAGGAAGGGCCCTCAACTCACATGTAACAGGGCAAAGCACTTGGCTCATTTCGCTGTAGAACAATAAAACATCATCACAGCATGTTTGGAAATCATGATGTCATGGGTAAGGTCTGGCAGCTAGGAGGGTCTTGGTTCAAAATATCTTTGACCAGTTCATCTGCTTTGTGGGTTTTAGAAGCCAACTGACTTCTTTGAACCTTAAATTTCTCACCTACAGAACGGAGAAAGTATACTGGTGTGATTATTGTAGGAACAGGACAGGCGTACTTTTATGAAGTGCCTGGCATGGCCCTACACATATGACAACTGCAGTCTATGCAAATGCAGTACGCGTTTGCTTTTAAAGTTACTGCGAGTATATGTGAGGATATCAGAAAGTGAAGGCACCACAGACATCCCCTTTATATATATATGGCTTTCTTTAAAGATTTAAAGATTTTACCATTTCACCAACACCCTTTGGGTGTCTGGAAGGATAAGAGATATGTGGAGAGGGAAAGAGCTTCTTGGAGTACATACTACTTTATGAAGGAGTACTCTTAGATAAAACATGCAAGTGTGCTCCTTAAATGTTTCCCTCTCCTTCTTAACCTAGGAAGAACTTTAAGTTCCCCCTTCTCTTCTGGGCTCCGACCCAGCTGTCAGGTGGATGTATTACAGATAGCTCATGCTGCTGCCATCTTTCCCTCCAGTCTGTTGTTTCCTCTTTTATTAATCTCATAGTAAATGCTGTGGCATTTATTTTCCCAAGGTAGGAACTATCTTTCTCTCTAGATCCTACCTTTCTGTCTTTTCTGTCTCTTGTTCTCCAAGTCCAGTCAGACACCAGGCTTGACCCACATTAAAAACATCTCTGAATCTAGGAATGCTTGTTTGCTGCACTGGGCCTGCCTTTGTTCCTTTCTGCTTCACCTGGTCTGTGAATAATTGTCTGGGCCTTCAGCTCACCAGTTGTGCACATCCATCACAGCCATTGTAAGTTTTCCAAACTACAAACCCAAAGTACAAACCTAGAGATGTAGGGTGTTCTGACTAAAACCGTGAAGGGCTTCTAGGGTCACGTGGAAGGTCGGTGTCAATAGAATATTCACACTGTCTGACTTCTGCCCCTCCTCTACCTGTTCCTATAGCAATATTCCAACAGGCACCTGTACCCAAGATCATCACATTAAAAAACCATTCATACTCTGAATACTGGGAGTTCTTTCACAAGCCAATGTCCTCTGATGTCTCTTCTTGTCTACTTAGTGAACTTCCTACTCTTAAAGATACTACTCAATGGACCCAGGGAGACAGCTCAGTTGGTGTGAGACTGGGAAGGATGAACATCTGGGGGCTTGGTGTCCCTGAGTTGGGGTGAAGTGTGGGCAGACTAGTTACTACTGTGGGGACCCCAGTTCTCTTATGACCCATATCCTAGAAACTGAGAATTGCTGGATGTGTCTGACTTTTACAGCTAAGGTGACAGCTTGTTGAGTTTACTTAGGACTGTCTCAGGAATGTAGTTGAAGTCACAGGTCCCACAGCTCTACACTGTGGGCAATGCAGAATGGTTGGTAATATTGTATACAGTCGACTGTGGGATTAGTAGTGGAGAAGACACCAAATGTCTTCAGGAATCCAGGGACAGAGATCACAGATTTTCTGAATCTTAGCAGATAACCAGCTGTTGTCTTCCCCAGTACAGAACCCTGTATTTTCCAGGGCATTATCTCACCTCTTACCTAATTTCATCCTAAATAGGTTTTTTAATTATAAAAATGTTATGTATGTATAAGTAAATATTTATGCAAAATTATGCAAATGTGATATGTATGATTAAGTATTGAAGAATATACATATTTATGTTTGATTACCTAGAGACTTATAATTACATTTCTTTTCCTACTACTGAGCCATTAAGACTGACACAAAAATGGCATTATAGAAATTTAGAACTGGCAAGGAAAATTTGTTTCTCTTTCTAGGCCAGCTAAGTTTAATCAGTAGAAACTACCTATAATGCTGTGTAGAGGTGAGACAGCACAGCCTCTGGGATCAGTGATATGAAAGCCACAGCTAAACAGTGATGTCTGCCATTGGGGGAGAGCCGCGGTGGTAAGCTCTGGTCTTCTGACAGGATCTGCTTCCATTTCTGTTGCTTTCTTCATGAATCAAATAGATCAACTGGAGTCTAGATTTCCTGCTATGCAAAAGATCCAGGGATGTGTCCTGGTCCTTTGCTTTTCTCCTCACCTTCCGCAATGCCCCTGTATTGTGTACAAATCTTCCCTGGGACTAGCTGTGCTCACATTTAGTGGTGTGCTAGAGAGAGAGAGAAAAACAAAAACAAAAACAAAAAACAGATTGACTCTCTTGCAGCACTTGACGATTTCTATGGTATAAATAAATATATTACAGTCCATTTCAAGCTACCAAATTGTGTCCCACCCCAAGAGAAGTTGCACAGACACACGTAGCTGTGTGCATAGACGCACTCTCAAGCTCACCATGGTTTTCTCTGCTTGCAAAACTCCTGTCCAGTCTATAAAGTTAGGGTTGGCCATCTGCTCTAGAAACTCTCTTTATTCCCCTTTGGCTGGTGGAAGGCAGGGTTTGGTCTATGGTCTCCAGGATGCTTTCTGGTCTGTCCAGTTTCTTGCATTGAACACCCATCAGCTCATGTTCATTGAATGAATAAGCGCACTAATCTAAGTGGCAATACACCAACTGTTTTGATTCTAATCTGAATCTTCTCTCTTAACTGTCTTCTGGCAATGAAAATTTGCTTGGGATTTTCACATTGTTTGTTCATCAGCCACCTAACGGGTAGGAGAAGTTTTACCTTGCTATCTTAGGAGCTAACTTTCCTTCTCTTTTCAATAAGACATTCAAGAATGCAAGTGCATATAGTAGATAGTGACAAAATGGCAATCTTAAAAACTTAGGAAGCCTTCAATGTAAAAGCTAGAGCTAAAATCTTTTCTGACTTCAGATCAGCCCACATTTGGCCAATGCCTTTTTTTCCTTCTTCTCCTTTCAATTCATCCCTCCTAGAGCCCTCTTTCACTTTCCGATTCATCCTCCATAGAGTCCACTCTTGCCTGTGCCTCCATCTTTGGCATTTGGGTTTCAACAATGAGCAAAGTGTAGACTCACAGTCCACTGATGAGATTAGCGCAGAGTGCGGGGAGGGCAGTGGATAGAGAGGTCCTAGGACTATGGGAAACTGAAGGGAGGTGTTAGAGCACAGACCCCTGGGAGGTTTTGGAGGATGAATAGGAGCTTGCTGCTTGGGTAGTCTGAGAAGTGATACTATGATCATGTGTGTTACCATGAGAAAACATGGGTTCTCAGGTGAAATTAGATGAGGCCAGTTCTCTGGAGTGTAACCTGAGGGCAAATGATGGCAGATGCACTTAGCGAGAAGAATGTAGAGGGGATTAGGAGACCACTGAAGAGGTTTTTATGTGCCTTACTGCCAGGGTGTTGCTGGCGGCTGTCCTGTTGAAAGCCATAGACTCAAATGCACAGTTCTTTCTAATGATCCTACAGCAGTGGCTTCCAAGTTTCCTAATGTTGGGACCCTTTAAGACAGCTCCTCATGTTGTGGTGACCCCCTTATTTCATTGCTACTTCATAACTGTAATTTTACAACCGTTATAAACCAAATGCAAACATCTGTGTTTTCTGATGGTCTTTTGCGGGTCATGACCTACGGGTTGTCAACCACTGACCTAGACTGTAAGCCTAAGAATCCCTCTCAACACACATATAACCAATTACTGGACTCAGCTTGCTGGATGTAGCCCATATGCTCATCTCAGACTAAAAACATCCAGACTTTTCCAAATCTGCTATCATATTAAAACAAACAAACAAACAAACAAAAAACTACTTTATCTTGGGATTGGGAAGATGGCTCAGTCAGGAAAGCACTCACCACACAAGCATGAGGACCTGAGTTTGGATGCCCATCATCCCACAGGAATCCAGGCATGACTGTGTGCACCGGTGGCCCCAGTGATGGGGAGGTAGAGACAGGAGGATCTGTAGAGTTTGTTGGTCAGACAGCCTAGCTGAATTGGTAAACTCCAGGTTGAGTGAAAGACTTCATCTTAAGGAAGAAGGAGGGGAGAATTGAGAAGGACAGTTGACATTGACCTCTGACCTCAACATGTCCACACCCATGCACTCAAACACATGTGGATACATAGGAATATACAAACATGCAAATACACACACATGTGCACACATGCATACATGCACACACTCACACAGGTGCATGCGTACATACCCCTCTCATGTTAACCAGGATTAGTTTTATTCCCACACAGGAGGATGCTTTAACTGAAATTTCTGGCATGCACAGTAATAGGAGGGAGGGATTTTGAAGGAACCTATTTCGTCCCTGTCAACATTTACATTCTCGGTGGTGCGATGTTCTTTGTGAAGAGTTTGTTCCTTTACCCACGCATCCACAGGCAGCCCAAAGATCCTTTCTTGAGGCACTGGTTTCAGAGGGACTGACAAAGAGGCAGTTTCTGTAGAGGAAGGAGAGTAGCTCTTTGAATCATCAGACTTGGCTCCAGAACTTGGATATTCCTGTCTCTGACTTCATGGAAGGAGCAAACATTTCCTAAGCATCTATGCTCTGCCATGCATGGTCACAATATGTCCAACTGCATTTTATGCATGGGGAAACTGAGGCTTGGGCACATTCTAGTGACTTCCAGGCAGTGAGGCTGTGAATAAATCCTTGCCCTCCCTCTCATTTTTGCAGTTGCTCAGTTGTGAAGCATGGCTGGGGAAGGCTTTTTCTTGGGGCTGTCGCTAGGACTGATGTAATTATGACAGCACCTAGTAGTTTATGTGTGCTCATCAAAGTCAGCTCTGTGGCAAAGTCCTTCTATGACAGTGAGACCGACCGTGTGTTCCGCAAAGAATGCCTCAGTAGAAGGTTCCCCGGGGAGAAGCACATCTTTGCTCTGGGCTCTGAAGTCCCTGGTGCCCACAACTTAATAGACTTACAATTGGTTAATTTTCTTTTGACATTGATCAGCAACGGGTCGCGTCTAGCACCGTTGGCCTGGCCCTTGAGGGGAGCCACGAGATGCCTGGCCTGGCCTCCCTAACCAGAAATTCAATAACTTTTTCATATAAATTGTCCGTAAGAGAAAACTTCTTGTTTTCAGCCGTGGCCGCTGCTTCAGCAGTTTTCTGTACAAGATGAAAAACTTTTGCATTGAGCAAAATACAGATTTATGGTCAATAAAGTGAAGTTTAACAGTTTATAGGGGCCATACTTTCTTTCTTAAAAACCGATATTAAAAGCCATTTTTCCCAGTCTTTGTAGAAAGGGCTCCTCTATCAATCAGCATCCCAGTTTGTTTAAATGATGGGCGAATCAGGACAACCCCACTTGTCAGAGAGTCTGCAGACACCTGTCTGTCACCTCCGCCTCTCCTGGAGCATGGACAGATTAGGAGTTTTGGTTGATAGTGAATATGAACAAGTTGGAAACTAGACGTCTTTTGGAGTCAGAAGTAGGCTGAGCCTCAGAAGGGGCTTGAAGAATAGAAGGTGCCTCCACTATGTCTAAGACCTAGCTTTCATTTACCCAGCACACACATTCACTGCACATGTTATTTGTTATTGCTGAGTTGGACATTGGGGTCAGCATAGTGTGGCGGTTTGAATGGGAATGGCCCCGGTAGGCTCATATATTTCAATGTTTGGTTGTCAGTTGGTAGGTTATTTGGGAAGGACTAAGGGGTGTGGCCTTATTGGAGGAGGTGTATCATTGGGGTTGGGCTCTCTGCCTGCTACTTGTGAATAAGCTCTCAGCTACTGCATCGGGTGCTGTGCCTGCCTGCCTGCTGCCACACTCCCCACCAGGATGGCCATGAGCTCACCCTCTGAAACTGTAAGCAAGTGCTCAGTTAAATGCTCAAAAGGGAAAAAAAGTTGCCTTGGTCATGATGTTTCTTCACAACAATAAAAAAAAAGTACCTGAAACACACATAACACAACAGTACCTTCCTACTGTCCAAGTGTCCACTGTGGGGCGGTAATTGATAATGGACTGAGGGATGGATTGTATCAGGCCATCTGTGTGGTGGTTTCTTAGAGGAGGTGGTACTTGATCTCAGCTCTAAAGACAATTGAGAGGGAAGAGCAGCTTGGGCAGAAGAGGTCATGGGATGGATGGGAGGACTGGGTTTCCTTTCAGACCACACTCCTGTAGGGTAGCCTCGGCAAGCAGTGCTTGGTCTGACAGCAGCTCGTGAGCTGAACTTTTTGGGTCTGTGACTCTTTGTCAGAGTTGGGAGGTCTCTATCTGGGTGACATCCTGGTGGAGAGAGTCCTTCCGTTTCCTGCCTCTACACTTCCACATCCCTGTCTGTCACACAAGGCTCCGAGAGGGTAGTAGGCATCGTTGTATTGATGGTACTTAAAGGAAAGTTCAGTATCAGAAAAAAGAAATATGAAATGCTTTTCACAACTGTCCAGAGTTCCAGAAAAGAGTATTGACAGAAAGACAAACAAACAAACAAACAATGCACTCAAGGAGTGCCAAGCCTCCTTTTGTCCTAAGAGAAAAGTCATTCTCTTTACATCTCTCTGGATCCCAGTGTCAGCTACTCCTCACATCTGGGCAATCTCATTCCTCCATAGTTCTGCCCCCTCCCTTTGAAACATGTGCCCACATGCACATAACACTGTCCATCTGAACAAATAGCACGGGCTAGCTTTTCCCATCATGCGTCACACTGGGCAGTCCTTGCTACCTTTTTGCCGAGTTTTGCAGCTCCTCTCCAGTCCTCTCACATGTCATATGTCCGGGGCTGGCCAGAATTTACAGAAGTCCCACTGCCAATTACTCCTTAGCAGAGCAAAAACAAGGCCTTGAGATATTGTCCTTTATCTCTTTTGACATTCGTAGCTGGGTCTTGTTCCTTGTTACATGGTTTTCAACTGGAATGTCCACCGTGGACTCATGTGCTTGAACACTTGACACGCTGCTGGTGATTTGGGGGCGTGTGTGTGTGTGGACATTCTGATGATTAGTGTTGTTAACTCGACAGACTCTAGAGTCACCTGGGAGATGTGCCTCTGAGCATGCCTGTAAGGGATTGTCTTGCTTTGGTTAATTGACGGGTGGAGACATACCATTCCCTGAGTGGGATCCCAGACTTCACGAATTGAGAGGGGTTGCTGAACTCTAGCAAGCATGCATCCATGAGATACTCTCCTGTCTTTGCTTCAGAAACAAGGTCACTACTGCCCCAAACACTTCCCTCTGTGACTTCCCTCCCAGTGCTGGACTGTAACTTTCAACTGGGAGGTGAAATTAACTCTTTCTTCCATAGGTTGCTGTTGTCAGAATTTTTTTTATCACAGGAATATGTCAGTTCAGGATTCCTATGGACATATATCCAAGTAGAGGAAATGAACCCATAGACCTGGTGTTGAGAGGAGAGGATGGGCTGGAGTAGAGGTTCTAGGGGAGCCCAAGCCTGCCTCTGACTCTGGTGGACCTTTCTCCCAGTTTCTGCCTCCCATCTTGATTGGCCTGGGGACCTTTGGCATCCTTCTGGTGTGAGCACAGAACTCCGCCCACAGTCTGGGCAGCTCTGCAGTTGAACTGTTAGATGGAGTTCTGTTTAAGTTGGGTCTCTCCAGTTCAGATCCTGTCTCTCAGGTCTTTGCCTTTTTTTTGACCAGTCACCTGGGACATTTTGCAAAGGTCTAAGACAGGTTGCGTTATCCTAAGAGAGGGCGCAGGGGCTGGGCTGATCCTGCCTCTCTCTCGGCCTCAGGACTCACGGGATCATCTCTCATCAACACCTGCTCCTACTCCACACTTAAAGTCTCCATTCAATGTTAATTCTCTTCATCTATTATTTTCTTTCCAGTTATCGGGGCTCAAAAATCATGCCCTTACACAAGCTAGCAAATGCTACCACTGAGCTATAATTCATTCCTGGCCCCAGTTTCCTTATAGGCAGTGTGAAGTTCTTCTGATCTGTCCACAGTCTTCACTCAGGACAGAAGAATGGATTCTCCCAGCTGCTGAGGAGGTGGGCAGCAGATAGTTTTCAAACGTTGGTTCTCTCTCGAAACCTCTCTAGCTGAAGAGAATCTCATTATCCAATGTCGTGTTCCTTTCCTGGTCCAGCCCACACCTAGTGAATGGTCAACGAGGAACAAAAAGACTGGACCCCCCTGCTTCAGTTTGGGTTCCTGAGGGGTCATGGCGACTTGGGGTGGACAGGGACTGCACTGTCATAGCTACATCACAGTGTCTCCCTCTGCCCAGCCTTGCTGTCTTCCTTCTTCCTGTGGGTGTGGATCCCAACACCAGCTTCCAATAGGCATCCTGAGCCATGCCTCCTAGGAAACAGCACATGCTGCTTGGCTTTGACAACAGTTTGAAACCCCAGCTCTGATCAGATGTTACTGGCGTGTGTGCGCAGGTGCACATGTATACAATCTTAGTCACTCACTCATTTGGCTACCAAGTCTCATCTTTGGACAACTCCCAGAATGTGCCATTCTTAAATATCTCTCTATACTTCTTTCCCATAACCCCCCTCTCCTTCACTCTATCTTTCCTTTGAAGAGCACAATCTCTGATGACCATAAAAACATTCCCCTACCTCTAGGTGCTTCTCATCCTCAGAGCCTACCTCCCTTGGAAGTGGGGCAGAGACAGAGGAGAATTCTTGGCACCCTTAGTATGGACTCCTTTTTGTTTGATCCCCAAGACAGTCAGGGCCTCAAAGGCAGAAGGCATCTGAGGGCTGTGTCCTTGGAGTCCCCCAAGCAAGGCCTTGGGGGGGGGTGAAGATTTCTGCAAGGATCTGGGATCTCAAGAGCCAGAGTCGCAGCTCACGTCCCCTTGGAACAATGAGGCTTGATGAATGGGGTGTGATGTGCAATTGCTGATGAATGTCAAGCTAATTCCCTCCGACAATCTCCACCGTGCATGTGCGAGCACAAAACCGTGTTGTCCCGGGAGGGCTCAAGATGGCTTCTAAGTTTCCCAACATTCTGGCCTCAAAATTGATGTGTACAAGGAAAAAAAAGGAGAGAGCAAGAGCAAGTAAGTGAGTGAGTGAGCAAGAGAGACTCACAAAGCAGAGAGAGAGAGAGAGAGAGAGAGAGAGAGAGAGAGAGAGAGAGAGACTCATAAAGCAATGTCTCCCAAGGCAAAGACTGACATTATGACCGTCTCTTTAAGCACTCCTATTGCATATATTTTTTTTTGTCGACTGCATCTTCTGACTGACAAAGCTCTTTCTTGCCAAAAGCAGCCATTATAAAATTATGACTTGCGCATATAGAATGTTTGTGTTCAACAAGAAAACAGAAACGCCACCTTCTTTTGTGGTTACAGCTGCACAATTCACATCCGGCGGGATTGATCATATTAAGGTTATGCAATCATCTAATTGCAGAGACAAGCCTTGAGTAATAACTCCAAATGCTCGCACTTCAATCTGCACGACAGAGTCATTGCTGAGTCCTGATTAGCGCCTGCCAGCATTCAGGCACCATTATCGGCTCTGGCATTGTCTGAATCTCCATTTGCTACCGAAGCAATCTACCCACTAACTGATCTATGACAAACAGACCCATCACGACAAAGCTGTTTGAGTTGCAGATAGGGTGTAACAAAATATGACTCTTTGGGTTCTTTCCAGCTCTTTGTAGTAAAGTTTCCCCTCTGTCTCTGGAGAAAACAGCCTCCTCCACCTCCCTTCCCCTCTCACTGTCAGGAAGCTGTAGGTGACCGGAAAAGAACTGTCCAATTTGACCAAATGAGCTCCTACTCAGACCCCAGTTCTTGGCTCTAGGGCAGCTTGCTTAGTTGCTTCTCTATTGATATAGAGGTACATTTAGAATCTGCACTTTGGGGTACTCCCATCTCTCCCTGCCGTCTCCCAGGGCTCCACCCTGTAACTAGGGTCGGAACTCCATCACTTCTCATTGCTTGTGCCTTCTGGACCCCCACTTCTAACATCTTCCCCCGAACCATTCCATCTCTCTCCTTACTCATCTCCCCGCTTCGTGCCCTCTTGTCCCCTAACCATCTCTCCTCAACCTGATAGACAAAGCTTTCCTGTTGCAGCTCCGTAATAATCTGAGATTTAAAAAAAAAATAATGGAACTGAGGACCAGCAGGATAGCTCAGCAGGTCAAAGTGTTTGCCCCACAAGCTTGCCAACTTGAGTTTCATCCCTGGAACCTACAAAAAAGGTCTGATGTGGTGGCTCAGATCTGTAACCTTAGTGGTCTACATTGAGATGAGAGGTGGAAAAAAGAGAATTGTTGGGAAGTTTCTGGGCCAGCTCACTCGAAATACACAGAGTGGTAGAAAAACGACAGACCTCCACACATGTTATGGCATGTAGTAGGTTTTGCACACATACACACACACACTTTTTTCACACACACACACACACACACATACACACACACACACACTCATAAAAATTCTGATTGACAGGTAATGGTTGGGCACATCAGTTGGGCATGGTGGAGTGTTTGGTTTGTGCCTCCTGTAATGATGAAGGCAGGATTCTTAGCATTTGTATCCCATCCAACATTCAGCTTCTCTTTGTGGTAGGGACATTCAAAATCCTGTCTCATAGCTCCTGTGAAATTTATAATAAATTGTATAAGCCACGTTACTCTTCTTTTCTAACTGCCCCTCCATTCTTGTCCCCATTATCCAAACTCCATCACCAGTTTGTTTTTGCCAGCCTCTGGTCTGTTCCGCTCTCTGCCTCTATATGGTCAACTTTTACGGCTTCTACACATAAAGATGAGGCGTTTATCTAAGATGTCAGTCACTGGGAAACTGAGTCCAGTGGATCCCTTTAAGTTCCAGATTGCTGATGGCTACAGAGTGAGACCTTGCTTCAAAATCAAAACAATACAAATAAACAGCAACAATAACAAAAACTAAAACATCAGTCACATGCCAGTCTCTAGTCAAAACCTGGTAGTCATTCTTCAGCCCTCAGAGGTGAAGTCCCCTGAGTCAAAGTCCTTGTAATGTATTTTTATGTAATTATTTTATGCATTGATGTTTTGACTGAATGTATGTCTATGTACCGTGTATGTGCCTGGTACCTAAAGGTCATCAGGTCCCCTGAAACTGAAGTTGTAGATGATTTTGAGCTGCCGTGTGGGTTCTGGGAATTGAATCTAGGTCCTTTGCTCTTAACAGCTGAGGGATCTCTCCAGCTCTCAAGGCCTGACTTGATCTTGTGAAAATACATCTCTGATCTCATCTCCTGTTTTTCTAACTTTCTCACTTTGATCTATCCAGAATAATTCTCCCTCTTTCTCCCCTCTCCCCTCTCTTCTCTTTCCTTTTTTCTCCTTCTAGATCAGCTTGTTATGTTGCCTGCACTGGTCTTGAACTGATGGCTTCATTAGCCCAGCATTAGCCTCCCAAGAACCTGGAGCTATAAGCACACAGGACATCCTTTGGTTTTTCTCAAATGAGGCCATGCACACTCTTGTCTCTGAGCTTTCCTTTGGCATTTCTTTTGCCTGGAACTCTCTTCCCTCACACACCCTTCCTGTGGCTCACTGGAGAAAGGTTACTTTCTCAGAGACACGATCCCCGACTGTCTTACCCAGATGGAAAAGCTCTCTAACCTAAAACTCTCTAACTCCACTCTCTCTTTTCAGAAGCATGCATCACCCCTCGACTTACTGTAAAGTTGGTTTAGTTTGTGGGTTGTACTTCTGTGCTCTCTTGAGTCCATCACAGCTCCTTCTAGGACAGTTTTCTCTTGTGATGGAAATCTCGACCTGTGCAGCCC
Organism: Tokudaia tokunoshimensis; assembly: GCA_036184795.1. Lineage (NCBI taxonomy): Eukaryota > Metazoa > Chordata > Mammalia > Rodentia > Muridae > Tokudaia > Tokudaia tokunoshimensis. The sequence continues at coordinate 134,786,189 of BTHU01000004.1, read as the reverse complement.
TGTAGACTTGACCAAGCACATGCTGGTGAACACTTGGAATGTCACTGGTTGGTGAGAAAAGGGGTTGTGCTTTTAGTTGGGTTTTCTTTTAAATTAATTTTAAATAGCCACATGTAGCCAGTAACTACCACCTTGAATAGCACAAGACTCAAGGGTCTGATTCAGGAGGGTGGGTTCCTCTCAAAGGCAACTTAGATATATCCCCTTCTTAGACGTTATGATAGCTATCTGGCCTGGCCCTGTACTATTTGTGTCTGTGTGGTGCCGAGGGCTTCAACTCAGGGTTTTACACATGCTACATAAATATTCTACCACTAAGCTGTATCCCCAGTTCTGACTCCATAATCTTGCTTCCTACCCTAAGGAAGAGCTGTAAGAAGAAGAACGCTTACCATTGTGCTGTTATAGATAATTGTGAAAAGATGGAAATGATCTAAGTATCTAAGTCATATGGGGGTTGAACTGGTCAGAGTGTCCACAAGGCAGAAGCCATGCAACCATCGAATTGTGTGGGTTAAGTAATTACTGCCACAGATAAAATGTTTATGACTCAACATTAAAAGTAGAAGGAGCTAATAAAGCTCTATTTGTCTCATAATTTTGACCTCAGGGGATGTTTATGTTGTATAATCTGTTGAATTTGTTTTCTTGGATGTCTGTTTTTAAAATTTTAGATTCTAAATGTTTTGTAATGGACCCATACTGCCTAATTATCAGGAATATAAAGTTGATGTAGCCTTTTATTTAAAAATATTAGTCATCTTGGGGCTGGAGAGACAGTTTAGGAGTTAAGAGCATGTGGAGATGGCTCTAAGTTTATCACAGGTCATTACAATACAGCATGAAAAACATCCTAAAATGAAGATAATATGTTGCAGGGGCAGTCATTTCTGCTGGGATGAGGTGACCACTGAAAAGCTTCAGATGGACGTTAGCTCAAGTCAAATGTAGCGATTTGATCATGGACCAGTCTTCTTGCTTCTTTTTGTCTCAGCAAACTTTCAAAACAGGTATTCAATTTATGTCCCAGATGGCTTCCCTGGCCAACTTTTAGATCAGCTATGTAGAAGATGCTGTTGCTGTCCCTGTCCTGTGATACCATCCTGTTTTTGGACATGTGATTCTCCACATGAGGATTGGTGAGTCAGTTAATCTTTTAGAGGAACATACTAATATGCGCGAATGGAAATATCAGTACCCCAGAGGTGCTCAGCCCAAAGGGCTCCCACTGGTAAAAATGGCAACTTTCGTGACCACGCCCCCTAAACTGCTTCCTTCTCCTCCTGACTTCCCATTTCTTGTCCTCTATTAGTGTTTCCCGAGACCACCCTCTGAGCACGCTAGCTGCCCTCTCTGCTCCACATCTCCTATCGCGTCCTACAACAGGCATATGATGAACTTTCTCCCAAGTCTCCCTCTGATACTTCCTCCTTCCTACAACCATCTCCTTACTCCAACTCTACAGTTGCAGGCTTTGGTTCATAACTATGACCCAAAGAAAAGCGTTGAGAACATAAAATCTATAGAAGGAACCCTGGGAGAACACCTAGGCTCAGCAAAACGCAGAGAGAGTTTTCAGTCTTCTGTGAGTGGGAGGGATGCACAAGGGGCTGGCGCCCCACTCCCATCCATCACCTCACGTGTTCTCCTGCCCAGAGGCATTTGAAGCTGGTTGCATGGGGCGGGGGTGGGGTGGGGTGGGGTGGTGGTGGCAGGGAGCGTGCTAAGAGTCAGGCCTGTCCATGTCTTTTGTCTTTCACTCCAGTTACTGGGAGTCAAATGAAAAGACGGTCTAAGCTTCTGGCCCCGCCCCTTCCAACATCCTCCTCCCTCCAGGGCCTTGGTTCCTATCCTAGGTGGAGCTTTCTGGACAAGGGGCTGGAATCTGTGTGCTTTCACTCTCTGGCAGGCTAGAAGTTGCTGGCTCAGCCACCCAGTTCAGCTCCGCCCACGTAGCAGCTCCACTCTCCCAGCCAACCTCCCCCCCCCCATGCCTATTCCCCCGGGCCTGCGGCTTGGAATCAATTAGAATCAGCAAACAGGCTTAGAATGTCCCTGTGGCTCTGAGACCCCAGTCAGGAAGTTCCCTAGGGTGGAAAGGTCTGGTTCTTTTTTTTCCTTAAGATGAGGAAACTGAAACTGGAAAACAGTCATCAGAAAGACTTTGCTGGAACAAGCCCCCTTAAAAAGTGTCCCTGCGTGAACAGGGCCAAGCCCAGCCCCACTCCCCAGCACTGGCTTACAGGAAACCTCATTTTCCCCGATGTCAGTGAAGTCTGTGGCCTGTGGCGCTCCCATCAGTACCAACATCTGGGGCAGGGTGGGGGTCGGGTCTTAATTAAGATGCAGTGACTCTATTGGCACCAAAATAAACGTGACATTTATCAGAACCTGCTAAATCTATTCAGCGCTTGTTTCCATCGGAAGGAAGTGCAGGGTTTGTGCCGTGGGCCTGGAGAGAAAAGGTCTTTACTGCTGAAATGGGGCGGGGCGGCAAGACAGGGAAAAGAGAAAGAGGCAGGGGCTAAGTAAGAACTGTGAGAGCATTCAGCTGTCACGTGGTAGCTGCCTGCCCAGTGCTCCCTAGTTCTGTTCACACAAAGTAGAGCAACCATGAGCTCGGTGATGGGACTGGGGGCAAGTGTACCATTGGTGCTCAGGGAAACAGGGTCCCCAATTAATGAAATCACCATCAACCTTGCGTGGGTGTTTGTGTGCATTCAGACATCTCCCCCTCTCCCCCCATGGAAAAATCCCAACCAGAGCAGGTAGACCTCATGCCTGGGCTCAGGGCATTCCGTCTGCGCTGAAATGGAAAGCAAGTAGTTTGGACACTACTGGGTGGAGGTAACAGGAGGAGGTTGCCGTTTGGCTGCCCGTTTCTTCCCAGATCTACCCCTTAGCGGATGTGTGACCTTGGCAAGTTGATTAACCACACTGAACTCCAACTTATGTACTTATTTTGTTGTGAAGACCTCGATGATAATCACAGCATACTCGTCCTGTCTGGGGCTGCGGGAGGGGCTGAACATACATGATTCTCATTTAACCCTCCTGACTCTAAGAGAGTCCCTTTAATTCAGATGAGGAACCTGAGGCTTGGATGCTATTGTCATAGATTGGACAGATCAGAATTCCCAGAAAACATCAGAAACCCAGGATACATTTTAATTCTTTCTTCTTTCTAAATTGTGACTTGCTAGTTCCTAAGGGCTCTCCACTCCCACCCAAAGAAGGGGAGCCAAGTGAGGATCCAGGAAATGGGAGTAGAGAACATATAACAATGTTTATGGAGGGAGGAAGCAATTGATTGTTTTTTGTAAAGAACTGCCTGGCCCAAGATTAGTTAGATTTGCTATTGGGGCACTGGGAGGGGGGGAGTGCAGGGGTGGGGGTGGGGTGGGGGGTGCTTCTCTCAACACTTTAGATTTCCCTATAACACCTTTTGAGAACATCTTATTCTGGTGCCACTAGAGGCATTTGGGGTCCAGATGAAGACACAAAGAATTGTTCTTGGCACTTCGAACTTCCTTTCAAATCTGTCCCTTAGCCAGGTGTCCTAAGGACCCACAGTTTGTGGTCTTGTTAGTCTTTGGATAGTTTTTTACTTTCCAGGTGACACCCCTTGCTCTGACAGTGGTCAGATTCCAGGTTTCTGTGGAGAAGCTGGGGGTGCTACCACACTACCAGCCATATGCAGACTGGCAAGCATTATCTATCCAGTGACCTTGTCCTCTCTTCACCACCCAGTGTCCTTTCTAGCCTAAATGGTTAACAGTGAGAAGATTAAAAACAAGTGTTAAGTGCAGTTAGGGTAGAACAGTTAATACACACTGGCATATACATACATATACATATACATATATATTATAAACAGGTGTAGACGCTTCTTCAACAACCCCTCTGTGGCCTTGTGGTTTTTGTAGATAAATTCTTTTCTCTTTTTCATTCCATGTTTAATCAGGAGCAACAGCTAGGTTGCTGGTGTGTGTGGTGTGTGTGTGTGTGTGTGTGTGTGTGTGTGTTCCCTGTATAAGCTCTTTTCACACATGTGCCTATGTTATCTGTGTATCTCTCTGTGCCCAGGGTAGAGTAAATGACACTGCAAACAGATTTCACTGAAACTCCTGGGCAAGGCAGAGAGAATTCTTTTTACCTACTCCTCCTCCATCTCATGTAGCTCAGTTTGGCCCCAAACTTCCTAAGATGCTGAGGACGACATTGATTCTTCTGCTTCCACATCCCCAGTGCTGGGATTAAAAGCATGGACTACCAGGCTTGGTGTATGGAGTGCTGAAATCAAACAGGGCTTCATCCATGCTGGGCGAGCACTTTGGCAACTGAGCTACACCCCCAGCCTGGAGTAGAGATTCTTTTGGCTCTAAGGAAGAGATCTCAGGGCAAGCAAAGAACCTGGAGTCCCTAAACCTGAACAGACTGCAAGGCTCTCTCCACACCACCTATTGATTCACTGGCTGCCCAAATACTAACTTTTTTTTTTTGCCAAGTTCTCGGGGGAAAATGCCCTGAACAAGGCAGATCCGGTCACAGACTGGCCAGGAAGCAGGCTCACACTGTATTTAATATTTCAACAAACTTCCCTCAGGCCACCCAAGTTACCTCAAACAGTGAGCTTCTCCCAGGGTGGATATTATAGTCATTTGGTTGGGTCACTCTGCTGGCCAGAAAATTCTGGATCGTTCTGACAAGTCAAAACTGGATACAGATAAATGATTACCAAAAATCTCAGGTAGTCACAACAAACTCTTTTGAGATGTGAGTATTTTGGTGGTGGCCTCAGTGTGTCTGTCATTTAAGGAGGTTCCTGTGTTTAAACTTCCCCTAGTCCCCAGTCTATGTTTCTTAGAAAGGGGTGAGGAAGGGGCACAGGCTTTGCCAATCATACTTGCCACTTTTAATAGTAGGTATTAATGGGGGCTTGGTCTGAAGCTGTTTCTCAACTGCCAGTTCCCTCACTGTCCCTTGAGCCATGGTCCCTATACCCTAGCTGTCTGGGCTATCATGCTTTTCTTTAGTCCAGGCCACACTGAAGTCCCTGAAGCCCCATTACAGTGCATCTGTGGCCTCTGTTCTTCAACAGGAAGATCAGAGGGGATTCCTTTCTCTCTTGATATCCCACCCTATGAGCCCTCCAAGTTCCCTGACACTTGAGCAAGAAGAAGCCACTTTGAAGCAAAGTCAATTATCCACTCTCTCTCTAGTCTTCTAAGTGTTGAGCCAAACAGAAACCTTCAGAAGACCCAGGGGCAGCATGGTGGAAGGCCGGGTTGGCAGGGAATCCCAGCTCTGTTGCTCATTGGTCCCTATCTTAATTTGCATTTCTGGTGAGGAGTATGTGTGTGTATGTGCATGTTGAGTATGAGTATATGTGGTATCCAGAGGACAACCTTTAGTGTTATTGTTCAAAAACTTGCATCTTGCTTTTTGAGACAGGGTCTCTCCTTGTCTGGACTTCACTTTATAAATAGCCCAGGCTGATTGGCCTGTGAGATTTACGTGTCTCTACCTCTCCAGCCCTGACTATATATTTGTCTTTCTTCTCCCTTCCTGTGTGTGTGTGTGTGTGTGTGTGTGTGTGTGTGTGAGAGAGAGAGAGAGAGAGAGAGAGAGAGAGAGAGAGAGAGAGAGAGAGATCTGAGGTGTTGAGGTATACCGTTTTCTCTACTGCACTCATTCAAACAGGGGCTCCAATGAACCATGACTGTCTAGTATGACTGTCTGACTAGCTAGATGCTTTGGCGACTCCACATTTTCATCTTCTGGAATGGACAGGCATTTGTGGTTAGTGCCAAGGATCTGAACTCAGGTCCTCACACTTGGAAGGCAAGAGTGCTTTAGCCACTGAGCCATCTTCCCAGCCTCCCCAGCCGCCACAATTGGCAACTTTTAAACTGGGTTCTGAAGATTGATGCAAGCAAGCACTCTGCGGGTTGGTCTGCACTTCTGCAGTTTCTCCACTTCTACACCATACAATCATGAGCCTGAAACTTGGAGAATGATGTAAAGAACTACATACATGTGAGTGTGTGCAGTTATGGTCGATGTATTAGAATTGGTGAGCTCTGGTCTTGGACCCACTGGGTTCAAATCCATTTGCTGTGTGCCTATAGGCAGATGACTTAGACCCTCTGTGTTTGAGCTTCTGATATTTATAATAGGGAGAATGGTGGTTCCTTACTCATACTGTAGTTGTGGGGATGAGAAGGCTGGGATTAATCCATGCAAAGGACTTAACTCATTGTAAGCAATGGTGTTGATGGAGATGGTGGTGAGGCCAATGAGGGGATGAGGAGGGGATGAGATACTGATCTTTGCTCGTGGAGAAGGGCATTAGGCCATTCCAAATCTTCCTGGGACTTTGTGCTTCACGTGACTGTAAGAAGCAGGTAGCTCACTGTTAAGTAGTTGCCAGGTCTTAGCCTATAGAGTATGGGGAGATGCCATCAGGTCAGAGGGGAATAACAAAGCCATGTCTCTCCAGGAGCATACCCAGACTCTCCTTCCCTGGGTGCTGATATGGAATCCATCCCCTGTTCCAGGGCTCTCCCTCTGGCTGGTCTCCCTCCCTTTCAGAACCAGTTCAGAATTCCCACAGTCGTCCTCAAGCTGGGAGGGCTGGGGCCCTGAGAGCTGAGCAGGGAGAGACAGGCTCAGTGGAGGATGCCTGTATCTAGTTGGCACTAAGAGCCGATTTGGGCTGACATCTGGGGAAGTGTGGCGAGCGCTTCTGATGATGAAGTGTTTTTAGTGGCTGAGAACAAGCCCCTGGGGCCTACAGAGCAAGCACTCGGCTGTGCCCTGCTTCCCACAGTTCCTCATTTCCTGAGGAAGTGCCCCCAGGCTGTCTCTGGCCAAAGAGTAGCCACCAGACTCCTGAGCATAGGTGGTCTGACCAAGACAGAAACCCCGGAGAAGGAGGGGGCTGGGTTAGGGTTCTGGGGCAGGAGGGAAGGATGTTAGAGACGGAGATCCAGGGATTCTTGGACTATGTTTCTTCAGAGCTCCCAGCCACAGGCCTGCAGGGTTCCCCACCTGTCACCCCTAAAACACCCATGATCAGCAGCAGTGAGAACAATGGCTCACTACCATTTAGGGTTTAGTGGGCTAGGCACCATGTCCCTACTTTATTAATATTGTCACCTAATTGACACCTTGTTCCTTGGTGGGGGCCTCTTGTCCAGTTGGCTTGAAGCATCCAAAGGTGTTGACTATCCCCAGCAGTGGTAGGTGCTTGGCTACTTGGCAGGGATGAGGGACAGGATTATTAATTCCTTCTGCTCCTCACTCTTTCCTCCTGGTCCCCGTGGTTCTTTTCCACAGTGTCCCACTTAGCATTGATGTTTGCTGATGGTCTGCTTCTCTGGCTTATGCCTGTTCTCGCCTGCTCCCCACTTGGGTTCTGTGAAGGGACCAGAGGCACTCGATCTGCTGGAGTCAGCAAAAGCCTCCTGTGCTTCCTCTCTCCCACCTCAGAGACCCCACGCTGTTCAAACACCAGTTCCTTAGACTTTGGTCTGTCCAGGTTCCCTGAGAAAGTCAGCAATGGGTGGTTCCGGATGGAAGCGGGCAGTGGCTGAGCTGAATTCCCATGGGAAAGTGTGTGTGTGTGTGTGCGCGCGTGCGCTAGCATGTGTGCCTGTGTGTTCTCTTCCTGTAGTCATGGAACCGTTACCTGGCATTGAGCCCCTCTGCTGGCTCAGCCTCAGAACCACAGACCACCTGCGTTGTCCTGGGTGTGGAGAGAGTCAAGACCTCAGAGCTAAAAGGAAGGGCTGTGGTTCACAGCAGGGCACTCAGAAGGCTGGGATGAAAACTCCATGTTTTCTAGGAGAGCCCTTTTTAGGGATCCTAGTTTGGCTCAGGACCAAGGGAGGGGTAAGAATTGGCTTCTTCCATGGCAGAGGAGAGAGACTAAGTACCAGACAGATGTCCTGGCTATGCATCCTCTGGCCAGGTACCTCTTTGAGACTTCGTGCCTCTGGCTCCATCACTGGTGGTGACAATATGGGAAATGTGAGTATGTGAGTCTCTCGAGCACAGCTGAGCGTGCGAAATGTGAGTATGTGAGTCTCTCGAGCACAGCTGAGCGTGTGCCGTAAGGACCAGCTCCCATTTCTTGTTTCCAACCCATGAAACTGTTGCTGAGGACTGGGAATGTGGCTCAGTGGTGGTGCACTTGCTTAGTGTGTGGGAGACCCTGAGTTCAATCCTCACTCCCATGAAGAAAACAAGCAGGCGGGCAGGCGGGCAGGCAGTCATGTGAGCAATCTAACGACCAGTTCTTAGTACTTTCGGGATCCCAAGCTTCCCCTTGACAAACATAACACAGGCAAGCGGTGTGACGTCAGACACATCCCTACCCTTGAGGTGGTCTCACAGGGACACAACAGGAATCACAGTTTTTGACAAGCCTGGGAGTTTGTCAGGCACGTGGAGAGGCACGTCGATCTTCTGGCTTCATTGCAGACCTGCTAATCTTAGAAGATGTCATGTTGAGCTCAGTGCACACCGAAGGGATGGCCCCGGTGACTACTTCAAATCTGTTTTCCCTTGCCTTCAACACTTGCTGGCCGTGTGGTTTGAGACAAATTGATTAACTTGTCTGGGTCTCGAGTTCCTAATCCGTTAAATGAAAATAAGGATCGTCTTAAGAATTAAATGAGATCGTAGCCCCAAGAGCTAACGCAGAGGGGAAAAAGCAGGCTATTGTGTGGGTTGGTGGGGCCCGACTGAGTATTTTCCCCTCCCTATGTGACATAGGCTAGACGTTGCAAGTGGCTTTTTCTCTGACTTTCTCATGACTGGGCATCCAGCCCAAACAGCTTTGTAGGTGACTTCCTTGAGCATAGAAGTGGAAGTTCTCCATGTAGCCCTGGCTGTCCTGGAACTCATTCTGTAGACCAGGCTGTCCTCAAACTCAGAAATCTGCCTCCCGAGTGCTGGGATTAAAGGTGTGCACCAAAGGCTAATCTGGAATTGGATCAATGTCGTTTGCATCAAATTCTGTTGATCCAAACAAGTTCAAGGCCAGCCTCAACTCAAGAGAATAGACTCCCGTAGGCAGGGAAGTTTCCAGGAAGCAAAGCAGGTGTGTGCAAAAATGGGGAAATTGTGACAGATGAACCCCCCACAAGACTTCTGCTGCTGCTGCCTGTTTTCGATCAGGGTATCATGTAGCCCCAGGGTGGCTTTGAACTCTGTGAACTCTCCAGGGAGGCTGAGAATGGCCTGGACTTCTGAGTCTCCTGCCTCTGCCTCCTGTGTGCTGGGATTGCAGGTATGTGCCAACATGCTGTTATATGCTTAATCATGTATATGTGTGTGTATGTCTGTGTGCGGCACATGCACATGAGTGCAGGTACCCTAGGCTGCCACAAGAGAGCAGCAGATTCCCTGGAGCTGGAGTTGCAGGCTGCTGGCTGTAGGCTGCACTCTGTGGATGATGGAAACCAATGTTGAGTCCTCTAGAAGAAAAGCAAAATTTTGTTTTTAGTGGTGGTGTTTCTGTGTAGCCCGGACTGTTCTGGAACTCACTGTAAACAAGGCTGGCCTTGAGCTCAGAGATCTGCCAGCCTCTGCCTCTGTGTGCCACCCCCATCTGGCAAAAAAGCAAAATTTTAACTGCTAAACCATCTCTCTAGTCCCCCATAAATCCCATATTGGGGTTTACATCATGCTGGTGATAGAACTTAGGCCTCTGTGCATATTATAGGCAAGAACTCTATTACACTGAGCTATACCCCCCACCCCACCCCCAAGCTCTTGCTATTGGCATTTGAACTAAAATCCTCCCCTAGTTAGAACAAGTGCTTCATTAACAGTTGAGAAGCTGCAGTAGAGATCTCCTGTGATAGAGGGAGCCAAGACAGAGGCTGGACCGGCTCTGCCTAAGAAAGGCAGATGTAGGAAAAGAGACTTGAGTGAGGGCTGGAGGAGGAAGGAATGGGAAAAATGAAGGCCTGGAGGTGAGAAATGGTTTGCCCTCCAGCAGCAGGACATAAAAAGGTCATCCTGGGGAGACCTGCAGACAAACCCCCACTCCCCACAAGCTAAGGTCTTGGGGAGTAAGAACTGCAGGAAGGCACTCCCCAGCACAGACCTCAGAGCTCACGGTGGGGGTGGGGTCTCAGTGGAGGGGCCCAGAAGGCTTCTAGGGTGAGCACACCAGAGCCATCCCTCTTGAACTGCTCCTGGGTCAGGCAGGGCTGCATTTCCAGTGGCGTTCCCCAGCTTCATTTGTGAGACCAATTACAGAGCGTTTTGCACCACAATTACCGGCGTTAAAACCTCTCAGTTCCGTTTGATGAATTTTAGTAGTAATTGCACAGAGGAAGCGACACCAGGAGATGGTCCCACTGAATCTGCCCACGCAATGAACTGTGAATTCCAGCCCTCCCTGGGCTGTCAGGAGAGACTCTGGTGGGGGCTTACTACTGCCCACTCATGGGCTCAGGCCTATGTAAGTGTTCAGATGTGTGTGTGGAGGAGCAGAGTTTGGGGGTAGAAGGTGCCCCTCTAGCCAGAGACAGCACACAGTACCAGCTTCTCCTGTGGTACCAGCTTTTTGGGTATGGGATGAAGACAGGATCCAGGTGTCATCTTTAAGTCTGTGAGTCTGTAAGCACAGTTGCGTCAGCACTGGAAGCTGGATTCGTATCTTCATATATTATTTATTGAACAAATAATTCCATAATGTTTCTCGTATGCTGGCCATGCTTCTAAGAGGATTGCAAATATTAACTTCTTCTGCCCTTCAGAATCCCAAGGTTAGTTATCTCCATACTGTTCCCACTTGATGGATTAGGAAACTGAGGCTCAGAGACAGTAATTAACTGTTGAAGAGAATTTGGAATTTAAGGAATACCAGCTAGGAAGTCGCAAAGTAACCAGGCTTAAGGGATCCTTTTTTGTCTGTTTGTTTTCTGATTCTTTCCATGGTGTTTAGAAAAGGGTTTGGGAAATTCTGAGCAGATTGGAAGAGCATGGGCGTGAACCCTTTCAGCCTAGACAAATGGGAGGAGGGCATCGAGCCGCAAAGCCTGCTGGGTGATGGGAGCAAGACAGTAGAAGAGAGAGAGTCAAAAGTCAAGACAAGACCAGACTAGTGGTCTGGGTGGGTGGGTGGGTGGGTGTGGATGGGGATGCAGGTGGGGTCTCTTTTTATCCTTAGGCTATGTCAGCTTTGAACTCCACATTCAGAATTGTTTTAGAAGAGATTGGTGCCTGTTTGTGCTGAGGTCAGGCTCCTACCCCTGTGTGGTGCCCGTTTGCTCTGTGACCTCATTAGAGACTCTGGGTTCTACAGCAAAGGACAGTAAACCAACTCTGTCTTTGACCTTTCAAATTCTTTTGTAGATTACAGCCAGATAAACCTAGGCTCCAACCACTTGCCAACAAGAAAACTGCGCGCGTGCTCGCGCACACACACACACGACATGTCATTTGCCCAAGGTGGCTTCAAACCTATCTCTGTCTTTAGCTACACTTCTGTTCTACCCTATGGACCCCACCATCCTTTATCCTTGGGAACACAAGTCATTTCCCTCACCATCAGGATGGACCCCAGCTGTGCATGATAGTCTCACAGACTTGCTGTGGGGAATGCCTGTCTCTACCTTTTATCTAGACTCAGTACTCCATGAGGGTCTAGATTGGGTTTGACCCACCCTTCTGTTTTCCTCTGCTTGGTGGCATTGGGTGGATGTCTGCTGGTGGGTGGCAGAGAATTCATGAAACAGATAGGCTTGCTGAATCTGCCCATCAAGGCTGAGGACAAGCAGTCCTCTCTCTTGAATCTGGAATTTTCTTCCTAGATCCTTCCCAGAGGATCTCAGCTTCTTCTTCAGTAGCCTAGATGGGTCTCCAGTTTCTTCCTCTACATCCAAGAACCACCTCTGAGGTCGAAATTCAGTTGAGAGGACATGGGGTCTGGTAAGCCTGTTTGTTTTTTTCTATTTCTTGAAGACAGCAAGACCTCCTCTGGAGCTCTCCTTGATGTTCACCCTGTGACTTTTTCTCAGGAGCTGGGCCAAGGGGATGGCTTCCCCTTAAAGACTGAAGCTTTGGTATCCCCCTTGGGAAGGTTAAGTACCGCCAAAGGATAAAAAGGCTCTGCTGTCTTTGGATACAGTTCTCAGAGTTTAAAGGCATCCGAGCCACTTGGCAGTCTTATGAAGACAGAGTATACAGACCCTACCCGCAGAGAGTCTTCTGCTGAGTGCTGTCTGGAGCCTGAGCACCGGAGCTTCCCATGAGTGCCTGGGAGATGCTGGAATGGTGGTCCCAGAGACCAGCCGTCGAGCATATCTCTGGACGTTTCTCTTTTGACTTGTATCCCTGGAGTGCAATTCTACCTCATCACATCCCAGCTTGTCGCTGATGGCCTGGAAATGGACAGCCAGGCCCAGGGCATCCTGGACAGAAGTAAGTCTCTGACATAGACTTCCCCATGAGGATCCTGGAGCAGAGCCTGAGACATGGGCGGTGGTCATGATGTCCCTTCCTCCAGACAGATGGACTCAGTAACTGGAGTGACGCAGAGGATTCTAGAACACTCTTCTGAAGCATACTTTGGAAGGCTGTGAGGAGAAATACAAGAGCATATGCCTTGCAGTCATGCGGTCTGGCTTTGTGTAGTCATGATGTTGATTAAATGATATCCCTCTCTGCCTCAGTTTCCTTATCAGCCAAGTAGGGCTGGTAATAGTTTCTGTGGTGGTTGTTAGGATACAATTGGGAATACAAATGACAGGCTTCCGGCATGACACCTGCCATTCCACACAGGTTCCCTCCCTGTGTTTTTCTCTATCTTGGAGAGTTTCTTTTTCTATTTTTATTTTTTTAGCCATTTAGCTGCCCTCTGCCCCCCCATAGCTGTCTCCCAATTTCTGTCTATCATCCCCAGCTACTGGACCATCAGCCTATGTTATCATAAAATAAAAAAAAAAAGAGGCTGCGTTTTAATTTGTGGAATCTTTCTTTCTTCTTTCTATTTTTTTTAAAAAGAAAAGCCTAATTAGGAAGCCCGTTAAATGCCTGCAATTCCAATATAATTCTATTAAATTCTCTCTGTAAAGTTAATGTTACAGACTTTTTAACAGATGTTTTAATTAGGCATTGTTATTAAAGAGAATACTGTAGAAATTAAAACCAGACCCTAAATGGGGGAAGAAAGGCAGTTTTCTTGCGCTGGGTAAATGGTGGCAGCCGCCCAGCAAAGAGCTGCTGGCAGAGGGTCACGAGGAACCTGCATAAAGAGGAGATGCTTGGTATAAACTGCATTGCTCAGCAAGAGGGGCCGATCCCGCGCCTGGGCCACTCAGCCAGCACAACCCTGAGCCCACTGTGGGGGTGGGGGAAGGAGGCTCAGTGGAGGGGGGAGGGGGGAGGCATGTTGGCTGGACTGGCAGGTGTTGGGGTCTGAAGCTACTGTGACTGCCCCCTTTAGGGTTCCATCTGCCCCGTGGTGGCCCAGGAGGCGGGAATCACGCTTACACATTTTCAAATGAGGAACTGGACTCAGAGATAATTATGATCATTTCCCTGGGGCAGACACGGGAGGGGCTGAAGCTGGAGGTTGGTACTGGACATCCTGCAAGGTGATTTGTCTAGTAGCGGTGTGACCTAATGGTGACAAGCACCTGGTGTGAATACTGGAGACAGAGAAGCCTAAGCTGACTTATGTCTAGCTTTTCCTTTTTATTGGTTGTGTCCTTAGGGTTTTTTCCCCCTCCTTTCTCTGAGGCTCAATTTTCTCACCTTTAAAACGGAGGAAATAATGGGAGCCTACTCATTCATGGTGCTACAAGGAAATGCTAATGCACTGAGCTGGAGGCCTGACGGAGGGTACACACTCAGATAAGGCTTCGGGGTGGAGAGTGGCAAGGGTGAGACTCAGACTCCGTCTACACATCTGGCCTGGAGGCTGCCCTCTTCAGGGCATCCTGCTGGGTATCTTGCTGTGCTTTAGGGGTTGGGAAGTGTCCTGGGGTTTGGTGCCAGCTAAGCCAACTGTTGGCCAGAGTGACTCTGCTGAGCCATCCTGTCACCGGATGTGGGAGTGTCTGGTTGCCCCAGAGGTGCCAAGTGAACCAGCATACTCCCTCTGAAATGGGCGGCCCAACTCCAGTGACTTTCCTAAGGAGAAAAGGGGTTGGGGGAGGGGATGGAGAAAGCTGAATTCAAATCCTGCCTTCTTCAGCAGCTATGGTGAAACCACTGTTACAGTTTGGCCTGCGGCTCTGTTTTCTGTGGTTTTCACCTTGCTGTCTGCATCTCTCTAGCTCAGAACCAAGGGCTTGGATGAAGGAGAGCACTCACAGAGCACCCTGAGTCACTGATGTACCCCAACGCCTCTTGTGACATGCTCAGATGTACCTTTTCCAAGGGGGTAATTTTCCTGTCTGTCGTCTGGGGCTGTCAGCCTGGGATTATTCCAATCATGTTTATTTCCATCCTGTGGCCCAGATAGCTCTGCTCCAGGCAGTGACTCTAGAGCTTGAAAGGAGAATAAAAGAAATGGAGCCAGAGCTGAAGAAAGGGAACCAGTTCCCCCTCCCCTACTGTCTCTTCTGCCCCTTCCAAGGATGAAAGGAGGCCCTGTTATGACTTACTCAGGGTGACCCTGAGATGCCCACGGGTATACTGCCTGGTACACAGTAGGTGTTTCATTTGCTTGTTAAGGATGGCTTTGTTTCTTTCACCACTGGCATCCTGGCAATTTGGTTTCAAGAAGACAGAGACATTATCCCCAGCTACCCTTTGCAAGCAGAGTACTGAGAAAAGCTTGGCCCTTCAATTTCAGTCTTGCTCCTTCCCAGCCCTGTGAGCCTGGCTGGCGACTCGGTCTCTCTAAGTTTCGGTTTCATGTCTGTGAAGGAGAGATGGTTGTACCTAATCCTAGGATCATTGTGAACACGGAGAGCAACAAGCATCTGAGAGCATCTGGCGCACAGAGGAGGGGCAGAGTGGTTCCTAGGCACATGCAAGTGTGCACAGACAGACAGACAGACAGACAGACAGACACGGGGTAAATGGGCAAGCTTATTTGACAACCCCAGAAATTCTTCATGTCTGTTAGTTTCTCCCCCGGCCCCTGTTTTAATGGATTTTAAGATCATGGGCTGGTATTTATAAATTAAAAAATGTCATGCAATACTTAGGAGGCAGAGGCAGGAGGGTCTCTGTGAATTTAAGGTCAGCCTGGTCTACATAGTGAGTCCCAGGGTATGTAGAGATATACTGTCATAACACAACACTACAGGGAGATGTCTCAGTGGTTAAAGTGCTTGCTATATAAGCATGAAGTCCCATGTTCAGATCCTCAGGATTTGTGGGAAGCTGGGTACAGCAGCACGAGCCTTAAAATCCCTGTGTTCCACCTGTCTGTTTCTCCTTCCCACTCACCTTACCTATCATTGTGAAAGGAAGTCATTTTACATTGCACATTCATAGAATGTACAAGAGAAAAACTTACTGTAAACCATGGAGAATGGCGTATCAGTGTGGGCTTATCAGCACTAATGAGATTTTTCCACTCTGGGACTAGACTTCAGTGGTGGGGAAAGCATGGGGTACACAGGAAAGCCCTGGATACCCTGCTTTGTCTGCCAAAGGTGTGAAAAATTTCACCCAGTTAAGTATGGAGAGGGCGAAATCAAGGAACCTGGGAGACTGGAAACTGAGCTCTGAACCTGAATGGGGAACCTAGGAACAGAGGCACACTCAGGACCAAGCTTGTGGTGGTCAAACTTTCTTCTACCTGTGCCTGGGTGGTCCCCTGCTTCTCACCACAAGCACATGGGGGATGGTAATGAACAGGGGGTTGTGGGTGAGAGGGCAGAACACACAATGATAGATATCAGTCTCTAGCCTTATTCCTACTCATATGTTAGATGCATGCAAGGAGGAGGGGTGCATTCAGGCTGTTAAACAATGGACCTGCATTAGGAAGGGTCTCAACGGAGGAATGGATTCAGAAGATGTGGTATATTTACACAATGGAATACTACTCTGCAATTAAAAACAATGAACTCATGGAATTCCTAGGCAAATGGTCAGAACTTGAAAATATCATCCTTAGTGAGGTAACCCAATCACAAAAGAACACACTTGGTATGCAGTCACTGATAAGGGGATATTAACCCAGAATCTCGTAATACCCTAGACACAATTCGCATATCAATAGATTTCCAAGAAGATGGAAGGAGAGACCCATGGTCCTGGAAAGACTGGATGTAGGGGAATGCCAGGACAGAGAAGCGAGAGGGGGTTGAATGGGGAAAAGAGGGAGGGAAGGGGGCTTATGGGACTTTCGGGGAGGGAGGAAACGGGAAAGGGGAAATGATTTGGAATGTGAATAAAAAAACTTAGAAAAAAAAGAAGGGTCTCCAGGATTATTGGAGGGGTTCCCTTATCACAAAGAGCCGTTGAAAGATGTAAGAGGGAGTCAATACAATAAAGACAATAGAACCTTCACACAAAGTCTAGGCTGGACGTGTCTGGCTTTGAAGATACCTGTTTTGGTAGATACCAAGTATCTCTCCAAAGGCTTCTGTGTCCATACCTTGGTTCCACCATGCAAGCTGTGCTCATAGCTGGAGCACTGGGATAGTGTCTGGATCATGGAGTAGATACTTCATGAATGGGTCACTTCCTTAAGGGCATCATTGGAAGAATGATGGAAGTGACAGACACGATAATAAGAGAACTGGCTGGAAGAGAGCTGGTTGCAGGAGCGGGGGTGGGGGGCGGGGGACAGGGGGCACACTGTGGAAGGATGTATCTTATCCTCGCCCCTTCCTTTCTGTCATTCTTCTCAGCTTCTTGGCTAACAGGAAGTGAGCAGCCTCTCTTCCCAGCTACATGCTCCTGAAGCCATGATAGCCAGTTTTATCTTGTGCTCAAAGCTACAAGCCTGGCTGAGCACAGACAGAAACCTCTGAATAAGTTGAGATAAATCTTTATTATTTAAGTCATTTCTCTCAGGTAACAATCACAATGATGAAAGGTTCAACACAGGAGACCGTGAGCCAAGGAGTACTGGTAGACCTCTGGGCTATAGAAGGCAAGGGCATGGATTCTTCCTCAGAGACTTAAGGGTCATGGTCCTGCTGGTATCTCGATTTGGGCCCAGTGAGATTCACTTGGGACCTTGGACCTCCAGACCTATAAGATAATAAAATCTGTGCTTCTTTTAAATCACCTGAGCTGTGGGAATCTTTTAACGCAACCTAGGAAACCTCTCTTTAAAACAGCAATTTTAAGACAGGGCCATAAATTTCATCCCAACTGGGCCTTGGTATGGCATGAAGACCCAGTTCCAACCAACTCCAGAAGCAGAGTGGGTCTCTATGATCTTCAAACCTGGAGTTAGGGAACTTAACTGACAAATACTTGATGGACAGCTTGTTGGCCTATGGAACAGGTACACTGGTAGTACCAGAAGCATATCTCTTCCTCCGAGGGGTGTGGCTTGGAACTCTTGGTGTAAGGATGATTCCATTTAAGGCCAGACTTGCATCCCAGTTCTACCACCTCAGCTGTGCGGCTTTGAACCAGCAGCCTCATCTCCCTAAACCTCTGAGTTCCTGCTGTCCAGTTGATTAGTGATGTATCTTAGCATGCATGCTGGCCATGCGAGGTCATGTGGGTGAAGTGCTTGGATGGGTCCTGATTATGAGGGATGCTGGGCGTCTGGTGGTGCCTCATGGACCATTGGTTCAGGGAAAGCATTCTAGCCCTCAGCTGTCTGGCCATCCAGAGTCTTTGTACAAGTTTCCTGGATACTCTTCCAGGCCTGTTCCAAGGCTCATCTCTCTGCTATCTCTATCTGTCTGACTCTACCTGTTAAGCTTCTGACAGACATTTTACAGAAATCTCCAGTGAATTCTATTGTTTTAAGTAGCTTGTTGTTGGGGGTAGTTGTTACACAGCAATAAAAACATAGGCACTCAGGTGGAGGCATGCTTGGTTGCCCAGGGATTGGCACTATAGTTGGAGTGGCACATATGAGGATGAGAACAGGAAGTGAAGGGTCTGAGTGAGTTTCCTGCTGAAGAAAACTGGCTTCTTCCCTGTAAATATTATTTTTTCAGCAATTGGCTCTCCTGAGCTTTTCTCAGGCTCGGACCTTGGGAACAGTTGGTGGCTCATTTTCTTTACTTTGCTGGTTTTCTGAGGTGGGTTCAGTGTACTCTCTCCAGGAAGTCTGTGGTGGTGTTGCCCTTCCTGAAGTGGTTTCAGTGCAACCTCACACTGAAACTGGGCCAAGGCCTCTTTGGGCGTTTTTAAAAAATCTATTTTGGTGGGGGGAGGTGAAGAGAGAGAGAGAGAGAGAGAGAGAGAGAGAGAGAGAGAGAGGATTTCAAAGGCAGTAAGACTAAAAGGTAACTGAGGATTGTTGGGTCAGGAAACAAATGAGAGGAAATTTCTGAAGAGACTTCTTGCTTTCTGGAAAGTCAATATAGTTGGTGTGGAGACTTAGAGGAGGGTACAGAGAACAATGATGGAGGAGAGAGGGAGAAGGATCTGGAGAGTTGGATATATGTGTGTTGGACTTTAAGTTACATCTTATTTCAAAATTCTCCCCTTGGGGAGTTTCCTGTCCTCTAGAGAGAGCCCTGGCAAATGGCAGCCCTGCTGGTTTCAGTTGGAGTGTTTGATTGCAGGAAGAAAGGGAAATTTTCTGATTCTCATGCATAGAAAAAGATCAACACCCCCAATGTGTTCCCTTTCTCTGGGTCTAGGCCTTGTTCTCTTTCTTCTTGTGGTTCTGACATGGTTGTCAACACCTC
This sequence comes from Tokudaia tokunoshimensis, assembly GCA_036184795.1. Taxonomy (NCBI): domain Eukaryota; kingdom Metazoa; phylum Chordata; class Mammalia; order Rodentia; family Muridae; genus Tokudaia; species Tokudaia tokunoshimensis. Next base: position 134,767,374 of record BTHU01000004.1, on the reverse strand, counting down.
TCTAGGATTAGAACTAAGTTCTATGAAGAAAAATAAGCCAGAAGAATGTATTAGGGAGTGCTCTGAATCTGGAGGAGGAGGAGGTCTAATTAAAAGAAAAAAGAAAAGAAAAGAAAAGAAAAAACGTAGTTGTATTTTCCCTAGCAAACTCTGACAAAATCTTGATGTTTGTCACAATGGGTGAGTCTAATTGTGAGGTCACGCACGGTCTCACGGCTCCTCTGCTCCCGAACCTGCCCATCTGCACTGTTGGAACCCAGAGATTGCACAGGTGGAAAGAAGTCTGATGCTACCGGTGACTATATAGGTCATATGATGAGACAAAGAGGGGCATATGTAGTATGTAGAACTGTCAAGACTGTAGCCTGATGGGTGCCCAAGAAAGAAAGGCCAGGGCATGAACTCTAGTCAAGCTGGTGGGTGTGTTGACACATTGTCCCCTTGACAAAGGTGTGTGACCTTAAAGACTGTGAATTACTGGTACATCATTGTATGCTAATTTAGATCTCCTCAAATGTAGTTAGGGTGATGATGGTTGCTTCAGCTGATAAACATTGGCTTTATAAATTCCTCAGGTCAAAACCAAAGTTTGAGTTTTTGCTTGTCAGTTCCGGGACGATGGTCCATATGGTCACTCAGAGATACAGGGACACCTTTCTTGTGACTTCATCATCTCCTTTGGATCTTAGAGTCCTTTCTTCCAGCTAGCAGTCAGGGAAAATGAAGGAGAAGAGAAATTGCCTGCTTTCTAAACACCTAAGGCAGGGAGATGAACCTCACCCTCACCACATTCCAGCAGCAAGGAGTAGCTCTGTAGTTCCATGTAGCTCAAGAGGGGCTGCAAAATGTCAACCTGCCTATGTGGCAAGGATCCACCACCACCACGACCTACGGAGCGGGAGGGTGTCATCTTGGGCAAGTCACTTACCAATTTTGTCACACATTCCAAGGACATTGCCCCAAATTGTGCATAAAATTATAGACCAGAGCATGTGGAAACCATTGCAGAAGGCATGGAATCATGAAGGATTTTCAGGCAGTAAAGGGACACAACGGATCATTCTGTACTTTAGAGGTATGAAGGGAAGGACACCAGTGGAAGGAAGGAAGGGACCAGGTTCCTGCTGTCTCCACTTCTGTCCTGTTTTTGAAGGAACCACATCCCAAGGGGCCCCGTGTGTATATTCTTCTCACATGCCAAAGATTCCTCACTTACCTTCTTTAAACACTACCTATTTGCTCCTTGGCAGTGCTTGCAAGGTGAGTATTATTATCTGTGGTACACACATACACACACACACACACACACACACACACACACACACACACACACACACACACACACACACACACACACACACACACACACACACCCCATCATACATGAATCAAACTTAGAGAAGTGAATTGACTTGACCAAGGTATTCTGGGCCTCAGGTGGATTGTCACCAGAGGTAGTGGTTTATATTTGGAAAAGTTACCTGTTGTGTGTGCATTCACACTGTGCCATGGTGTCTTAGGAGGCAGAAGGGTGTATGTATGGGCCTAGGTGGGGTGGCTGGCAGGTGAATTACACAAGTTTTTGTGCCTCCACTTGGGCTCTACTCTTCCTCTTTCCTGCTTATCACCTCCAGGTCCCCAACATAGATCCTTCATGAGCACCCTCTTTGTCTCCCAGAAATATGCCCAGTGGCTCCTGGTCCTGGTGGGGAGGGGGGCCATAGACATGTTCCCCTGACTAGAGGAGCCAGTTCTGCTGACTGGGTGATTAGGGCCCACGCACTGGGACCTGGGGAGACCGAGAGGAGAAAGTGGCTGAGCGCAGCGCTGTGAGGCCTGGTGATTTATGAGAAGCAGCTTCAGTGGGCCATCTGGACCAGGAGCTTCAGGAAGCACATCCTGTGTGGAGGCGCAGGCAGTGTGGGAGCCCTGCCAGAGAGGAGGAGGGCTGCCAGGGGACGGGAGGAGGAAGGGATGAGGAGAGAGACTGGGGCAGAGGCAACATGGAAAGCTGTAGCTGTGAAATCAGAGCGATCCAGGCGTTTATATGTACAGAAACTTTAGATAGGATCTTAACCCCTCAGGGCCTCCGTGCGTGTGTGCGTGCGTGCGTGCGTGCGTCTGTCTGTCTGTCTGTCTGTCTGTCTGTCTGTGTATGCACATGTATGTGGAGGCCAGAGATTAACATTTGGTATCTTCCTCAGCTTCTTTCCACTTATATGTTTCAAGACAGGGTCTCTCATTGAACTTGGAACTCATTGACTGGCTATCCAGTCAGTTCCAGAAACCTGCTCGTCTCTGCCCCAGAGGGTTTATACAACATGCCCAGTTTTTTACACAGACGCTGGAGATCTGAACCTAGGTCCTCATCCTTGTGTTGTAAGCAGTTCCCCAACTGAGCCATCTCCCCAGCCCTAAGGGCCTCAATTCCAACAACTTGAAAATGAAACGACTTTGCCCACTGGGCTGCTCAGATGCTTACAATAAGCGCAGCTTTGTAAGCAACCAACTTGATGCCTTGAAGGAAAGAAGGAAGCTGATGAGGCCGAGCCTCCTCTTCTCCTGTGTTGAGCACTCACTGATGTGCTGGGGTTGCAAAGATGCCCAGAACTTACAGTGCGGTGATGAAGGCAGTCTGTTTTATAGCACAGGAGATGATTATAGCGAACTCTGGGAATTCAGAGGCAAGGATAGTTAGCACTGCCTGGAGGTGACATTTGAATTGGGTTTAGAGAAGTCTGAGTGAAGGGACCAGTGAAGAGGGAGTGAGGGGACCAGCCTGAGGAAAGCTGTGCTATCAAATATCAGTTCATTCGCTGAGGCCGCTAGCTCTCACGCGCCACTGAGTTATGGTCCAAGTGATCCGACTGCCTCTCCTTGTCTACATCTGGATGTTGATGGCCGCAGTAGACTCATCATACTTAAAGAGAGTTGTCCATGTCCTCATCTTCTTCCACCCTACTCACTAATCCTCTTAACACAGATCTTTCCCATCTTGGCAAACAACACCACACCAAACCACAAGAAACCCTAAACGAGAAAATCCCTCCAACTTTAATGTGTTCCTTTCTCTCCCACCCTCTTCTAATTTGTGCCAAGTCACACTGCTGCCTTTGGGATTCTGCAGTGTTGGGATCCTCACCTTGCTTTCTCCAAGTTCAATCTAGCAGCACAGTCTCCCAGCTCTGTTCCAAGCATATCCAGAACCTATCTGCATCTGTCTCCATCCGCACTACAGCCTTACAGTCTAAACCATGTTGTGTTGTTGTTGTTGTTGAGATTTTTAAGATGGGGTCTCATGCAGGTCAGGCTGGCCTCAGATTTGCTCTGTAGATGAGGATGATCTTGAACACGTGATCCTCCTGCCTCTACCTCCCAAGCACTGGGCTTTAAGGGGTGTGTCACTACACTTATTGCTCTTGGTTTTTGAGATATATCTCACGATGCGCCACCGGCTTCCTAGAGTACTTAGTATGAACACAGATTGGCCTCAAACTTGTGGCAATCCTTGTACCTCTCTCTGTCTTCTGAGTTCTGAGATTACAGACATGAGCCACTGTGGCTGACTACATAGTGGAGTTTTCCTCCAGACAACCACAATGAGCTTGGGACTCATTTTTCTTTTTCCAAGTCAGTCTTTCACAGCTACTCTCCTCGGAGACTAGGCTAGTCTCCTCACAGCTGCCAGAGTAGTCTTTATAAAAGGCCAAATCTAGACATACTCCTGCCTAAGTTCTTAATCATTAATTTTTACCATATTTTGACATGATAAGAAAACTCTTATTATCTAGCAGTAAGTGTTTACTTCTTGCTTATGTGTTTGATGACTGGCGGAAGATTGGTTGCACTTAATGGGACTTAGGATTTGGCTCTAACTTGTAGATTGAGTCTAAGTCTTCCTTGAACATTGCACATCCTCATTGGACTAGTGGTTACTGAGGTATGATTTTCTTTTTATCATGAAATAAAAGGAGTCCTATGGGTCAGGTCCAGCTATGTAAGACTGTTAAGTCTCACCTCCCAAAACACCGACTCCCATCCTATTGCTCACAGGAAATGATATGGCCAAGTTCAAAGCCAAGAAGGAAAGAAGTACAGTATGTTGCCTTGAGGCCACAGAAAGCAAAGGGGTGGATACAAAATGTATGCTAGTGCAATGGAGAATTAGAACCAATAATTCAATCTTCAAGAAAAACCTTTAAGGGCTGCAGTCTAATGCCATTGAACTTGGAACAATCTTTAGGATCCAGTTCCTGAGAGATGTTGCCTATCTTACTTCTTGAGTGTTTGCTCCTTGACACATTCCTTAGCTGTGCTGTGTACTAGGTTGTTCCTTAGCCTTTCTGTCATGGTTATCTTCTTGTCTATGTGACACAAGCTAGAGTCAGTTGAGAAGAAGGAACTTCAATAGAGGAAGTATCTCTACCAGACTGGTCTGCGAGGCAGACATTTTCTTCATTAGAGATTGATATGGAAAGGGCCCAGTCTATGGTGGGCAATGCCAACCCTGGGCACTTTCCTGAGTTGTATGAGAAAGCAGGCTGACACAAGACAGGGCAACCAAGCCAGTCAGCAGTGCTCCTTCATGGCTTCTGCTTCATGGTTCCTGTCTTGAGTTCCTGCTCTGACTTCCCTTCATGATGGAGTGTGACCTGAGAGTTGTAAGATTTTGAAATAAACCCTTTCCTCCCCGAGTTGATTTTGGCCATGGTGTTTTTATTGCAGCAGTAGAAATCCTACCTAAGACACTTTCCAAATTCCTTTTCTACCTCAGGACCATCTCGTGTGTCTTTTCTATTCTCCCCATGTCACACTATAGACTTCTTGTCATTTCAGACGAAATGTCACCTACAGTCGCTTAGATTTAGAGATGCAGGTGCTTGGGATCTGCCCCTGGAAATTCTGAAATGGCAGATTAGGGTTTGGGCCTCAGGAGGGTCTTTCACAGTTGATGACAAAACTGATGTCCCATGGACACATTCCAAGAACTGCTATGTAAGAGAATTATGAGTGGTAGCCCCAAGAGGGGCTATGGCTGAGACAATGCTTGAAAGGTGTGGAGGAGCATACAAGGCAGACAGGGCTGTGTGTCTTGGCACTATCTCACGACTTGAGGGGCCCTCTGAGAGAGCCAAGCTCCTGTCCCTGGATCCCACACCCGGTTGTAGGAACCCAAGCCCGCTGCCACTGCTTCCGTTGACGACATTATATATGACCCCCATCTGAGCATCTTCAGCCAAACAATTCCACAGGAAGTCTTAGAAAGCTTTTTCTCTCTAAATGATCTTTTTTAGTGTCTGTCACCCAGAGTTGTAGAGATTTTATATCATCTATGAAATCCTATTAAGATTTTATTTCCTTATTTTCCTTTTATGATAACTGGGATTTCCTTCCTGAGAAAAGGCCTCAGAAAGTAGTAGTACCTTAGTGGGAGCCTGACTCTGGGGAGGGTGGGTTCATTGGTCCAGCCTTAGTCTTGGCAGAAGCACAGGCATTTTAGGGCTGGCAATGTCTTCAAGGTCCTGTAACCCACTGGCTAGGTAACATATCCCCTTTGGAGAATTTTTGATTTAGCAAAGGCAGATTCTACTGGACTGTGGAGTCAGGAGACCCGGCCTAGAGTCAGAGCATTTGATTTAAGACCTAGTAGTCTTGAAGGCTGGCCTTTGGGTATGCTATATGCTTGAGTGGCTTCAGGTGAGCTGTTTGTCTTCTTTGAATTTGATTGTATATACATTTACATATGAAGATGGATGTGATAGATACTTTGTAGACAGGGTTGGGGAAGTGCTCATTCACTTTGCAGTTGGGTAGACTAATAACGGAGAGCTTACTTTTCTTTAACAGTAGAGCACTGAGATCTAGTTGGTCAGATACCACTAGTCATAATTTTAGGAATCTTTGGTTCTCTCACATACAGACCTAGAAACTCATGTGTCACCTCAAAGCCACATCTGAACCTTGGCCAGAAGGATTAGGGACAGAGGCTGATGGTCTTTGCAGCAAGCTTTCTTGGAGGCCACTGACTCCCATCCACCCTTTCTACTTATTAGGGTTACTAGGGATGAATAACATAGACACTCAATACTCAGGCCTTATCACAATGTATGTGAGCCTGTGCGTTCTGTATGCAGAAGCCAGAGGAGAACGTCAGATGCTCGCCCACATCACTGTCTGCTTTACCCTTTTGAGACAGGATTTCTCACCCAACCTGGAGCTAGGATGGTACCCAGAAAGTCCTAGCAATCCTCTCTCTCCATTCTCCATAATATGTCTGACTTTTTACTTGAATGCTGGGGATTTGAACTCAGGTCCTTCCGCTTATATCAGCAAATACTTTTACCTTCTGATCCATCTCTCCAGCCTCTTGTCTCAGATTTGTTAGATAAAAAGTCATTATGGATGGTGGAATTCATCATTCCTGAATTCTTCACCGTTCCCCCGAGTATACTTAGACCAAGGATTCAGAGTTGGATGTCAGAATTTCAGAGCCAGCGGTACAGACTTTCAAGCCTGCATCCTTCACTAGGAAAGAGAAATAGACTTACCTAAAGTCACATGAATCCACAGAAGCTGGATCCAGGATCCAGAATCTTTACAGCCTTGGGGACTCACTGTGTGACCTTACATAAGTCACCATCTCTGAAGAATAAAAGAAATAGCTATGTCCAGAACTAGTGTCAGGGTTGAGCTAAGCTTTTGGAACAGAGGGGCTCTTTGATCAACTGGACCATAAAGGAAATTCTATTCTCAACAGCTCAAGGCCAAGACAGACAATGGGAGGGGAGTGTGGATTTACTAGGTTCATTCTTTCCTTGCCTTCCTTCCTTGATGGGCCTTAGGTAACTAAGAATTCAGGTTCCTTTTGTAAACCTGTTAGAAAACCAGGGGCTTCAGAAGCTTGGAGACAGTAAAAGGAAACTATCAAACTGAATCCAGCCATCATATCGACAGCTCTTAGATGAATTTTCTAACTCCTAGAACATCAGTAAACAGTTAACAACACAGTCTCTGAAGAAAAACACTTCTAAGTCCTGAAGTATAACATTTGTCCATTTCCAGGATGTAAATGCTTCCATGACGGCCATTCTAAAGTTATCAATAGGAGGCTAATCAGCTTGTAGATTTTCTGAAAACTCAATAATCAGCTCACTGTGAATTGTCACAAGATGTTTGGCTCACTGTTGCTCCCAGACCTTTATGCTTTGCTTGATCTGAATTTGGAACCTTTGGTGTTGACATTGCATTGCATGGGTATACCACAAGATGTGCGAGAGGAACTTCCATCTCACTTGGCTTAAAACTGAGCAGTCTCTTCCTTTGCTCTCATGCCCTCTTGCTGGAAATGTCACATTTCACTTTGTTACAGAACAGAGATGTTTACCTGTAGCTCACAATGTATGAAGCTGATTTCTTACGCTCTTGATGATTCTATCATGTTCGTTATGTGATTACTGTTCCCCTCACCCTTCTGTGGAGTGACACTGTTGGGATACTGTGTTGGGAGCTGTTTTTCTCAGCTTTTTTTCTGTTAGGTTACTTTTTTTTATTTTTTTATTTTGGGCAAACATTCTCCTAAGTTGGAGGCTTTAGCTCCTGCGCCCTATACAATTGCCCTGTTTCTAGTTGGTGCATCTGGAGCCAGGGAGGTGGGACTCTGTGGTTCTGAATTTTTCCTTGGCACATGCTCTCAGGCGTGAGTGAGGAGCCGGTGATTCAGTTTGAACAGAGAAACTGCAGACAGACGCAATGTTGCCACATCTGGCTACTTGGAGACACAGCTGCCATTGGCCACCTACTCCTTTTGCACCTGTGGGGGAAGGGACCACTTCCTTTATGGTGCCAACATTTTTATCTGCAATGGGGAAGACATTTTAGGTCATGCTGGCAGAAGTGGTAAATAGGGCTCTGGAAATGGGGAAGATGGTTTCTTAAATATGGACGGGTTGACACGGCGGTGGAAGGGATCCCCTTTCAACTCCTCAACACTACCCTTGGTTCATGAGCCAAAGCACGAATCCCTCTCAATCCCTGTTGCCCTTCTGCTGGGGTATGGGAACCCGGTTCCCCATATGGCACTGAGCCAGAAAATTAGCAATGATCAATGGAAGGGACGGATGATAAATACAAGAAGAGTCTCAATTATGCTCTAAATGAGCAAGGCAATGTAAAGGCTCCCATAGAGGAGGGGCTGGGGACCGGAGGAAGGGAAAAAACTGATTATGTGGAAGGATTCAGTGCCCCAGTCTGGACTCAGGCATTGATTTCCTATTTCAGCTTCATGGATGGACCATAAAACCCCGGAGAGTGCACATCTCCTCCTCCCGTGCCTCTCTATCATCTGCATAATGGGAATGCAAGTTCCCCCCACACTCGCTTTTCTGTGCAGCAATAATATCAGTTCCTGGGAGGACTGGAGGAACAAATATCTGTGGGTATTGCATTGGTGACCCCAACTTGTCAGCTGCTGGGAAGCTGGGTTTGTGGTTTCAGGGCATAGGGCGAGTCTGTGAGAACTGTGGTCAAGTTCTTGGAAAATTACAAGAGTAATTTGTTTTGCTGAAAAGGAGGGATGAAATGTTTCTGTGAGATCTCGGGAATTTTTTTTTTTAAGAAAAGCAAACTTTTTTAAACTGCTAAAAAGCAAAGTAATTGATGCTCAATTTGGTGATTTGCCCTAAAAAATGCAATCATTGAGACAGCCTGTATCAGTCATTTAGAATAGAAACCAAATGTTTTCTTCCATATATATCCATAACGTTAAGACTTATTTCCCATCTGGCAAAACCTCTCTATGTAGAAATGCTCAGAGTGGAACTGCATTCATAAGTAGCCATCAAGTGAAATTTACTATTTATGTGCTTTCGATGGTCTGTGGAAACCGAGTTGCATGCCAGCCTGTATCAATACACATCTCTACCTGCAGCGTTTTAGGACAGATTAGCTGAGGAGAGCTATTACAGGATGAAAGAAGAGGGCATGCTGGGAGAAAAATGAAATCAAACATTCACCGATGCAAACACTTCCTTCCCGGAACTATTTGGATTTTAGTTTTTTTTCTTCCCTTCCTCCACCCCCCCTAATTAACATAAAATACAAGACATTGGTGCTATTTGGAGATAGCCCACATCTGCATGGCAAGAAGACAATTCTGTAAAGTGGAGCTCTCGGTGGGGTATTTATTTAATTCTTATTGGTTTTGGGCTACAGCTTATAATGAGCAGAAATATGGAAAGATGCAGGAGATGCCAGTTGGAAGCCTTTACCTTTTTGAACATGGAAGTACAAAAGGGTCATGCATGTATTTAGGTTTTAGTGAAAATTCAATAACTTTGGCTGCAGACACTTTGCTCCGGAACACTAATAAAAGGGAAAAGCCGATTAAAAAAGACCCTGGTTGGAGCGTCCTAGGGCTGAAACCTGGCGTAGTGCCAAGTGCAGCTGCCCCTGTGTTGCCGCTGAATGCTTTAGTACCTGGGTCAATGAAGGAGTGTGTTGATTTTGGTGATTCTTTCAGTAGCATGTGGGTCCCTGAACCTGTAAGAGTTAAACAGGCTGCACCAAAATGGAACTCAATGAAGGGAACTTGGGGGTGCTTGAAGTCCCTACTAACAAATGGTCTGACATCGCTGCAGTAAAATACAAGAAGGTCCTTCCCCAGGACAGGCCATCTTTTGCCGGGTATTTTTGGTTGTTCATCAGGGTCCCTGATGGTTGTGAGGTCCCTGGGGATCCCTTCAAAGAGCTGTCAGGTAAGTTCAAGGGCCAACAGTCTCTTAAGAAGTACCAATGGGTGGCAAGGAGGTATAGGGTGAAGGAGGAGGTGTGGTCTCTGTCAACACCTTGAGTTATCTAACTTCATCTTATCTCCAGCAGGCACCAGTAAGTCCTCCCACCTTTCTATCCTTCCTTATAACAAATGTATGTTTTTATCTAAGTGGTAAATCCAAGATCCAAATGGGAAGCATGCATGCATGGGCTACCTGGTCTCAGCCTAGTTGAGCTGTAGGCCGATGATGGTCCTAGCTCTAGGAGGACACCAGAAATCTGACCATAGAAGTCTAGGATGGGGCTTGGTTGAGTGACTTGTTTTGCTCCTGGACTTGACCACATTTGCAGAAAACGTTTGTGAATCTTCTTCCGATCACCATGTGACCCGTTTGCTGAGATGTCCTCAGCTTCCAAGAGACTTGGTGCTGAGAGGATGAGGGAGCTGCATCTGCAGAAGGCTACCTGAGGGCCACCAGTGACAGAAGGTCAGTGTACTCATCTTTTGGTTGGAGATTCTCAGCCTACAGCAGCCCGGCCTGAGGTCAGAAAGTTGACTAGAGCCATTATAATGAGATTGAGTGCCACCACAATGGTAGGTCTGGCATGTGGCATGTTACACCCCATGTCCCTGGTTACCACACCAATTCCAAGAGAGGGTGCTTATTCCTACTTCTTAAATGAAAAGAGAAGCTATTGCTGTAGTATATGATTCCAAATCTCCCTGTATTTAAGCGCATGTGATTTAGTGTGTGTATGTGTGTGTGTGTGTGTGTGTGTGTGTGTGTGTGAATATATGTATGAGAATGCACATGTGTATGAAGCCAGAGTATGACTTTGGCGGTCATTTTTAAATCCTTCTACATTGGGTTTTGGGACAGTGTTTCTCACTCTATCAATTCAGCTAGGCTGGCTACCTGCTAAGTCCCAGGAATTCTCCTGTCTCTGCCTCCCTAGCACTAAAATTAGAAGCTCAAGCTACTTCATCCACATTATAATCTTTTTACGTGTGTGTGTGTGTGTGTGTGTGTGTGTGTCTGTGTAAGACCATGATACATGTGTGGTGGTCAGAGGATGACACTTGGGAGTTGTTTCTCTCCTGCAACCTTGCGTGATCCAGGGCTTGAATTCAGGTCCTTAGACCTGTGCACAACTGTCCCTAGTCACTAAAGAATCTTGCTGACCATATATATTATATACATACACATATACATACATATACATTCTCTCTCTGTCTCTTTCTCTCTCTGTTTCTCTGTTTCTGTCTGTCTGTCTCTGTCTCTGTCTCTCTCTGTCTCTCTTTGTGTCTCTCTCTGTCTCTTTCTCTCTGTCTCTCTCTGTCTCTGTCTCTCTCTCTCTCCTCCCTATATTTCTTCTTTCTTTCACTTTCATCAGAGTCTCATGTAGCCCAGGCAGGTCTCATACTTACTATGAAGCCAAGAAAACCCTTGAACTTCTGATCTGTCTGTTTCTATCTACCAAGTGCTGGGATTAGCTGCATGTTGAGATGCACATGTGTAGGGTAGGCGACCTGATCCTAGGAGGGGGTCTCTGCACTCATCTCTCCTGCTCTGCTCTAGGCCACTTTTGCCTGAGTCCCTTCTCCTCTGTGGAGTCCTGAGCCTCTCACCCAGCAGGGCTGACCTGCCAATGATAAATACCATTTAATTACAGAACAAGCTTTCCTGCCATTTCTCTCAGCACGGCTTCTATTGCCGAAGATTAAACTTCATTCCGATACCACTGAATTACCTTTTTAAACCTATTATTTCAATGTGATTAACTTCACTTCTTTTCATTTAGCTGTAAGCAAAATCTTGTTTACAAGGCAAAAATAGTCTCTGCCTTAATATTGGCAATAATAATACAAACGAACATTGCAAGAAAATAATTTATGTGAAAAACAGGGGAAAATGGCATTGATACATGGGGCTCCTCTTCAATTAATAAAAAGGAGGAAATATTTAAAAACAATTTATCAAAGAAATATATACAGTTCATACATCATGCATTTGCAAAGAATGTAGGAATATTCATTCCACAAATAGCCTCATGATTCCGGGATTTGAATTCCTTTGTGTGTGATGGAATCCAAGTTATGGTTAAATCTGTGGCTGAGATTGGTTAACGAAGTGCTAGGGCAGATAAAGCTACTGACAGAGAAAGAGGCTTGGGTTGCAAGGTACCGGCCACATTCTTTTTAAGCGCAGCTAAAATGCAGCTGAGGTTTGTAGAGAAAGTTTGGTTGCTGGGAGTCTGACTGAATAGTGAACAATGTAGAATAATTTATGTGCACAGTATGTGTGTGGAGTGCATGTGTATGTGTGTGTGGTTTGTGTATGTGTGTTGTGTTATGAGTATGTGGTGTGTATGTAGTGTGTGTGTGTGTGTGTGTGTGTGTGTGTGTGTGTGTGTATACATGCATGTAGTAACCAGAGGACAACTCCTGGTATTCTGCAGGGACTGACTGCTTTGTTTTGTTCTTGATACAGGGTCATTTACTGGTCTGGGACTTGGCAGTGAATGATAGCCTGGCTGACCTGAGAGCCCCAGACATCTGCCTGCCTTCACTTCCCCAGGACTACGTTTACTAGGTCCCACCACTATGTGTGTGGGGTGGTTTCCCTTTGTGGATCCTGGGGATTGAACTCAGGTCCTTATATTTGCAAGGCGAATACATCACTGACAGTTCTCTCTACAGCCTAAGGATAGGTTTTTAAGGCACATCCCTACCATTTCATTCACATCTCTTCTTTTCAAGATTAATTCCAAAGTATATAAAAAATTTACAAGAAGGAAAATGCTTGGTGATTACAAAAAGTGTGTGTGTGTGTGTGTTTAAGTAAACTCTGGCATACTGTTCCCTGAAAGTTGTCAAAGCCTGTGGCTGCTGGGAACTGGTGGCAACTGTCATGCAGTATGTAGATCCCCTCCTGTTGGGGCTAGGGTTTGGAGAGGGGACACATGGCTGCTTGTTGGCAAAATACACACCGTATGCTGCCGTCCGCATTTCTCTCTAATTTATTTTTTACCATTCTCTTTTATGGTCTTCCTTGAGATGCACTTCCCGGAGAGTTCCTTTCCAGGGCATTGCAGAGAAATTAGCATTTGCATCATATTTAACAGTTTACAGAGAATTTCTCCACCCACACATAAAACAATGCGCTTTTACAAGGAAAACATCAATATCAGAGCGAACATTTCCACATATGGTGTCCGTGTTTCGCTGATGTCTAAACTCTTCGATGGCTTAAGAGGCGAAATGGAGAATTAACAAAAGCCTTTTCCAGCCCAAGTCCCCTGACACCTTGTCCGGCTCCCCAGTGCCAGAGCCGCTGCCTGGAAGGACTAGCTAGATGGACAGATACAGGGGCACAACTTCTTGTTCATCTGCTCTGGCTTCTCACTACTTGCACTTACCCCTCGTTACTGACTTCTCCTTTCCCCAATTGTTTGATTGACTGCAGTTAACCAGCAGCTTTTATAGTAGTGGTCCATGGACAGAGGAAATGGCTTGAAGAAGCAGGAGAATAAGATACCATGAGCTTTGTGACTCCATGTAGTTGTTTGGGCACATAAAAAGCGCCCATATTTGCACAGTCTCCTTAATTCATGCATATTGTATATATTGAACATCACATTAAACCCCCAGAGATGGAGGCCCACAGGAAGCAAGAGAATCGGCAACGGACTTTTATGTGGAAGCCAGCCTTACCCTCTCTGTGCTAATGCAGCTCTCCTATCCTCATAACCCCGCCCACGCCCCCCATCTGATTCTACCCAGCAGCTGTTACACATTGCTTGTCCGGAGCTGCACATATCCCCAGTACATCCTCACGACGTGTGTTGTAGAATAGCAAAAGGACACAGAAGCAAGTTTGCCATCCAACAGAGAACTTGGCTTGACTGCAGAGAGAGCAGGTCGCTGCTGGGGTCTGCACCCCACTTCCTACTACAGAAGAAGGCTTTGTAGGAAGGCTGGGGGGAGGGGCTATGGAGAGCCGCAAAACAGCAGCAGAGACTGCTGCAACTACCTCTAGGGATGCGCCAGGATGCCCCCCAGTGGGCACCAGGAACTGTAACCCCAGAGAGTATAGTCTTCCGGGGGTGGGGGTGGGGGGGCAGGCAGAGGCTCCGTGGGGGAGTGCCAGAAAGTATCGGAACAGGTTGACAGATGTGTTTCCAGCATCTGCCTCGCTCCTGGTGCTTGGCAGATGGGGTGCGGGGATCAGGCATCTGAAAGTCTGGATTCATTTCAAACTGTTCTGTTTTCCAGACTCTAAGTACAGCATTTCCGGAGGGCAGCCATGAAACCAGCAGCTCCAGGGTCCTCCCAGCTGGAGAATGCTCTACCAGAACCTTGCGCCACGCCTTGTTTTGCTGATGGGGAGTTGTGGAACCGGGTGGACACCCTCTGGCTTATGAAATCCCTCTTCCCCGCATCTGACCTTGTATGTCTTCATCTCCCCTTTGATCCCTTCAGATACACCACTTGTCAGGCGGGACTGTCAAGCTGAAGGCTGACTTGGCGTTTTAGAAAGATGTGCTCCATCCCAATACGGTAGACACCAGTCAGAGGTAGAGAGCAAGTGCAGGGATTTTACGATGAGGTTCGCTCCAACTATGGCTACAATACACTATAGTTTTAAAAAAAGAATGTAAGGTACTTTATATGCTTATATTGATTATATACTGAAATAATATTTTGAATTTATTGAGCTAAATTAAATATATCATCAAGTTAATTTTACTCGTTTCTTTTTGCTTTTAAAAATGTGGTTACTAGAGAATTTAAATTGATATATAGGGCTCACATTCCATTGCTTGTCTGTGTACAGTGTGTGTGTGTGTGTGTGTACATGCATGCCTACGTGTATTTCTGTGTGTCCTGTATGCACATGTATTTGTATTCAGAGACCAGAGGAGGCCTTCAGGTGTCTTCTCTTAGTGCTCTCTTGACACAGGGTCTCTTACTGAACTGGAAGATCACTGTTTGGTAGCTGGCTAGCTCTAAGAATCTGCCTGCCTGTGCTCCCATCCCCCACCATTGTTGGGGTTAAAAGCAGCCTTTACGTGAGTGCTAGGAATCTGAACTCAGTCCCATGTTTGCAAAGCAAGAGTTCTTGCCCCTTGCCCCAGCTCCCTGGCTTACATCCCATTTCTTTCTTTTTAAATTTTTACATATTCATTTATATATTTTTAAAAGATTTACTACTTATTTTTATTATATCTGGGGATGGATGTTTGAAGCTATACCTGCCTCAGGTTCCAACCTGATTTCTCAGTCTCTCCCACTGCCAGGCCTGGTGACCTAAAATCCTCTAAAACACTGGGCCTGACTAATCCTTTCCTTCCATAAATTGTCCTTCCACAGGGCTGGGGAAAGCAGCCCTCATTCCTCTCTGTCTTGACTGGCTTCCAGGCTCTAAGCAGGAGCCCCACAAGCTGGAGAGATCTTGGGAAGCAGGGTAGGGAGAGGAACGTTTGGCTGCTGACAGTTAAGAGACATCATCCCCAGCTACTACCATATTTTGAGCTGTGGGTAGCAGGAGATCTCTCCTGAGCAGGTTGGGTGGTGTGAACGGACAGCTATCTTTTTTTTAAATTTTTTTGGGGGATTGTATTTTAATTATAACATCTCTCCCTTCCCTGTCAAGTCCTCTCATATGCCCACTCTGCTCTCCTTCAAATTCATGACAGATCTTTTTTCAATCAATTGTTTCTGCATTTGTGAGTGTGTGTGTGTGTGTGTCTGTATATACCCTGTCATATAAGGCTATCTTTACTCAGCATCTCCCTCCAAATTCACCCTGTAAGAATGGACTCATTCATTTCATTACAGTCACATCCTCTTTGGACTCCCTAAGGGCTCCCAGAATTTCCTATCTTCCCTGGTAAGCTCAACCTTGGGGCAGGGTGTAGATGAAGAGGCGCTAAGAATATGTTTCTCCCGTGTTGACTTGATGTGTGTTGTGTCTATGGCTGTGAAGCCGACCCCCTGCTGAGTGCCAGCAGCACTGGTCACAAAGAGAGGCCAGGTCGGAGCTCCTTCTAGCAAGAGAGACAAGCCAATCAAGGTCTCATTGCCAGCCTTAGGAGCGACTTTGGTCAAGAATGTCAGCAACTGATCCCATCCTCTGGTGGAGGAGGGTCAAGTGTCAGGAAAGGGCCTTTGGTCAGTTTTGCATTGCTGTGATCAATACACAACAGACACAACGTAAGCTGGGGAAAGGTTTATTCTGGGTCACGGTTTTGATTCCAGTCTGTCACAGTGGGGACAACATGGCCTTGAATGCACGAGGCAAGAGCAGAGCTAGACGCAGGCATGTCTTTTCATTTAAATTCAGCTTAATTTAATTTTAGGTGCATGAGTGTTTTCCCTTCACGCATGTCGGTGTGAGGGCTCCAGATCCCTTGGGCCTGGAGTCACAGACACTTGTGAGATGCCATGTGGGTGCTGGGAATTGAATCTGGGTCATCCAGAAAAGCAGCCTGCGCTCTTAACCGCTGAGCTATCTCTCTAACCCCATGGCATAACTTTTAAAGACATACTCCTAGTCACTTGCTTCAGCCAGTCAGACCCCGCAAGTTGAAACAGTGTCACCATCTGGAGACCTAGGGTTCAAAATGTGTGGTTGTAGGGGACATTTCAGAATCAATTTCAGGCTAACAGAAGGCTTTCTAAAAAATAAAATTGGGAATTAATATGGATATCGTCCTAGTTCTGAAAGATTTGCTTGTTGTCTTCTTATCCCAGGCCCTTTAAAGAATGGGGTCAAAGTCCTTAGGAGAGGGAGGGTCTTCAGGATCGGGGTGAGACTGGAAAACATTTATGAGTGCGGCCATTGGCAGAATGGTCTGGGAAGAAATTGTAATGAGAAAAGGGATTCAGAAAAGCAGCACATTATCTGGTATTAAGTCTCAATAGCGGGAGGAGGCCGTTGACAGAGAAGGAGCTGGGGTGGTGGAATTTACAGTAGGTTGAGGTGAGAGTTTCAGGGCTGAGGTGACGAGGGGTGGCAGGGTATGTGTCTGGCTCTTGCGGGAGACTCTTGATGTGACACAGAATTCATAGGCCTTTGCAGAGACACAGATTGCCTACTTGGTATTTTGATGGTTCTCATGTTTTGTTGGATCTCAAAAAAAAAAAAGCATCCAATAAGAGGTATGCCTGATGGGATGGATACCCAGTGTCAGAAAGATTTCTGAACCAAGAGACCCAGTTCCAGCCCTGATTTTACCCCTGGCCACTGTGTGACCTCAGAGGAACTCCCATTCCTCCCTGGAATGTAACCTCATCATCTGTAAAATAAGGGACTGGACTGTGTGACCTCCGAGCCCATGTGCACATCTCGGGGTCCTGGACTCCGGGAGTCAATGATGTGCTTGGCTGAGCTGTTCCCAGATGTAGCTGAGAGGTTGGGGTTCAAGCCTGTTATGGAACTGCCACTCAGCAGTGCCAACGATGTTTTTCATTTCTTCTCTCCCCATGAGGCACAGGGGGCTTATGAATGACTCCAACTGCCTCTGGCCCTGGATGCAAATACAGTTAAGTCTCTAGAGCTCTGTACCACAGACTTTCAACGACTCCATCTTAAATGTTTCTCTCCTCAGCATGCTGTGGCCAATCACCCTAGAACATGGGACTGACAGGAGTTTGTATTTTCAAAGCATATTATAGCTGTGGAGAGGCTCAGTTGTGAGTTAGAAGGCTGTAGCCAGTTGAGCAACTCTGAGTAACCAACAAGAACCTCCATTTCTTCATCCATAAAATGAATAGAGTGTGTGCATGCATGTGTGTGTGTGCGTGCATGTGTGTGCGTGTGTGTGTGTGTGATGCTCCACTTTCCTGTGTTTACTTTTTTTTTTTGAGATGGAGTCTCTAATTGAACCTGTAGCTCACCATTTGCCCAGGTGGACTGGCCAACAAGTTGCTGGGATCCCCCTGTTTCTACCCCTTGGCACCAGGGTTACAGGTGTTTACTGCTTTGTGTGGCGTGGCTTTTACACAGGTGCTGGGGATCTGAACCCAAATCCTTTTCATTCACAGTAAGCATTTTACCCATCGAGCCATCTCCTTATCCCAGAAATGGGGAAATTAAAGCCACCCTCACTAGATTATTAAGAAAGGAAATGTTATATTTGAGTACTTAAAATTCAAAGTACTCAATTTTATTATGAAATAAAAATATATATCCATTCCATATAAAATTTACCTCTTATGTTAATACTAATCAATGAACCCTTTCTTTGAAGACTCCTTTAACTTACAAAGCATCTTTGGGAGTTCATGCCTCCTTTTATTCCCATGGGGATCTAAGAGGAAAATATGATTATAGCTGTGCACAGAAAGGGGCAATAGAATGCAATGCCTAGAATCACGGTGTGTCCCCCAGAGGGACTTCACCTTGATGTACTACCTGTAAATGGGACTTTCCCACTCTCCTGAGCTCTCTTGACTGGGCATAGACCTCTAACACCATATTTGCAAGCGACTCTTGGAACAGCCAGTGACCTTCACTGGTACATGTTGGTCAGTTAGACCATGTTGGTCAGCTTCTCCCTTTGGGGAGAAGTTTGAGAGTCAGTGTGCACCCATATCTTTTTATATGACAGGAGATTTAGTTGAGAGTAACTCCATAAGAGTCACCCTAGACAGGCTACTAGAGGCCCTTGTAGAGTTCTCTACCCACTTGAGAGCCTAAAATAATGGGAAACTCCTGCATATGGTCAGCAGTAATCGAGAATGAAGTCCTTCTGCGTGACTGTGACTCTAACCATCCCATTCTATTCTCCCTTTCCTTGCCATTGCCAGATGGGACACGGTAAAAACCATATATTCCTCTTAGGTCCTTATGAGAATAAAAAAGGTGGTAGGTGGACCTGGAGTGACCTCTCCCATGGCATGGGCTGGTGGAGCTCTGCAGTGGGACAGATACTCTGCAGGATAAGCCGTGAGGTAAAGCTTTGTGACTGAGCTTTCTGTGCAGAAGATCCCCAACGAGCCCCCATTCCATGCCGTGCACTTGCTTAACTTCCTTTCTTGCCACACCCAGGCCAGGACCACACACTAATTCCTCTTCCAATTTTGTTTCTGCCTTTAATAAGATCAACAGCGACAGCTCAGAAAAGTTACCAGATATCAGCTGGCATAAGAGTATCTGTTTCCTTTCTGGTTAAACATGAAAATATCTTGGATGGGGAAGAGACATACTAACTAACTAACTAACTGAGTGACTGACTAACTAACTAATTAACCAACTACCAAGCCCTGGGGAGTAATACCTTATCAGAATAATGAAATTAAATTATAACAGGGCTGTCAATGCCACAATATCTGAAGGTGACAAGATGTAATCTCGGTGAAAACATGGTATCTGTCTGTTTATAGATCTAATAAATTATGTTAGACTCGCACTCTTATAAATCCTGGCTGTCGAGGAAACCCAACAACTAATTCATCAGTTGCTCACCGAGAGAGCTCCTTCTCCATTCCAATTGCTCACCGTGTAGATAACAAGGAGCCTTACAGGCCGGCTGGTTAAATGTCATTTGTTTCAGAGCAGTAACATGGCACGGATCATTGCTCACACATAGACACCCAATTATATTAACCTGTGCAGCAATACGGTATAATGACATGACATTAACGCAGCCACTTCAGAGAGGGGACAACTTTCCTCCTCACAGAGAGGACCAGCAATGGCTTCTCCCCAGCAAGGCCCCTGTCATTTAAATGCAAGACACCAGCTGAGTGGAAGGACCTGGCTCTGACTCTTGGGTCAGGTCTGGGGACTGAGTTTTTCACTCTGCTCAACTTTTTCAAGGGACAGAATCATCACCCCATTTCCAAAATCCACAATTTCTTGCCGTTGGGAGTAGGTCAGGGGTGGCCCACAGAATCTGGAACGTAAGTATGACTGACTGAAGGTGAAGGGTGCAGAGAAAGCCCTATTTGCAGAAGTCCTGGGGCTTTGTGAGTGTCTGGTTCCTGTTGTCTGTCAAAGATCCAAGAAGAAGACAAATAGCTTCGAAGCCTTGTGTCTTTCAACTTAGCCCCACTGGCACCCAGGCCAGATAATTCTTTTTTATGGAACATCCATCTTGTAGGATGTAGTAGAATCCCTGTTTTCTATGCACTAGATGTCAGTAACAGTCCCCCATAAGGTGATGGCCTAGCACACCTCCAGATACTTCCCACTGTCTTTTCAGCATCACATTCAGTAAGCACCATTGATAGAGAATGTACACAAAGTAGGGTTTGCACACTGGGAAGCGGTGCTGGCTTTGGGAAGTGGTGGATTCTGGGACACACGTGGCAACTCAGGGGTTGGAGCACAAGATCACTGGTCACCTGGATTCTTTGGGAAAGCGAGCTCGTCTCAGGGCTGTAATTGGATGGCTTCACTCTCGTGACCGTCAGACAGAGAGTAGATAAAAAGAAGTGCTGAAGAGTTGGAAAGACAAAGTGTGTCCCACCAATCAGCTTTGTGGCAGAAGTTAGGGGTTCAAATAGGAACCAGGCGGGCAGCAAAGAGCAGCCAAATAAAATCCCATTTTGGGCTGGAGAGATGGCTCAGTGGTTAAGAGTACCGACTGCTCTTCCCAAGGTCCTGAGTTCAAATCCCAGCAACCACATGGTGGCTCACAACCATCCGTAATGAGATCTGACACCCTCTTCTGGTGTGTCTGATAGTGTACTTACATATAGTAATAAATAAATCTTAAAAAAAAAAAGAAGAAAATCCCATTTTGTGTACCAGAAAAGTACATTGCTGTCAGCCTTTGCCACGCCCCTTCGATGCCCCGCCCCTTCCTTGGAGCCGCATAGCTAAACATTTTAAAGGGGAGAGCTTAGGCCTCTGAGAAACTCTACATCATCAAGTAGGGAACACGGTTCTCACACTGTAGGAGAACTGAGTTTGAAACAGATTGTGGTAACTTGAAGAACAGCTAAGAACACCTCAGACTCACCCCTTCAGCAAAATGCAGCAAAATTTACAGCTCACGAGACAAGGCACAAAGCAGGAGGTGGTATATAAACACATGACATGAAGGGAACAGTTAGGTCAGAAATGTTAAAAAGAGAGATACCATTTTAAAATGTGAACCATAAAAGGCAACATTAAAATCCACATTGGAAGCCAGAAGGAGGCAAGTGGCTCTCTGGGTTGGAGGGAGAAAACAGAGGCTAAGAGGTCTTATGCCTCAGTCTTGTGTTGGCTTAACTGAGGTCACATCACAGTTGAAATAAAACTCGTGAAGCTGTTAGCAGAGAACCTGGGATGGGGCATACTTTTAACAGATATCAGCTATTTCTGTAATTAAAAACACACTGTAAGGGCTAGAGTGGTTAAGAACTCAGAGATTAAGAGCTCTGCTGCTCTTCCAGAGGATCTGGGTTCAGTTCCCAGCACGCACATCTGGTGGCTCACAACTACCTGTAGCTCCAGTTCCAGGGGATCTGATGCCCCCTCCTGGCCTTCACAGGTATTGCATGAACTTGGTGCTCATAGACAACTTCTGTGTAGGCGTGCAAACCCCCCCACATGTGCGTACAACGCCCTCTCCCCCACATACACACATACACATGCAAAACAAAAGCCAATCACCATCCCTGATCTTAAGTTCTACTACAAAGCAATAGTGATAAAAACTGTTTGATATTGTTTGGACAGGCAGGAAGATCAATGGAATAGAATTGAAGACCCAGAAAAGAACCCACACACCTACTGTCACTTGATATTTGACGAAGGAGCTAAAAACATCCAGTGGAAAAAAGACAGCATTTTTAACAAATGGTGGGGGATCAACTGGAGATCAGCACACAGAAAAATGCAAATCGACCCATTCTTATCTCCTTGTACAAAGCTCAAGTCCGAGTGGATCAAGGACCTACACATAAAACCAGACACACTGAAGTTTATAGAGGAGAAAGTGGGGAAGAACCTTGAACACACGGGCACAGGGGAAAAATTTGTGAATAGAACACCAATGGCTTATACTTTAAGAACAAGATTCGACAAATGGAACCTCATAAAACTGCAAAGCTTCTGTAAGGCAAAAGACACGGTCAATAGGACAAAACAGCAACCAACAAATTGGGAAAAGATCTCTACCAATCCTACATCTGATAGACGGCTAATATCCAATGTATACAAAGAACTCAAGAAATTAGACTCCAGAGAGTCAAATAATCCTATTAAAAAATGAGGTAGAGAGCTAAACAGAGAACTCTCAACTGAGGAAACTCAAATGGCTCTAAAGCACCTAAAGAAATGTTCAGCATCCTTAGTTATCAGGGAAATGCAAATCAAAACAACACTGAGATTCCACCTCACACCAGTCAGAATGGCTAAGATGAAAAACTCAGGGGACAGCAGATGCTGGAGAGGATGTGGGGAAAGAGGAACACTTTTTCTCCATTGTTGGTGGGATTGCAAGCTGGTAAAACCACTCTGGAAATCAGTTTGGCGGTTCCTCAGAAAATTAGAGGACCCAGGTATACCACTCCTGGGCATATACCCAGAAGATGTTCCAACATGTAATAAGGACACATGCTCCACTATGTTCATAGCAGCCTTATTTATAATAGCCAGAAGCTGGAAAGAACCCAGATGTCCTTCAACAGAGGAATAGATACAGAAATTGTGGTATAAATACACAATGGAGTAGTATTCAGCTATTAAAAACAATGAATTCATGAAATTCTTAGGCAAATGGATGGAACTCAAAGTGTCATCCTGAGTGAGGTAACCCAATCACAAAAGAACACACATGGTGTGCACTCACTGATAAGCGGACATTAGCCCAAAAGCTCAAAATAAACAAGTTACAATTCACAGACCACAGGAAACTCAAGAAGGAGGAGGACTGAAGCGGAGGTTCTTTGGTTCCTCTGAGAAAGGGAACAAAATACTCACAGGAGCAATAAAGGATACAAAGTGTAGAGCAAAGACTGAAGGAAAGGCCATTCAGTGACTGTCCTACCTGGGGATTCATCCTATAAACAGTCACCAAACCCCAACACCATTATGGATGACAAGAAGCATATACCAAAAGGAGCATGTCATGATTGTCTCTGGAGGGGCCCTGTCAGAGCCTAACACATACAGAGGCAGATGCTAGCAGTCAACCATTGGACTGGGCGTGGGGTCCCCAATGGAGGAGTTGGAGGGCGGTTCAAAGGAGCTGAAGGGGTTTACAGCCCCATGGGAAGAACAACGATGTTGGCCACCCAGACGCCCCAGGACTCCCAGGGACTAAACCATCAACCAAGGGGTACACATGGTTCCAACCAAAAATGTGGCAGAGGAATGCCTTGTCCGGCATCAGCGGGAGGAGTGGTTTTTGGTCTGGTGAAGGCTCAATAGATGCCCCAACAAAGCGAAATTGAGGCGGGGGGGGGAGGTGGGAGTGGGTCGGGTGGAGGGGCATATACTTGGAGGCAGGGGGTGGGAGGAGGGGTTGGGGGCTTTCGAGGAGGGGGGAAACCGGGAAAGGTTTTAGCATTTAAAATGTAAATGAAGATTATATTCAATAAAAAAAACAAAACAAAATTGTCAAACCTAATATACATTCTAATATATATATTATATATAATTATATTTAAATATAATATTAAGAACAATTAAATACTTTAAATTATATTAAAATTAATTAAAATTTAATTACAATGTTTAATTCTATTAAATTTGTATGTTATAATATATTAAATACATAGTAATTTAATTGCATATAATTAAATTATATGATATATGTTGCTTATTACATATTATATAAATATGTTATTATATGTTATTATTTATGATTAATATTAAATATTAGAAATTACAATATAATATAAATTATAATTAAATAAATAAAATAAAATAAAACAAATTTATTTCTATGAATGGGCTGGTGGAAGGATGGAGGACAGTGTGAAAGTATATATTTGGTATACATACACATGGCTCTGACTTCAACTTCCAGCACCCAAACCAGCAGAATAATAAGCAAAAGAGTAAAATAGTTAAAAAAGAAATAGCTTAAAAGGATTTTAATTAAGCATTTGCTAATTTGGACTAATGACAGATGAGGCAAACACTAGACTCGAGATCAGAAGTCTTGGCTAGAATAAAAAAACTCTAACAGAATGCAGGAGAGAAAAGCGCAGTAGTAAGTCCATCGAGAACAAGGCATGGGCTCAAATATAACCGTCGTTACTCTTTACAAAGACATTACTGGGAGACAGGATTTTCTGACTCATAATACAGTGAAATCTGGGGCAGGGGGCGTGGCCTAACTGATAGAGTGCTTGTCTGTCATGCATGTCATCCCTGTCCTCAACACTGCATAGGAGGTGGAGGCAGGGACTCAAGCTCAAAGTCATCCTCAGCCACACAGTAAGTCTGAGGCCGACCGAGGCTATGTGAAGCCCTCACTCTCTCTCTTTGAGACATGCTCTTACTTTGTAGCTCTGACTGTTCCTGGAATCACTATGTAGACCTGGATAGCCTCCAATTTACAGGGATTAACCTGCCTCTGCTTCCCAAGTGCTGGGATTAAAGATGTGTGCCACCGGGCCCGGCTGATAACCCGTCTTTAGAAGAAAAAAAAAGATCCTGTCACTTGTGGAAACATGGGTGAACCTGGAGGACATTAAGTGACGTAAGACAGACACAGAAAGACAAATTCTCTCTGCTAGACATAGAATAGTGCTTCCCAGAAGCTTGGGAGGGGAGGGGAGGGGAAGGGAAGGCAGAGAAAGGGAGGGGAGAGACAGGAAGGTTGACAGGAGGTAAGAAAGATACTGTGGTTAGAGGAAGGAGATGGGGCTGATGAGCTGGCTCGGCAGGGAAAGCTGCCGTGTTGCTAAATCCGATGACCTGAGCTCATTTCTGGGGAGGCACATGGTAGGAGAGTACTGACTCTGACATCCTTAACTGAGATGATTTAAGTCAGGGCACTGATGAGCAGACAGTCTCACAAAGGAAAGCAAGCCTCCTAGAGGACATTAGAAAGAGCACCCTTCACCCAGCTTGAGGAGAAATTAAGGGGAGAGCACAAACTCCTCAGATATTTTCAGATACCATTCCTTGTGCTTTTCCATGTTTTAAATACTCTCTTAAGAATTAAAAAACAAACAAACATAGTGTTGATGGAAAATAAAACTAACAACAAAAAGCCAAAGAATAGAATAGAATAGCAAATGTAGGCAAATAGAAAATTCCGGCTCTTTAAGTGGAATAAACTTTAATAAAAAAATATAGACTTCCAGCAAGCAAGCAAGCAATCAGACAGAAACCACCTACAAACTTTGTGCAAGATTTAAACCAAAATCAAAATGACCCAGAAAGACAGGATAGACTCACCGTAGAAGATGCTTCAAGAAGGTAATTTAGTTCGACAAGTGAGTTATCTACAATGAGAAAAATCAAAGTCACAAATCTTGGCTTGTTAAATAGCATAATTATTCAAACTTATAAAAAAAACCCCACTGTTAGCAAGGTAAGAGGAAGCAAAGAATAAAGGCGTTTACTATAGATTATACAGATAAAATGCAGGGGGATTATCTTAAGTTGAGCAAAACAAACTTTCTTTTTAACTTATGTATCAGTTTGAGGGCTTCTTTGCCCCCCCACCCCAAGATTTTGATAACTTTTCCAGCCTTTCCCACTTTTAGCATCAGGGCTATGAACTCACCTTGAGACCTGCAACCTCACCTCTTTCTACTTCCTCTGACTTCCTCTTTCTGGGTCTGTGTGATTCGTTTTAAAATATAGTTTCCACTGGAAATCCTGCTTAGCTACAGGAGGTGGCCTTTTCTGTCTCTACATACTCTTCACTAGGAATCTCAGCTAGGGTCACCCCCATCCTCAACAGGTCTACACTAGTTTCAGAGAGGTTCCCCATCGATTTCTGTTCTCTCCCAACCCTTTCCCGCCCACACCCTCCCCACACCCAATCCCCAACCACTTTCATTCTTCACCCCCTCTCTCACCCAGTTCCCTCCCTCCATCCACTTCTGATGTCTATTTTATTTCCTCTTCTCAGTGAGATAAATGTTTCTGCCCTTGGGTCCTCCTTACATTTGTCTTATCTACAAGATGTGCAGGGATAAAGATGGAGTAGAGACTGAGGAAATGGCCAACAGTGATTGGACCAACTTGAGACCCATCCCACAGGAGAGAGCCAATCCCTGACACTGTTAACGATACTCTGCCATGCTTGCAGACAGGAGGAGCCTAGCATAGCTGTCTCCTGAGAGGATTCATCCAGAAGTGGATGAAAACAGACGCAGAGAGAACTACAGCCAAACATTAGGCGGAACTTGGGGAGTCATGTGAAAGAGTAGGGGAGAGGCTTGAGCAAGTCGGAGACCTCAAGGACACCACAAGAAGACCTATAGAGTCAACTAACCTGGGCCCATCGGGAGCTCACAGAGACTTAACCTCTAACCAAAGACATGCAGGGACTGGACCTAGGCCCCCATAGACATTTGTAGCAGATGTGCAGCTTGGTCTTCATGTAGGTCCCTTTACAATGGGAGCAGGGGCTGTCTCTGACTCTGTTACCTGCCACTGAATTCCCTTCCCCTAGCTCGACTGACTGGTCAGTCAGGCTTCAGTGAAAGAGGATGCATTTAGTTCTACTGTGACTTGATATCCCGAGGTGGGGTGGTACCCAACAGGGACTTCTGCTTCTCTGAGGAGAAGGGAAGGAAGTGGGTAGTAGGGGAGGGATTTGTGAGGTTGGGACTGGGAGGAGAGAGTGGTGACCGGGATGTAAAGTGAATAAATAAATTAATGAAAAAATATAAAAATACAGCTTCCATAAAACTGCACCTAAGTCAAATATTTGTGGATTTAGCAACTAAATGAAAGACGGGGGTGTGTATTCTATGGAAGAATCCTCCCATTCATTGCTCGCTGTTCTGCCCATCTCTCTACTTGATACCTGCACTTTTCTTACCGTGGCCCCATGTTCCCCACAGACCAGGTGGCAGACGATGTACTACTTTGGGTGATGATTTTTCAGACTCACAGCCCATGTGAATCCCATTTTCTTTTCCTATCGCTTTCCTTGGAATTACACCTCTTCTGAAATTGATTACTACCCAAAGTGACACTGTCCACAAACTTAAAAATGTGAAAAATGTTTGTGGGGCATTTTGAGTTTCAGGACACTATCTTTGGCTAATTACATGCACATCACAGTACTCAAGACACTGAACTTCTGTTCTTCTCAGACAAATCTTTTGTATTCTTTTTTCTATGTCCTTTAAGTTTAAAATATTTTCATGTAAGTTTCCAAATATGTGAATATACTTAATAGTAACAACCTTCTATGGTACCATACAAGACACAAGGAACACATGCAAAATAGATGTTAGAAAGATAGGGCAGTGGTGACACACACCTTTAATCCCAGTACTTGGGAGGCAGAGGCAGGCGGATCTCTAAGTTAGAGGCCAGCCTGGTCTACAGAGTGAGTTCCAGGACAGCCAGGGCTACACAGAGAAACCCTGTCTCGAAAAACCAAAAAAATAAGAATAAATTTTAAAAACCTAGATATTAAACATATATTCTAATTTTCCTGTACCAATCAGAAAATCTTATACAAAGAGGAAATAGTAAAACAAATTATTCTAATATAGTTGGGCATAGTGACACACATCTTTAATCCCAGCACTCAGGAAACAGAGGCAAGTGGATACAAACTGGTCTACATAGTGAGTGCCAGGTCAGTCTGGACTACACAACAAGACTCGCTTGATTTTTTTTTAAAGGTTTTTCTTTTATTAGCCATAAAGAAACCCAAATGAAGGTTGTATGTCAAATTCTATGAATGCAGTAGATAATAAAAGTAGGAAACTGTATGAAAACCGAAGGGAAATATTTAATTAGTGGAAAGGAAACCAACACTTTTGGGTTGGGAGAACCTAAATTAGCAATCAAGACAGTTAGATAAAACAGAGCGAGAACATTTATCAACTTATGGAACATGGCCGCAACAGTAATCAAAGGCAAACGCATTTCCTTAAGTAAATCAACTGTTAAAGCAACAACACAGAAATCAAAGAAGTATCTTACTCTGTAAAAGGATGTGTAAATTCTTAGTTTTGAAAATAGATGATAAATGCTATTGCTTTGAAGCAGAAAGGGATGATTGAGTCGGAAAACGGTAAAGTCAATGACTAAACCCAAGAAGAGCTCCAGCAATAAAATCTTTTGCATGATTAATAAAATGGCCAAAATATGGCTAAAGTCGTTAGGTGTGAAAGGGGTATCAGCCTTATAGAGCTAGCATTTAAGGACGGTGAGTCAGTAACCATGCTCAAGTGGCTTTCTGTGTACATCTTTTCTGATTTATAATCTGAACATTTTCATCTCATGAGACGGACTAAGAGCTTAGATGGAAGATGAAGTTACATAAAGACGGCAAACTTGAGGTCAGACTTACTTTTGAATGTAATAATGATTCTTTTTAAAGAAAAATCTAAATAATCTAACAAGTCTATTCTTAAGAGAAAAATGTACAGTGAGCATATGATCATGCCAGAATTATAGGGACAGCCTCATATTAAGGGCTTTCTGTAGAAAAAGGACGTTTCTGTCTATTTATGTGTCATGCGGTTTGGACTGTGTATTTAAGACTATCTGCTCCAATGGTGTCCATCTCTGTATTTCCTTAGAATCCCGCATGGTCTCCAGGAGGTTAGAAGCCATTCTTGAGGGCAGTGGAGGGTGGGAGGGGCACATGCTCTCTGTGCTTAGCCTGGATAACTCAGGAAACAAATGGTGGCTTCTCACGGGAGTCCCCGTTGAAAGTCACAAGGGCAGACTCTCCAAATTGCTGGCATTGATTTGTAATCAAGACGCTTCTCACATGGGCAGTTTCTTACAGTGAGCTACAGCAGAGGAAGCAGCTGGGATATGCTTACTTAACAATGGTCAATAGTTTTCTAAGGTAAAGTCAGCGGAATCAAGAAGTCAATTGCCACGATGTAAGACGAGGCCAAACGCAACTGTTATGATAGAAGGATAAGGCAAGTAGGGAAAATATCAAAAGCCAGTTTAATGGTGAACCACAAAAGGTGACTCATTGATATCCATGGTAAATAACCCCTCCCTGTGGGAAATGGGCGAACACACATCTTGGTGGCGGTGGTGTTCTTATATCAGTCAGGGGCAGAGTTGATGACAGTTCTCTGTTCATCCTGACTTGATATCTGGCTTGGTGACCAAAGCTCTTTTATGCCTAGGATGCACAAAAATCAAATCAAATCAGATCACATCCAGGAGGAAGACAGAGGAGACCTCCCTTCTGCCATGCCATGCAGCGCAGAAGAGGAAAGACACCCACAGACCTGCCCTTCTATCCCATGACACAGGCCATAAACACACAGAGCCTTTCCTACCATCAGGCAGAGCAGCAAGGGAGGAGGAAGACAGGCAGAGACTTGTGGACCACCATGTCACCCACAGACCTGCCCTCTGGCTCACAGCACAGGTGGGCCCTAGACACCTGCTTGTGGCCAAGCAGCCCAGATGGAGGATGTCACCCAGGGGCTACCAGCCATGTGGTCAGCCTACACTGGTTGCCAGTAGAATGTGCAAGTCTGTGGTGAACAGATGGGAGAGAAAAAGACGTGGAGTAGCTTGAGCATTATGAAGAGAGATGGAACTGGAGACTTGAAGGTGGAAAGAAGTAGCCTGCTTTAAGTGACCAGGCCCACCACCTGGGGACAGTGTGAGATCCCAGCTGGAGCTGCCACTGGCTGCTATGTCTGGGTCATGGCTATGCAGTAGTAGGGGTCCAAGACAATTTCTGAGGGTCATGTTGCCGCTAGAGAACATGGGAGCATCCCTGGTCAGGGCAGTCCCTGAGTGACCACGTGGATGTCCAGGGTCTGTGCAGAACTGGCCCCACCCTCTCATTGACTGGGACATTCAGGAGAGCTGGTCCCACCTCTCACCAGAGGCAGCACTCAGGACAGTGGCCCTGTGCCTTGCTCAGACAATACAGTGGAACTGGCCTTGGTGGCAGTGGTGTGGGTGAAGGGGGCCCCAAGGGCTTGAGTGTGGGAGAGCTGACTCCTGCAGTTGGGAAAGTTGCCCACAGGGTCATAAATGCAGGAGAGCTATCCCTGCCCATCACCAACTGCAGTGCTTGGGAGAGCGGGCCCTGCACCTCACCTGGATAGCACAGCAGAGTTGACTCTGGTGCAAGTAAGCCAGCGTGAGGGTGAGAATGTGGGAGAGCTGGGCCCACCACTTATCTGCCATGGGATGGCCTGGGAGGGATCCCCTCTGCCACCTCATTCCTCACCACCTGTGACAGTTGGGAGACCTGGCCTATGGGGTCCTGAGTAAGGGTGAGTTGACCCTACCCCTCACTGGCTGCAGCCTTTGGGAGAGTAGACCCTGCACCTTGCCTGGGCAGCACAGTAGAGCTGGTCCTGATGGAGGGAGCATTGGTGAGCTGGCCCCAGCACTCATCTGCTGTGTGGTGGCGTGGGTGTGAGAAAGTTGCCCTTCCCCTCTCACCACCTGATGTCGTTGACAGAGCTGGCCCCAAGGGCAACACAGTGGAGTTAGCCCTAAGGGAATGAAAGCATTGAGTGGCCTAACAGGAGCAGTGCTGGAGAGCGCACCCCGGTGGTGTGGGTAAGGAAAGACAGTGGGTTGAGCAGCTCAGGTAACACCTAGGCCCAGATCCAGGACTCTGAGTTGTCCCACCCCAAAGTCTATGTCATCTGTGAATGATTGGGATTTATGAAGGAGCCAAGAGCCAGTTCTGCTGATCCAAAGCTACTTCATCTCCATGACGCAGGGCAACAACAGGATGACTGGGGGCGTCCTGGTGGTGAACCAATATTGATGATGTCACAGGAGTCAGAGACCTGGAACCAGACCAATGAGTCACTGCAATGAACATTTCCAAGTGAAGATGTGTGGACAGAGGGGGTATACTGTGAGACACACTGTGTCACACCACAGCTTCCATGATGAGATTTTTTTTCTAGGTTTTGTTTTTTTTTTGGTGTGTGTGTGTGTGTGTTTTATTGGGGGGGTTTGTAAGAGTGAAGGGCAGATATGAGGGGATGGGGAGATGAGTGGGACTGCGGTGTATAATGTGAAACTCAACGAAGAATCAATAAAAAGTTTTTAAAAATTAGTAAGATAAGAACACCTCTCTATCTACTAGATGATGCCAGTAATATTCTTGTTGTTGTGGTAATCAGAAATGTCTCCAGACATTGCTGGACATTCATTATGGTGTAAAATCAACCCTGTCTGAGAACCACTATTCTAGAAGATCTAGTAAATGCAATGGAAGAAAAATCAAAAGGTGTTGGGTATCACAAAAAGAAAGCTGCCATTATTCGCAGAAAATATGTTCACCATTCTAGGAAACTAGAATCAGTTCATCTAGAGAATTGATGAACTTACTGAGAACTG
The DNA here is from genome assembly GCA_036184795.1 of Tokudaia tokunoshimensis. Lineage (NCBI taxonomy): Eukaryota > Metazoa > Chordata > Mammalia > Rodentia > Muridae > Tokudaia > Tokudaia tokunoshimensis. The sequence goes on along the minus strand of BTHU01000004.1, from coordinate 134,736,157 downwards.
GAGGGAGGGGATTCATTCAGGTGCCTGACTATGAAATAAATCTGCAAAAATATCCTATGCAAAATTTCAGTGACTAGTTAGAAAATATCACAGAAAAGACATTTTATTGCAATAGCAACAGAACAGAAAATCTGTAATAAAACTACCAAGATGTGAACTGAAATAGAAAGGAAACATGCAATTAGTAGAAGGTGACATCCTTAGACCCAAATCCAGAGTGACGTTTTGAAAAGTGGGCACGTGTCCTGTTTTCTTTTGCCTTTGAGTGAATCTACCACCTTCTGCCTTTGGCTTCTGTTAATCCACACTGTTCTTTGTTTGTTTGCATCTTGCTCACTCCCTGGCTTCCACTGGACCCAGGACTCTTGACTATGCCATCCCATGCTGTTTCAGTGTGGTATGCGCTCTCCAGAACGCTCGTTTTACATAGTGTAGGTTCAGCTCAGTTCCTATGACCTAACTCTCCTCTGCTCAAATTCCGTCAGACTGCCTAAGGTTCCCCTTAACTATCAGGCACAGAATTGAGTGGGATGCCCTGTGTGGGGTCTGATGGGAGCAGAGCTTTGTCATCTCCCTTCCCTTACGGCCCTATTCATCTATTAGCATAGAAATGCAGGCGGACTTTTAATTTGATTTTTAAACGTGAACAAGCGATCAAGGTTCATTTTAGCAAGCAAAGAGATATTTAGTAAAAAAGCAAAAGCAGACAGAGGGAGGACCATGCTAAGTGATGGCGACATGTACCATTTATTTTATGAATAAAATCTGTTGGAGCCTCAGTTTTCTCTTCAATAGGATGGGGAGAAGAGTACTTTCTCATAGGGCTGTGTTATTAGCTATTACATAGCATCTGTTCCTCCCATTTCTGCATCCCAATCAATTACAGATGGAGTCTCCCACCATCTTCTCCCATTTACTCAGCCCTGTCTGAGCCAACAGAGTACAATGTCTAGACTGTTGTTGATGATGTTGTTCATTGGTTGGATTCTCTTGTCCCTGTTTTCTTCTCTGTGGGGTGATATAAAACACTTTCTGTGAATGGTTCCCCTTTCAGCACCTCTGATGATTCTCCACTGTATCCCCAGTTTAAACCTTCTCTGTGCGGTTAGAGCACATCAACTTTCCTCCTATCATCTTCTCTCCCTCCCTCTGGGTATCCCATGCCTCATTCTGTCTCAGCAACACCTTGGCTGACAAAGCCACGGCCAGAGAAAGAATAGTTCCACTTGATGTTCAGTTGCTCTCCCCTGCAAGGATTTGCAGCCAAGAGAAAGATCACAGTAGAATGTGTTCCTCCACGTCTACAGCCAGTGCTTCCTGTCAGGGAGAAACACCGGAAGAAAGGTTGCTAGGATGGCTGGAGCCAGCAAGAAGGATTCTAGGGTTTCGCTCTCAAAGCCAAAGAACTAGCCCTGGGGCTCTGGAGGCCCCATTTCTGAGCACAGCAGCCTCCCCCTACCAACACCTCATTGGTCACGGACAGTTCTATTTCACGGTCAATTGGCCATAATTTCAATTATGTAGGAAGCTTTTATTTCACATGCAAATTCCAAAACATCTCAGAAATCTGTGAAAAGGCCTAGGTATGAGAGACTAGGCATTTAAGTCTGAAAAGTGAGAATTGTCCCCCATTCTCCATCTATGGTTAAAGGTCCTAGCCCACTCAGAGAGTGTTGTAAGGATAATGATTGGGAAAGAGTCAGAGGAAACATATCTGCACATAGTGAGTAATAGATATTAGTTTGTCTGGGGGGTACTTAGGTTTAGCATAGTCATTTGGCTAAATGCATCCCTAAATGCTTCTCTCCTAAAACACCTTGTACATTGATACACACAACATTTCTAAAAAGTTATGCTAAGTGTCCTGAAGGTTAATTGTTTCCCTCTCTTGTGATAAGAGTATAGCCTGGGATCTGCCTCTTTAACAAATTCTCAAGTGTTGTTAACTTATGAAGACAATATCCTATAGCAGACCTTCTCCCTGGCTCACTCCTTGAGATTTCAGCTATTTCCCCTGGTGTGCACTCATTGTACACTCTACTGGGTGTACTAGTGGATTGCATAAGGTGGCGGGGGGGATTCAAAACATTTTTTCTTTTATGTTTTTTTTTAAAGAGTCTCTGAAACTCTCACTGTCCTGGAACTCAGTATGTAGACCAGGCTGGCCTCCAACTCACAGAGATCCACCTACCTCTACCTCCCAAGTGCTGCGATTAAAGGTGTGTACCATAATTCCCAACACCTAAGGGTATTTTCATATAAGCATATAATGCATTTTTGGGTGTATCCTCCATGCCTGCCCCATGCCCGCCTCTCCTCCTCTTCCTCTATCCTCCTCCCATTAGTCTCAGCTCAGCCTCTTCTTCCAAATGGCATGTGCATAATTTCATATATCTATCTAAGAACTACAAATGAGAGGAAGCATGAGATATTTGCCTAAGATTGACTTAACTTGCTTAATATAATTATTCCCATCGCATCCATTTTCTTCAAGTAATATAACTTTATTATCGTTTATGGCTGAATAAAATTCCTTGAGGCTGGGCATGGTGTCTTGTGACTTTTATTCCAGTACTTTGGAGGCAAAGGCAGGCAGATCTCTGTGAGTTCAAGGCCAGCCTGGCTTAAGGGAAAAAAAAAGCAATACAGCAACAAAAAACACTTGATAGCTTAGCTATTGCAGACAGTGAATGCTGCTGTAAGCACTGGTGTGCAAGTATCTCTGATATGCTGACTTAGTCCATCAGGTAAATGCCCAGGAGTAGTGTATCTGGTCACATGGCAGATCTACTTTTGATGGTTTGGTTTTTTTTTAATCTCCATACTGACCTCCATAGTGACTAAACTGGTTTTCATTCCTACCAGCAGTCTACAAGAGATTCCTTTTATCCTCACCAGGATTTTCTATTATTTGTTTTTATAATGATTGTGGGATTGGGGTAAGATGGAATCTATCTATCTATCTATCTATCTATCTATCTATCTATCTATCTATCTATCTATTTATCTATCTATCATCTATGTATTTATGTGTGTACTTATCTATCATCTATGTATCTATGTGTCTATCTATCATCTATGTCATCTATTTATCATCTATGTATCTATCATCTGTGTATTTATATGTATGTACATATGTATGTATGTATGTATCATTTATGTATATATCATCTATCCATTATTTGTCTATCTATGTATCTAACATCTATGCATGTCTGTATCTGTCATCTATGTATGTATGTATGTATCTATCTATCTATCTTCTATCTATCTGTCTATCACTCTATCTATCTATCTATCTATCTATCTATCTATCTATCTATCTATCTATCTATCTATCTGTCTATCTACCTATCTTTCTGTCATGTTTGTATGTCTGTGCTATGGTTCATACATGTAGGTCAGAGGACATGCAGGAGTCTGTTAGCTCCTCCCACTATGCGAGTCCTAGGGATCAAACTCAGGACATCAGGCTGTCAGCAGGAGTCTTTACCTGCTGGACTCCTCAATGTTTAACTTGTATTTCTCTGACAGCTATCAAGGCTGAACAGCAGCAAGCCAGGTGCCACCTTGGAAGCAGAGAGCTGCCTTCACCAGACAAAGGAACTCACTGGAATCTTTGATTTTCCTTTCTCCAGGACTGTGAGAAAATAAACATATTCTTTATAAACTATCAGGTCTCAGGTATTTGGTCTGGTGGCACAGCTTAGATAACACTGTGATCTGTCTGTGAGGAGAGGGCTAGGGTCCAGCATATAGAGAAGTCTTAGCATCTCGTTTCTAGGTTAGAAATCAGCCACTTGGAGGAGAGAAGGGAATGCCCCAGCATCACTGAGACCCACGTAGGTGGAGGGTATAATAAATGAAGCAGGCTGTCTGTCGCCAAAGTCCGCAATGTTTGGGTTTCCTCATGTTATCGTGTTTGAAGATGAACTGAGTGGTGGCTGGAGAGATGGCTCAGAGGTTAAGAGCACTGACTGCTCTTCCAGAGGTCCTGAGTTCAAGTCCCAGCAACCACATGGTGGCTCACAACCATCTGTAATAGGATCTGATGCCCTCTTCTGGTGTGTCTGAAGACAGCTACAATGTACTCATATACATAAAATAAATAATTATTTTAAAAAAACAGATGAACTGAGCAATGCCTCTTCCAACCCCAGAAGGCAAGCAGAAGATAAAGGGAGTATTATGCACTGTCATTCTTGACCTTACCTTGACCCCTGTCTTCCATGTCGCTCACATATGTGGACAAATGCTGTCACACACAGGTACAGATATAAACATATTAGCATTTAGTGATATTTTTATGGAAACAGAATGCTGTGCTAAGCCTTGGTGCTCGTATACTCTGATCATGCAGAGAAGGGTAGTTTAATCTCCAGAAGCATGGCGTGCAAATCTTGAGCCCACTTCCCAGCTATACCAACTCAGCCCGTCCCTTACCTTGAGGATTTTTCTTTCCTGCTGTGATGGTTATCGGTGAGAACCTACGCACTTATCTCTCTGGATGTGGTGTCAGAAGAGGAGACTGGAAGACAGCCCTAAGGACAATGACTTCAGAGTCTTTCCCTGAAGTTAGGCTGCAATGTCTGCCCTGATCCCTCTCATGCTGAGGTGTCACTTTCCACGGAGATCAGGTGTCAAGCCAGGAGCGGTCAAGGCCAGCTAGAGGAGACCTGGAGGCTGGGGCTGTTGGTGTGGGCTTGTACTTGGATGCAGGTATGAGTTTGACTCTGTCTTGAGTAATGGGGGCAGGCGTGGGCAGTTAATTGTCTTTCTCCTTTGGAATTTGGCTGCTCCCAGGGCTGAGGGTTTGCCTGAAGCCTCTCAGATAGACCAGCAGATAGATAGAAGGTAAACGTCCCCAGAGATAACCCAGTGCTGTGATTAAGAATATAGTCTGTGCCTTTGAACTCCTGGATGGAATGAACCCTTATGTTCAGTGTGCAGCTTTGTACATATCTATAGAACTCTTATGTGACCTATATTCACTCCCTGTGGTATGTAGTGGTGTGTGTGTGTGTGTGTAAGTGTAAGTGTAAGAAAACCAGAGATTCGTGTTGGATGTTTTCCTCAATCTCTTACCTGCATTATTTTTGAGACAGGTCCTCTTTGGACCTGGAACTTGACTGGCTGGACAGTGGATTCCAGAGGTTTCCTTGTTTCCACCCTCCAGTAATGGGATTGCAGGTTTATATGCCATGCCTGGTTGTTTACATGGGTGCCAGGGATCTGAAGTTGGGTCCCAGTACTACCGACATGAGCACTTTACCCGCTGAGCCATTTCCTTAGCCTCCATGCTTGGACTTGTTCAATTTTCTCAGCTTTACTTCTTAAAGAAATCACAACTGATTTAGAGGATGTTTAAGCCTATCAGAAAGTCATTTCTCCTTGACTGAACTTAGCGGTGCCCTGCATTGTCACAGTGGGAACAAAATATGTTAAATTGAACAGATGGACATAGGCCGTAAGCCCAGAATCACCCTTAGGGAGCCACTTTGACAGAGGAGTTCCCTACTGCTAGGCTGGGGAGTCAGCAGACCTGCGTTTTAGAATGGAATTACCACTGTGCATCCTGGGAACGATATCTCATCTCTCCAGGTCTCTATTTTCTCTTTTCGGCTTTCAGTGGTGTCAATGAAAATGTGCTGCAAATCCCTTGTCTTAAAATCATTTTTCTGACTTTCTAGACAAGGTCAAATCTCCACGCCGGAGGTGTTCATCATAGTGCTCCCTCCTATAAGTCTCATCCACATGGTCTTGGGGTTCTTATATGAGGGGTGATTTGCTTTGAATCTCCTCTGCTTGATTCTGAACTCCATGAATAAGGACCTTGCCAGGCTTGCCCCCTGCCTTTTCTCCGGGCTAGTCAAATGCCTGACATCCAACACATGCTCAGCTAATATTTGTTGAATAATGAATTCAGGACTAGCCAGGCTCACTCAGCCAGTCCCAATGATTATACAACTGTCCAGTACTCACTGTTCTTAGAGGTATGATACTGATAGGTACCACAACGAGATACACACACACACACACACACCCTTTTTTAGATAATGCATCTACCCTTAAGCTTACAGGCTGAGATGCCTCAGAAGGAGCAAGAGGATGCTGGGAAAGTTAGGCTTCCATCTAGCCTGAAGGGGCTTTGTGCTCCCATGTGGGAGCTCCTGTTCTCCCAGCAAGGACATTGTGGACTCACAGTTCTGTGGGAAAGTAGCATTTCCAGGACAGAGCCTGGTGTTGACAGAGTCAGGGAGCAGAGTTCCAAGTCATGGCTACAGGACTTCTGGGAGGAGTCTTTACATCTCTGATAAGCATGGACAACTATCAGAAAGCTTCAGAGAGAGTTTGTGATTTCAACATCAAGTAATGAGAACAATGACTATGGTCTACACTATACTGAATAGAAGAACATAAGTCTGTTGTGTTCCCAATAGCCAAGTGAATTATCAACAGATGAGAAGAAAACATTCTTCATCACAGCACAACATCAACTTGGAAATGTAAAAGATTTGATAGATTTGGGGTGGGGATGGGGAAATCACCGTTTTCCAGCCATCAGAATTATAACTGATACAGGTGAAAATCATTGAACGAGGCTTAAGTGAGGCGTGCAAAGACATTACATCATCTAAATTCTCTCCCCGAAGTTAATTACAGTTTACTAAGGCCGTGTAGCTATGACAGCCTTGTAGTGGGTCTCTGCTCCCTGTCACCATATTGGTGAAGTCAACATCACCAATATGGTACAGAGAAGAGAGAATAAGAAGATCACACCGGAACTTAGAGCAGCCCAAAATGCACAACCTAATCATGAGGTCACCGGAGAAACACAAGTGAACTTATCTGCAAAACAACTGGCTTGAAGTCTTCAAATACATCTAGCTTGATGCTATGGTTTGGATCTAGAATGGCCCCAAAGTTGTATGCATTGAAAGCTTGGTCCCTACTGGTGATCCCATCTCATGATGTGATTATGAGAGTGCTGACCTCATTTATTAGAAGGCCAGGCTGAATGGGATATCCAGAAAAGGGACTTCATTGGAGAAGCAGATCACTGGAGCGGTGCCTTTGAATGGTGTACCTTGTCCCCAGCTACTTAGTGCTGCCTTTCTCATAACTTCCTGGCTGCCATGTATTGAACTGCTTGGGTATGATCTGCCCTCTCTACAGTGATGCCCTCTTCCTTACCACAGAACCACAGCAAAGGGACAAAATAACCAGGAACTGAAACCAGTCAGGCCAGGAGCCGACATAAACCTTTCTTCCTTAGAGTCGCTTTGCTCAGAAATTTTGACACAATGATGAAAAGTGATAAAGGTAGTCACGGAGAACAAAGAGTGGTTAGGGACCAGTTCCAGGTGGAATGACCCTGAAGAGACATTCCATACCAATGCAAAGTGTGTTCAAAATTGGACCTTCAATTGAGAAAATGATTAGCTGTCAAGAGCATCCCTGGGAGGAATTACACATTTTGAATATGGATAATGGGTCAGATTCTGTTACTTCTGTGTTGGCTTTCTGGTCTCAATCATTGAACTAAAGTAGGTAAAAATATGTTGTTCTTAGCAAGTTAACCTGAAGTCTTTAGGGACTGAGATGATACAACGGAGCACGTCTTGGCTAGAGATTAGGTACAAAGATGTTTTCCCAGTCACTTCTACAAAAGGTTTATATGTTCTTGGATGGAGAAAATCAGCCATCTGAGACAAGATGAGGGAGGTGTTGTCATATACTGAGGAGAGACTGATCAGAAGAAAATTGACCCTCAGAATTAAATCACCAGCCAAGCATGCCTAGGAACTAGGGGCTCTTACACACAGTAACCCCAAACTCCCTTCCCCTGAATCAGCTTCCCAGTAGAACAGACGAGAGACATACATTCTGCTGTTTGTGGGCTAACTGTGCTTTCAGCCAAAAACCTCTAGCAAATACATCGGAACAAAATTAACTTGACAGGGAAATGGATATTTGAATGAAGCTTCTGCTTAAGATAGTAATTTATCATGTTTCATTGTACTTCTCCACAAAACCAGGACCACGGGTGGTTTAGCTGAAATGAGGGGATTCATTACTCTTGAAACATCCCTAGAACTCACCGCACAGAGGCTGTGAGTTGTGGGGAACAAATGGGGAGCAGCCGTTGAACAGGGCCACCCACATGTGCCAGGCACCAGTGAGTCCTTTCAAGCACAGCCCCAGTCTAACGATGACATTGACTTTAGAGATAATTATCAATGCCTGTCTTTACAAATGAGAAAACTGGGACTCTTTGGAGCCTTAGTGCTGAGATCACCCAGCTGGGACATGGTGGACCAGTGTTTAGAGCAGGGATGTACCATTCTCTTCCTGCAAAGGCCCAGATCGGGTACCTGGTTTGCTGTGCAACCTCCCAACATCCTAAGTTGGGAAGACCTATTTCTGAGGGAACAGCCAGCTACAGCACTGTCCTATATCTAGAGGTGTGTTCCTCCTGGGTCTTCTTGGAGATGTCTGACTGGTGCTATGCAGCCACAGATAGAGAGGAGTGAGGACTCTCAGTTAGAGAGATTAAGAAGACAGTCTGCATAAGTTACACAACATCAGCTTATTCCTTTACTCTTCTGTAAATACAGATTGAGCTCCTACTATGTATTAGACATTGGGGGTATATATAACCCAGAGCTTAGAATGTAGACTTTCAAAATACTTCCTGCAGACTACCAGCATAAAAGGCCCCACCCCAAACTTCACAAATCAGAAATTCTGGGAGGTGAGGTCCAGCAGTGTGGGCATTAGCCAGCTTTCCTGGTTGTTCTGATGCATGCTAAAGTTTCAGAATGACTACACTTTGAGAGCACATACAATAATGACAGGCTGTGGTGATAGTCAGGGGCAAAGGTGCTTGACAACAGTGGCTATAACAACGGTAAACAACCCAGCACTGCATGGTGACATGCTTGTCCTTTCCACTCTGGGAGTCGGCTGTCTTCTTGACTTCACATTGAGAAGCTTTTGGTGACTAACTCTGTTGGGGTTCCTAGGTCTTGCTGAAGTCCCAGAGATGCTCGGGGGGGGGAGGGGCTTGAGGGTGGGAGCAGCTGACAGAAAGGGAGTTAACTAAATCTCAAGAGAGCAACCATGACCTTTGGTTTGTCTCTTCTTGATTAGGTGAGGCAAGCCTGTGAGTCAACCAATGCTTGCTGTAAACAGTGATTCAATCTTGTGGTTCCAAACTTGGGTAGGGAGTGTGAGAAAGATTTGGGACAGTAGCTCACGAATTTGAATGCACGAAGAAACATCACACATGGAGCTTATCAGATAGATATCCCTATGCCAGGCAGCACCTGCAAATGATTCTTTGGCAGGACTCAGCGAGGCCCAGGATTTGCATAGCATGCCAATCCCAGGATGATCTCAGTGTTGGCAGCTCTGGTGAGTACCCTTTAGCAAATGCTATCTTGCAAGGTGTGCTCAAATGGTCCCGGCCCAGGCTTATCACCTAACCATCCCTGGCTGCCGGGCACCTGAAGAAAAGCCTGTGGTGGTGGGCTCAGTTTCCTCGGAAGATGATGAATAACTCTTCCTACCTCAATGGTGTCTGTGAGCATCAGAAGGGACTGTTCTGTAGTCTGGCTGTGGAGTGGCTAATGGCTCTGACTACAGTGGTGACACAATGAAGGCTTTCTCATTTCGTGAAAGTTGCTTTGAAATCTAATTAGAATATGAAAGCTGAGGTCTCAGTCTATTTTTATACAAAGCATGAGTTCAGTGGGAATAATCAATATTGGGGTGTGAGCTGTCTGTCAGCCTTCCCTGGGGGGTTGGGGGCTGGGGACAACCAGTTTCTTTGGGGAAGAGCTCTTGGGACAAGAAGATGAAGGGGACCAGGTAAGAAGCACTGGGCTTTAGATGTGAGAACAGGCCAGGACAGGTTACAACATCTCTAAATTCTTACAAATGCTTCATTGAGCATACCGGGGGCAGGGGCGGGGTATGTGTGTGTGAGGGGGAAGAGTAGGTGGCTGAAGTGTGTGGTATGTGGTACCCTGTGTCAGATTAGAGGAAGCAGTTACACTCTCTTTTGATCATCGAGCTGCTCTGAGGCCAAGTTAGTGAAAAGACTCATGGAAAATCAGATTCTAAGTGGGAGCTCATCCGCCTCTGTCACTCTCTGTGTGATTTGAGAATAACCTTACCAAACCTCAGTGTTTCCATTGGTCCAATGGCATCGACGGTGTACTGAGCTTGGGAATAACTATAACATTGACAGTGGCTCACACGGATTGAGAATTTACTGTGCGCTTTGCTTGTATTAGTGTTCTTTCTAGCGTTTACGTCTGGCTTAGGACTTTCATGGATGGACTTGCTTACCAATGGGAGGAAGGCATTCAGGACAGCGAGTGGCCCAAGGCAGCTGTTAGCTGATGTTGGTTCCTTCCTGTTTCCCAGGAGGCACATCATCGAGAACTACCAACCTTCATCTGTCATACATCTCTCTTGTGGGCATCTCCAGAGCTAGAGTGAAGGTTCCGGAACCTCTGGGCAGGGTATTTGTGCTTCCAGGACTGTCAAAGCCAAGACAGGCAGATCTGGTAGAGCCTGTAGGAGCCAGCATATACCAAAACCCAGAGATGCCCATGTGATAGCACGGAGTTGCTTCCCAGGAATACCCCTCCCGGATTTGCCTTCTTCAGAGAAAAGTAATGCAAAAGGCCATTTTTCACTTTTAAATAGCTTTCATTCTATGTCTTAATAAATGCACATTTGTTGATTTGTGTAAGCATGATGTGGGAAGTCTGTAAATGGATGTAATCTGCACCGAGGGCACATGTAAGCACCAGCGAACACTTTTGAATAATGACTCCCGCCCGTAAAAGACGGACGCTATTCATAATAATTCCTTGCTTTTCTCATTTTGCCGCGTACAGTAGCGATTAATCAATTTGCAATGTTATGTCACCCGCAACAAATTGCTAGCACGAAGACAAATTTATTGCTTTATGATAAAAGAACTTGTTTAGGTAGAAATAAATTAAATTTGGGGGGCTGTGATTTGGGTCTGATGTTTCCATAGGTGACCCATAGAAAGTGTGGGCTGGGGAGCTGAGAGGTGCAGGGATCCCCGCCTTGGCCTCCTACCTTAGAGTGGAGCACAGATAGGAGAGGGTGTTTGCTCAGCCACTGATTCAGACTCTGTGCAGCTTTGATGGGAGAGAGGAACTGGGAAGAAGCACGGGGGGGGGGAGTTGGGAATCTTCCACTGGACTCTCTGTATCGGTATCTCTATGCATACTGTAGCAGTATAGCATAGAGATTTTCACACAGGAGTTAGGACCAGCAACAGTGTGTGTGTTGAGGGGAGGGGGAGACCGTTTCCCCTTTCTTACCTCATCTGAATCCTAGATATCAATTTACCTCCATGGGGAGGAACCCATGTGATGAAAATTGAAATGGAAATCCAGAGGTCAGGAAGTAAGAGGGGCCCCGGTGACTTTATGCATCAGGGATCTTCCAAAATACGGAAGGCTAAAAACACTAAAATGAGATTGCCAAAATTATGTTAAAATAAGTATTGTATTTGGCAAGTGGACGCTTTAATGCGCGCAAAGTAGAATTCTATACAATTGTACCATTAATACTGACAGTGTCAAAGCTTCCATATAAGGCCCTTCGGAAAGCAAAGGTAAGGGGGAGCTGGTGATCCTAGACTCATTCTTTTATATTCAGTTCATAGCACAGCAGTTCAGGGAAGTACTTTGCCTAAGGACCCAGAGTCAGGGGCTCTGGGGATACGCTGGGCTTCCAGGACACCACACACATTTTGCTTGTCATTAATTTATACTCCATTAATTTGGAATCTGCAGTGGAATCAGGAGCTGATGTATTAATTCTGCCCTCCCCCAACACATACACATACCCTCGAGCATCTGCAAGTACATGTACACACACACACACACACACACACACACACACACACACACTCACACACACACTCAGAACCAGGGCTGCTGCTTAAGATCAGATAAATGCTTTGTAAAAGGCAGACACGTCAGGTAAGAAGTTTATCAATTCCGTTGCTCCTGTAAATGGATATCCCTCTCCTAGTTCATCAAAATCCACTCATCTGGCAGGTCCCGAGCCCACCTCCGGGAACACTTTGATACACCCTTTGCAATTCCTGGGAAAGAGCCCTGGCAAATTCCCCAGTCATGGTTTCTGTCATCGTTGCTTCACTTCAGCCTTGAGGGGCAATGTGGAGGCCTCCTGCCTGCACAGCAGCCTTTCTGCAGTAGCTGAGCCTCTCCCCAGCCCCAGGACCCACATCCAGAGCCCCGTGGACAGCAGAGAGCAGAGCTGACGCCCTTCCACCTTTCCCACTGTTTAGAGGGGCTCAAGGGGTGCACAGCAGCCTCTGGGGTTGCTGGACTCACCTGGAGATGGCTTCTTTTCCATCTTCCATTCTGCCTGCTTCCCAGGCTCCCTGGGGGGGTGGGGGTGGGGGGTGGCAGGTCTCCTTGTCCTCCTGTCCTGGCTTGCCAGTTTCCTAGCTGTCACCTTAGCCTGGGGTCCAGGAGGGGCTTTGGGCCCTCCACAGACTGTGTTGCCCTGGCTCCTGCTGCCTGCCCGCTGGCTAATTCTGATTATTTCTCTTTCTCTGTGCTCTCTTGGGTGCCTTTATTCCTGACCGTGCATTTTCTCTGGACTCAGGATTAAAAAAAAAAAACCCACATTGCTAATATCCTTGTCAGCCCTTTCCTGAATCATTGCTGCATAGCTCCAGGGAGCCACGGGCCAGCGCTGACTGACCAGCAGACTCTGTCCCTGGGCCTTCCTATCCTTTGGGTCCTAGAATTCCTTGTCTGACTTTCTTTGTGCCCCCCCCCCCCATCCTCCTACCTCGACGCTGAGACTCAAGGTCCCGAGAAATGCCCTGCCACAAGATGCAGACGGGGTCAAGAAAGTTCACAGCTGAGGCCTTCAAGGTTCACAGGTGACTCTTCTTAAATGTTCCCAATTTTTAAAACTTTAAAGTGCTATCTTCTGTATGATCTCATTTGTGTCGTTATTGTTCCTGTTTAACAGATGGGTAAATCAGACTTGAGAAGACCTGGTGGTTTGTTTCAGGGAGCATTGCAGCGGAGTGTCAGAGTTCAAGTCTCCACTTTTAACTAAGGTAGGGGAGAGAAGATTTGCTTTATCTGACAGATAAGGAAACTGGGGCTCCAACTTCTGCAAAAGCTTCTTCCAAACCCTAGAGCCGTGAAGTGAGAGTCTGTCTGGAACAGAGATGTACAGCTGAACTCATGGGTTCACAACAGCCCCGGTGGGGCAGTGCTCAGCGAAGGACAAAGGCCTGTCTTGGGTCATGCCTGAAGAGTCAGATTAGTCTGGACAGGAAAGAAAAAATCTAAAAGGTACTAGAGAGACTGAAAGTCTGGAAGTCAGAGATGGCCTGGGAATGTCCTGGCTGCATGCAGTTGCAAGAGCGTTGTCATGAAACTCATATCTATATTTCAGGAGAGGGCTGGTTAACTATCTTACCTTAGTCTGCACTTTGGCCCATTTCAGATGCTCTGAGGTGGTCAAACCAAAGAGGATAGATTGGTACCCAGATTCCAGCTCAGGCCTATCTTGTTATAGACTAAAGAAGGTCTTATTTTGCAAATGTTCATTCCTCCAGGTGGGCTTCTCTGCCTTTACAAGGCAAAGCAGGTCCTATCTTCTTGGTGAATGGATCACATCTTTATTGATTGGACCTACTGTTGCTTCAACATCCTTCAGCACAGTAGAGTTGTGACTAGAAAACCTTAGGGAGGCAGAATACCTACACCTGTGGATAGACACATGGATAGCCTCATGTTTAAGGACTGTCACTTACATACTTGCCCGCCCACCTTCATCATCAGAAAGATACAAGTCACATAGAGATATGTGCCAGACACTATTCAGACATGGTTTCTCTCTCTCTCTCTCTCTCTCTCTCTCTCTCTCTCTCTCTCTCTCTCTCTCTCTCTCTCTCACACACACACACACACACACACACACACACACACACACACACACACACACTCAAAGCCTGTGGATAAGTGCAGACCCTCCAGAGACACTAAGAGAATGTGCCCATGTCTATGTACACCCAGGTAATTTCTTTTAGGATGAGTGCCTCCCCTAATCTCAGACACTCTGTGTGTCTTCTCTGAACCTGTGGGGTCTGGGAACATGTGCTGCGTAGGCCGGAAGTTTGTTGGTACTAACACTTCTTTTTGTATGAATAGCTGCTCTGACTGGAGCTCTTCTCGTTTTCATCCTCACACCGCCCAGCTGTGACTATCACTAGGAAGAATCTGCCCGCCTTGCACTCTACATCAGATAGGAATTCCTCCTGTGGGTCCCGGGGCCCCTGTCACGCCACCATGCCACCTCGGCACTTTCTCAATGACTTCTTAAGGTCAACTGTTGCTCACACAGCACTTTCCCTCCTTTACCCATGATGCTCTGCTTCCCCCTGACAGACACATCCTTATCCTTGTCTGCCCCAGAGCAGGTCCTGTGGATTAGCAAGGTGAAAGAGAAAGGAGAGCCCTGGATTCCTGCTGAATTTTGACTTGTCTCCTGTCACATGCATCTTAGGGAAGGGTCACTGTGATGAACAGGAAACTTGGGGCTTGAGGAGCTGGGATTTAGCCATTCTCCAGTCATGTCAGTTTGGCCCATCACTGGCCTCTGTAGGCTTCAGTGTCTGCTTCTGTAAAGTGCAGCTAGCCATTTGAACTTTATAGTGTTGTTGGAGGATTAGATGGGGCTAAACAGGCATATAAAAGTTTACAAGGAATATTTGTAAATAGGATCATCATTATGGATATCTAGCTCTTTAATACTTATGGTCTTTTAGAGTCTTCCTGCTGAGACTCTGACACTCAGGCAGGGTCTGAGTAGAGACTCAAAGGTGGCTCAGTCAGGGAGGGAAAGGAGAAATTGGACAGGAGCCTGGGAGAGACCTCTGCTCTAAAACAAAGACAGCTGGGCAAGAAGCATCTCAGCAGCTCCTTTGTGGACTGTCCTAAGCTACCTGATAGTAGTCAGTTATTGCCTGTTAGTACCTGGGGATATCCCTTTCACCATGAACCTTCAAGGGAGAGAAGATTCTTGGACAGAGAACCCAGCATGGGTAAGGGCTGCATCCACACTAGTTCTTGTCACAAATATTATCTCATGTAATATTAAGACAATAGATAGATGCTGAGAATCAGAGAGGTAGGCTTGACTCTGAGAAACTGGGCAGGGATTCGAACCTCCCATCTCAGGTGCCCCAGGCTCCTGGCTACCTGGAGAGCCAATAGTAAAATGAGAGAGAGAGAGAGAGACAGACAGAGAGAGAGAGAAGTGATTTGGAATGATGAAGCCAGCCCAGAGGCAAGACACAGAATAAATCCATTCTGCAAGCAATGTTTCCAGCATCTCTTACTGCACAGAACACGTTAGTCACAGAACGAGGTTTTGCAGCTGAATAAGAAATATGACTTGTGTCTCAGGACATTTGTATAAAAAGACTTCTTTATCGTCACAGCTTCCAACCACCTCTGTTGGGGTCCTGACTTCTTCCCCAGGATGAAACACGAGGCCGACATAGAAGACAGAAGACTGGAGAATTGTCCATGTGATCCCTGGGTTGGGGTGGGGTTCTCTGGTAAGTCCTACTCTCCCTCAGAGCCCCAGTGTCCCCAACTGTACGAGGACACCATCTACTGCGTTGAGTGAAGGTGGGTTAGGGTAGAAGCATAACTTCTAATTCCCACTGAACTTGGCTACATTCTCTGGTACAAGACTTGGGAGATCAGTAATGAATTTCCTTAGGAAATCCTGGCAAAACTGAGTCCAGGGCCGGCATTTGGTGTGTTGAGGATGTGACAGGATAAGTTTGCCTGGGGTATGGAAGCCTAGGTAGCAATGGCTGCTCTCATCTGGTTGTGTGACTGTCCAGATAATATTTCGTCTGTTTCTAAGGTCTGCGTCATTGTTACTGATTTAAGTCCTGTAATTTTTTTTCCTCACCTAGGGAAGGTAGTAAGGTTCCTGGTCCAAAGTACACACATTATCCACCTTTGTCCTTTCCTGAGGGACAGAAAACTTTTGCAGGATGCAGAGGTCGGAGGTAGGGAGGGCTGCTAAGGAAGACCCTTCCCTCTCCAGTACACCCCCCACCCCCACCCCCACAGTGGCGTCTTCAGAGTAGGAAGAACATCAGATCTGGTTTCCGCTGCCAAGGAATCGATCTGTTGTCAGGGCCGTTCTCTGCGTGTGTCCACTTAAACACCCATCCTTGTGTGGGATTCGGCTGGCCGACTCCCTTTGCCAAATGCAAATGCATTAACCTTCCGATGGGGTAATCTAATAAAAAGGGTCGATGGCAATGGGCTGATTTGGTGCTTATGGAGTCATTTACTGCAAGTGAGAGCAATTCCGCTAGGACCCAGATGGACAGCTTGGGGGAATCCAGGGATCGAGCAGGCTTCAGCCAGCCGTTCTTGCTGACT